>OZ012660.1:22143259-22743259 GCA_963942545.1 Oxycera nigricornis
GGGTGTGAAATTTGCACTGCATAAAGTAATCCATGACAAACCACGTTGGGTGCGTATCGCAATGGCGAAGGAAGATTACGAATCTAGTGAAGCACTCAAACACTTGCGACGTTTCGTTACGGGAAAACTATTGAAAAGAGAAAACACTATTTAAGGTGGATAAATTTGAAATAAAATAATGGTGCTAACAATGTGACTTAATACGGTTGGAATCTGAAATTTATCTAATCTCAAACGGTAGTCTTTGTTTATCTTATTAAAGAGTTTCAGATGAGTTCAAGATAATCTCATGCATAATTTATATGTTTAATGTATTTATGTTTATATCCAGAAAAAAGCATGATATTTTGTGTAACGCATTGATTAATTTTTTGAAAGTGTGAATAATATATGAAATTAAATAATTTATGAAATTATTTTTGTATATATTTTGAACATGTTTTGGATATCAAAATAAATTTTTGTGAGCCGTGTGGATTGAATTTGAGTGAGTCCACGACAAATAAACCTCTTGAGATTGATAGCGATTGGTCAGCAAACCTCTTGCCAAGAAGTTCTGTATTTTTGGGTAGGCTGCGAAGCTTTACGGAAGTTCTAGTAAGTAGTAAGTAAACCCCAGCTTAAGGGGTTACATTCGTCCTGTATTTTCAAAAAATCGATCGATTTTTTTTGAAAGTTAAAGTATAGTACTTCAAGAGTATTCACACCAAATTTGAAGAAAATTCGAGTAGTATTACTGGAGTTGTAGAGATTTGATTACCACGGGGTTGGTACGTGCGCTTTGCCTTACCTAGCTAATAAACGCATGCATAAACGCTGTTCTACCGCGTAGAATCAGCTCCTTTCTTTTTCATCAAACATCACAACATCAAAAGGATGTTTTGAACATTGGGAATGAGGCGAATGAATTACTGTATGGACCTGGAATCGACGACTCGATGTAAGTCGCAAAAAAATAACTTAAATTCATTAAATCGCTGTGAAAAAACCTTAAACGCGTTTTTCTCGAAACTTTGTTTTTCCGTGCGGTAAGTACGATTTCTCGAGAACGAATCGACCGATTTTGCTGAAACTTTGCACAGTTCCTCTTTAAAGTAGGGACTCGTGCTTGAACGAAGGGATTTTCATTCGGTCAACTCGTTTTTGTTATACGAAAAATATATTTGAAAAACGAAGGGAATTGGAAAAATGCCAAAAAATATGATACGAAAATTCATTCAAACTCATTTCAAAACTTTAAATTTCATTTTTTCAATTCCTTCGTTCAAACAGGAGCCAAGCGCATAAACTATAAGAAATTTTTTGAATTTTTGATTTGAGATGACATATTCTGCCTACCGCAAAAAAGGTTGGACGAGGAAAACTACATGAAAATTGACAATTTTCAATGTTTTAGCTGAAATTTTGTTTACAACTTTTTACAATGCTAAACTTTTATGTGTGTAAATTTCAAATAAAATAGAGTTTTGGTTTTTAAACACAACAACTTTTTGAAATAGTTGGTTTTTCCTTCAAAATCTATGTTAAATAAATCCTAATTTGTTTTAAGATGGGAGATAATGCTTTAAAAAAATTGATTGAAAAATATGCTCACCATGTTGAACGCGTTCGCGACACCGCAGTTCATGTGCGTCGTTCCTGCAATCACTATTTTAAGATACGTCATACTCTTGTTGGCAACTGATGCACATTTGAAGTTTGTTCGTTCACGTGTAAAGATGGAATGGGGTGTAAACGAAAACCGAATAGCAGTTATTGCATTATACAAGTGCGGAAAATCCGCAAGTGAGAATTTCAACTTATACCGCTCATTGGAAATAAGGCGAAGATTAGCTTATCATGCAATCCAAAGATTCAACGAGACCCAGAGTATTGGAAATCAACCCCGCTCAAGATGTTCTCGTCGTCTTGCAGTCGTTAAAGCCAACGAGAATCGAATTCATTAAAACCCACATCGTAAGCAATGAATAATGGCTCCGAAGATGAACGTCTCCACCAGAAATATGTCTCACATCATAAAATAGGACTTCGAGATGATCACCTTCCGGAGATCAGCAGAACGGTTGATAAAACTTAGGAGCTCCTTCAGCAGTATGGCAATGACAAACATCGACAAATTTTGTTCACTGATGAAAAGAATTCCACAGTCAAAATGATAGGGTGTATGCACACAGCTCCAGAGAAGTCCGATAGGTTGCAAAATAAGTACAACGAGGACATCATCCAGCGTCAGTAATAGTATGGATTGGTAGCAGCTACAAAGGAAAACTACGAAAAAGGCGTAGAAATTGTTGCAAAAAATCTTTTAACCGGATATCCTTGAGAAGTGTATGAAGTTTTTACTTCATTTACTTATTACAATCATCACAGGGTTTTCCAGTAAGATTCTGTTCCAGCGCATAAAGTCCACACCACCAAAGCATGGCTGGAAGTAATGTTCCAAACTTTATGAGGGCGTCGGAATGGCCTCCTGGAAGCCCAAATTGGAGTCCCCTTGACTACGAACCTTGGGAAGAGTTAGAAAGCACGGTCTACAGAAGACAACATTCAAACAAATAGAGCCTTAAGTAGGCTTTGAAACAAGCAGTAGGTAATTATCCTTTGGAAATAGTGCATACTACCATAGATTACTGGTCACACAGATTAAAAAAGTTGTGTAAGAGTTAAGGCATCCATTTTGAATGAATATTTGTTTATTGTAGCTTAAAATTTATTTATTTTTTCAAAAACGCTCTATCTTTTATAAAAACAGTGTTCTCATTTTATTTGGCATTTAAATTGATTAAAAATGTGTATAAAGAAGCAATTGTGCAATGTTGTACTGACAAAAGCCATAAAAATTGTTTGCTACCGAATTTTACTAATGTGATTTCTTCTCAGTATTAATAAGTATGTAAGAAAAGTATAGAGTATCTTAGACATATGCGAATTGAAATCCTACCAAGAGCTGAGCTGGAATACGGCAAACTGTGGAAAAAGAAACTGACGTGATATTTTTGAAATCCTGGAGCATGCTTCTATAAATAAGTACCACGACAGGGGGTACCTATTACAATGTTTCACAGGGAATGCACTCGGTATTACAGTGTGTGGGCGACTCAGCCAATACTTATTCTTCTATAAATAGAATTGAACCTTTAAATTTGAGTTGACATGAAATAAGACGATTTGATGCACATTAAAATTTTATTTTGGAATTTGTTATTAATTCAGCCTGAATATCTTATTCTAATAATAAATAATATTAAATATGCCATCTAGATGCAATCAAAACAATACACTGATGTGGACCATGTCACCGCCTCCCTTTGTAGTGCTTGTAGGATGAATATGCATCGACTCCGTAAATAATAGCTGCGATATACCCCATCCACTATTCAAAATCAGAATAAATTAAACATCAATGCTAGAAAAAAAATACTAAAAAGAACTTACATAGACCGCCACCATGGCGGGATAGGCTATGAATCCAGGAACTATTAAGAACTGCGGATACAACCAGAGAATGGTTGTGGTTGCCATATAGCTTGAAGCAGATGCGTACATAAAACAGGAAATGCCATTGAATAGTGTTTCCTTAAAGTATACAAATACTATGATTAGTTTTTATGTAATATGTTTCAATATTGTGAAAGTGAAAACGAAATATTTCTCTAAATGCAAAACAAAATTTTGTGAAAATTTATAAAATCATAATAATCAAATCACTTGATTAATTAAATTTTTGTTAAAGCACTCATCCTGGAAATTTAAAAAACAATGACATCAAATAACGAGAAAAGTATTTATTCCAAAAACTAAAACCCAAGGAACTTTAAAAACGAAAAAAATGTGGAAAATAATGAATATGACAAAAGTGTTTATTTAGTTGAAACAGTTCCAAGGAAATTTTGTCATGAAAAATATCGAATAAAATCCTGGTAAAGTCTATGAAAAAATTGAAATATAAATTTTGCTTACTGTTTAAATAAATAATGAAACATAGAATTTTGTAATTAATATCATAAAGTATTTTAAAATGAAAATATTTGTAAGTTTAGCACGAATACTAGGTGTTTATGTACAATTATGTGTGATATCAAAACGGTTCAGATTCAAACAGCTTTTACTGGATATTGGGCAAAGCGAAGTATAGTAACTTTTCACATTTATTTTCCCAAACGAAAGTTTTAAAATCTAACTCCACAGGGTATTCAATAGTAGGCACCACTACCTATACAAAAAAATAATCATAAAACAGAACCGTTTCTAGTTTAAGTATAAAATTAAAACATTCAAGTTAAAGGTGAAAAATATATTTGGTTTGGAACTAAAATTCCCAAAAAAGTAATCGATTCCCACCCTTAATTTTAGATCTTTCTTAAAACTAACTTTCAAAAGAAATTCCTCATGTTATTTCTTGTTAATCTCATAATAATGCATAATTAAAAAATACTATAATGCAGCATAAAGGTCTCGTCTTTTTTTGAAATTACACTTTTTCATTTTCAATTGTGATTTTGCATTCGCAATTCAATTTTTCAACATTGGTTAAATATTAAATTTAATTCAATAATAACATGAAAATTTTCATGACTTGAATCTGCAATAATTGAAAAAATTATAGTGACTGAGAAACCAACCCAACATTCTTTTAGAACCACGATGGAGATTTTTTTCTGATACTTGTATGATTTAGAATTTTTCACATACTTAATTCAATTTTTTGTCATATGATTAACATGCATCTTCAACAATCGTTAATTTGTTTAAGAGAGAACTAAAGAAACCAAACGCCCCAATAAATTTAAACTATACAGATATAGGATCAATCATGAATAGTTTAAATCAATAAATATGTATTTAATTCTATAAACATAATAATGATTGTAGTCACTTACAAACAGACTTTGACGAACCAACTGGAACGACTTTTCCGAAAAACAGTACACTATCAACAGGATCACAGTCGTGGTGTAAGTGCTCGCGGTGGCCGCTTGAAAACTGAAAAGTGCCTTGCCAATATTGCTGGCGTAGGGAATCCCGAACTGGACCAGGAGCGTTTCGCAAAAACTCGCCAGCATAATTTCACACAGCTTCATTAGGCCGAAACGTGAGCCCAAGAAACCGAAATTAACACAGGTGCAAATACGACAGCAACACACGTTGATTCCACCTCCACCGCCCATAAAGGAGCCACCGCCGCCGTGGTTATGATGTCTTCCGATCGGAAGTGATGGCATCGCGCAAGGAATCACTCACAAAACTGATCTGAAGACTGCAGTTTCAAAGGCAGCAGCCGTACAAGATTCGACCGGGGATTCCATTGTAAGATATTCTACAGTCTATGCGGGGTTCGTCCTATGGTGGAGCTAAAAATAAATTTGTTTCCATGACGCGGTGATCAAAGTAAAGCCTCCCTCTGTCTGTTAAAATGTTAAGGAACGAGACACGTTTAAGCCGTCTTTGTTTTCCTCAAGTCGGGATGGGGGTGAATGGAAAAATCACTTTCATATGTTCACACTGAATCATACAGAACTGAAGATCTAGACAAAATATCCAAAGGTTAATCTTGAGTCAGACCAAATTGAAATTCATTTAATTTGCTGTGCATTTTATGTTGGAATATCAAGCTCTTCATTTTATTTCTATTGATAGACAAAAAGTTCAAAAATTTGCTCACAATTTTTTGGTAAACTTTTAAGACATATTTATTTGAGCGCGATGTACATTCAGTCACAAAAGTGTGCATTCATCTTATAAGTTTTATAACACCATTCAATTTTTCGTGCTTTAATTTGCGCAAAAAATAAAATAAAAATATCATTGTAGAGTTTAATGCACACATTTAAAATATCAATTAAAAATATATAAAATTTATGAACATCAGTTATAGTTATAAAATAAACAAGGGGAAAAAGCTAGACTACCTGGAAAGCTTTGAAATTAGGCGGGCCAAAAAGAGAAAGGAAAACCTGCTAAATGATATTACCCTTTACTTCCAATCACCACTCCTTCAACCATTAATTACTTAAGAATAAAACCAAGAAATATTGTACACTTTGTGTAACCTGAAGATGATCTAAGGATCGAAACGCGTCGTGCTAATAATAAAATTTGAAAGTCAAAAAACCAAGTGTTTCATTTTATAAAGATTTTAAAATTTATGAAGTTCATGGTGAAAATTATTTATAGTAAAGTTATAGTATTAATTATTAAAACGACTACAGCTGAATATTCTAATAAGTAGAACTCTTAAGTTAGACTCCGGTTTAAACATTCTCTCTGCTGTAGAAGGGTTTTACATATTAAATGTAACTTAATTTCATCTGACTAAATTGATTATTGCAAAAAGTATCTAAATTAAAAATTGATTCTTTGAAACAACTCACTAAATTGAAAATAAATCGTTAAGTTATACGAGTGAAAATAAGAGTGAAATCGAATCTCGATAAGCTCGATTTTTCAGCTTTTTCAACTATTTGAAGCTTTATTTGGTTTTTCCCTTAGGTACGTATTACACGATTATAGATAAATGTTGAAGTCTTTGAGCATAGGATATGATGGTGAAATACCCTATACATGATGAAGATTTTTTACATCATATATCTATTATCAAATGTTTTTGTATAGAGCGCCTTTATTATATCTTCTTCATCGTTGTAAGAGAGTTCATTTTCAAGAGTAAGGGTATCTTTGCGTGTATCAAGAATTTTTTTTCTAATTTATCAGGAAAGACATTCTTTACCGATCTTAATCAAGTGGAAAAGTTATGATTGCTGGTGCTTAACCACCATTTTAATCCAGAATGTGAAATAAAATTTCAAGAATATTGATCCACTATGACAAAGCAACATTATTAACAAATTTTTGACCAGCATGAAAACTTGAATTAACTCCTGACTGGTCAATGTGTTGATAGATTTTTCATGATGTTGAATAATATTTCATTTCATTGCAGCTTCATGTAAGAACTGTCGTTTCAGTTCGAACATAGATTTAATTCTTAATCAAATTGAAGCTGAAACAAGTGTGCTGCATATAAATTGCAACCACATCCATCCACATGGGTGTTGCATTTCTACGCAATGAACGAGACATATAGGTGCCAGTTGTTCTCCTATAAGAATCTAGTCTAGCGTGACACGATACACAAGCATAATCATTTTGAGTACATGACCCATTATTTGATTTATGGATTCAACATTGCAATATCTTGGATAAATGTGTATTTTTATTGATATAGTTATTCAATGTACCCCTGATGGTAGTAGGAGTTCGATTATAAATTTAAGAATGCCTTCAATTTGTAACGTATTCCTTACATTGGAAAGTTTTGCAACTGCACTACTTCAACAAAGTGTGAAATTTAAAATTTTGATTACTTTGTATGATTTCACCTATTCAAATAGTTCACATCTACGTTTTAACACTTTAAGAAGTTTAATGATTCCCTACATTATTCGAAATTGCAGTCGTTCATTCTCAGCATTTAAGACAAAAATATTTTAAAGCGATTTTTCAAAGCATCCTGTTAAGTGCTCCACTCGTAGATTGTTTAATTACTAAATACTCCGTTGGGACTACTTTGAATCACACTTAAAATTAGGCTAAACTTTTGGAACTTTTGGAATCAAGATACCCTTCCAAGGAAATATTAACTTTGGCTTGATCACCTTCCCAGACCTGTTTATTCCGTTACTGCTAAAGCAACCCTGATAAACAATCAGCCAGATTGCAGGATTGATAATGAAACGATGTTAAAATTAAAACTATGAATTTTCATGTTTTAGAAATACAAACTAAGCCGTGGCTATCATCCTTAAATCATACGTCTTACATCAATTACCACTTATCCACTATTCGGAATCATACTTATCTATGTATAACGAGGAGGAACATTTAAAATTCCTTTTTTGTAGTTGGGATCAATATTTATACATTGATGACTTCAGAGATGTTTTTCTTTTAGTATTTGGCCTTGTGGCTTAGCATAATTTATTCAAAATTTAAAACATATTTTCCTCCCACTGTATAATTTGTCACCAGATAATTTCTTTCCTGGTAATAGGGAATAGCATTAGCTTCGTTGGCTTTATGATTTTCCGAATTTCGTTCCTGCAGGTAGTTGGTTTCGTATAAATAGAGCAGCCAGTCCATGCGAAATTCCTGCCAATATTGCAAGAACTCCTGCAACAATGAAGAATATTTGTGCAATATTCCCACAAAATGTCAATCCGATACATAACGTCACACCACCAGCTAAGCTAAGGATCAGAGCACAAATGTGATAGACAAACCCCTGAAAATAAGGACATTGAATTTTGTTTGAATAATAACAAAGGCAACTCTCACAAAGTCTCGAATTGCTGTTTCTTTTTTATAAAAGATGAAGGTACCATAAAATAAATCACTAGTTGCCACGGCATAAAGGAACATCATGAACACGTAGGCGTTGTAAGTGATCTCTCCTGCTTGGATGCATGCGCTACCATAATTGAAGGCTACAATCAGAAAACCAATAACTTCAAGTGCCTGCAAATAAATTCAACATACATAGTTTGACCATCATATATATATATATATATATATATATATATATATATATATATATATATAAAAGAGCTAACTTACAAGACAAATGACACAGAAAATTAACGCCTTATTCATTTCCAATTAATTTTTAAAAGTTCTTGGTATTGAAAATTTTATAGATGTCTTCTTTCAATCCGAATTTGACTTTGAATTGTTTGACGTAAAAATTTAGCTTTCTAGAAAAGTTCTCAAAATTAGAATGTGACGTAAAAAATATTTTTGTGTAGATAATATATGTATTGGGTTTTACATGCACATTTATGTAAGAAAAGCATGTATTTGCTGTAGAAATGAACGTTACTTTTACCTTTTTGAAAAGAAAGTACCTCTCTGGAAGAAGAAGGTAGACAGGAAAGGCAATTAGAATTTGAACTAGTCTCATGATTTTCAAATCCCTATAGTTTGATGTTACCAGCTGCCTCGTTAACCAGTAAGAACAGAGGGTAACATATTGAACATGATTCCATGTGGCGCAAGGATAAAAACGAAAAGATACTAATTCTTGTGCTGCTCTCTCTACCTAATGATGTAGGTTGAATACTTTTACCACTGAGCGCCTTTGTTATTTACATATGGGGTGGGATGGGGGTAGCGGTCTTTGAAAATTTTACTCTTAAATGGAGGGAGGGGGAGTTAAAATACTCTAAAAATTGCATTACGTAATATATAGATGGCCCCCAAGGAGTGAGTTAGTATGCGTAAATGCTGAAAGTATTTCGATGTTACATTTATTTAACCAGGATTTCGTGAGCCGAAGCTGAGTATATCAGAGCAAAGACGTTATATGTATCAAGTTTCTTACCTTACCAAGTACATTTGCAGCTACTCTACTCTTTCAATGTCACTATGTTGATGTTATATCTGATTTCAATTGATTTAAATATACCCGTTGCAACATTTTTTGAATATATCTACGTTGTTCTCTTTTTCAATAAACATTGTCATTATGATTCGCTGGGATCTTTTTCAAAATAGGGCTCAGAATGTTGATATTGAAGAATACTGTAAAAAATCCTCAACTGAACTGTAAGTGAGTCGTTAGTAGTTAGAAATATTATTCAATGTAGTATTTTTTATGGTGTGTTTCATGGTTTTGTAACACTTGGTCAATTTTTTTCTTGTATGGATCACAAATTTGGCCTTTTTCCATTGATTTCTTTGGCTGCAGCCTTAGTGACCATACATATTTTCAGCGCTAGAAATTGATCGCATCATGATACTTATTAAAGTCATCAGTATACGCTACTATTTAGCTAAATTCAAAGAGTAGCATTGTTGTGTTGTCTAGAAGATTTTTTGCTAATTTCGTGCTCAAGGGAAAAGTTGAAAAGTAAGGAAACAAGATCATCACCCTGTTTAGAATCAACTGAGTTTTGAAGGTTTGAATCGATCCTCGTTGAATTTTGACTTAGGATTTTGTGTCGATCAACATTATTTGGGATTATGCGGACTTGTTTCCAAGGTTTTTCAAAATGAATTACTATTATGCATACTAAGTACATTTCGGACATATACTATCATAGTGGTTTCAATTTTTTTATATGCAAAAAAACAATGGAGTAAGGAATGGCTAATTGCAATAGTTATTAAGCATCCAATTTTTAATAATCAGCAATAATTTCTTATAAGATTAAGTCCGTGGTTTCGGACAAATAACTTGAAAATGTGAAATGAAAAGTTTCTCTAGCATTAAATTGTTCTGTGTCTCATTATAATTGTTACACATTGTGAATTGAAATGCTTGTAGAAAAAGTTTCTTTATGAAAGCTTACAAAAATTGTTGAGAATACCCTCAAAGTATTATAAAACTGCTTTTATTTCACAGTTCTTTTATTTTGTCTGAGTCTCCCATCAAAACATTCACTACACCATTTTTTTAAAACAAAACATGCCCTACTTTTTATCAAATCACGTGGCTGGTAATGGACGACTTATTTATTAATACTCAAGCCTAACAATCAATATTCAAATCAAGATGAAATTGATGACATCTTTAACATTGAACTATTTAAACCACATTCAAAGTCAAGCTGGAATACGTTATCATAAGTAGAAAGGATTTACAGACAAATGTTCTCGCAATTACCTCCAACACCAGATGCAATATTAGCGACAATGTCGCCTGCATTACAGCTTCGATTAACATTTTTCATATGTAAGCGTTGATTTATAAACCTCTGCAAACGCATCAACATATAGTTCAGAGGAGCATTCACTACGAATCGAAGTTAAACAAGATACAAGGGCGCAAATCCCAACCTCTAAAAGAGTATTATTTCGAAAATGCCAATGAGCTTGATGGCTTTGTAAAAATTAAAACGACTTTGAAACTAGATTAATTAAATTGCATAAAATTTTTGCACTGCTGTGAAGAAAATAATTAAAAACAGTTTTACCTATTCTGACACATAACACATTTTTTATGCCAACTACTCGTTCATCAGCCACTCTTGTGCTGTATTAGCAAGCATTGATTTCATTTACATAACGGATCCCTTATTTTCAACTAAGTGTAGGGATAACCCCAAGATGAAAATTAATAAGTATCGAGTAGAAAATGATAGTCTTTCCGACCACACAAATTGAATACTTAAGCTTCCAAGATATCACAAAAATTGAAACCGATTACATCTATCAATCACGCTTTTTCGTGAATATTTTACCATCGGTCACTTTTATAGAAAAAAATTGAGGATTTATTTCGTAACCCAGAAAATTTTTCACAAAAAGGGATTGTGGCTTGTTTTACTAAGAAGTAACTGGTTTGGAAGATACATATATCAATATGCAGTGTTGTAACCTTTTGCTGTTTTTATCAAATGCGGACTCCTTGTCAACAAGATTCGCTTTTACCGAGGTATCCCTAATTTAGGCCCATATAGTTTGATTTGATCAAAAAATTGTAATTTTACAACTTTGTCTTTTCTAATTGAATTTATGGGAGTACAGCAAAGATGAGAAGAATTTGAAAAAGAAGAAAAACGAAAATTAATGAAGAAATTGATGAATTGAACTAGAGTATGAAAATAATTATTAATTCGTATGGTAGTTCCCTCATTTTAACTATAAATCACAAGTTTTTCGACACATGAATCACACCTATATCGATTGGAATTAGCTATATTTGCATCAATGAATCTGTATACCAAAATCCAACTTTCATGCATTCTTTTTGAAGTTAAATATAAGTAAATATTGGACTTTTTGATGTTAATCTGATTGACGTGCTCTCGGAAAATTTATCCAAATTGCTATGAAGAAAAATAAAGTAATGTTCACAGTAACTCCTAAAAAAAAATTTCGTTTTAAATAAATATTTTATAAATTATTTGAGTATTTTCTTCTTCTTGCTCATTTATTAAGGGGTTACATAGGTCTTGAAGGAAAAAAACAATTATTTCAAAAAATTGTTGTATTTAAAACCCAAAAATCTATTTTATTTAAAATTTACACACATAAAAGATGAGCATTTCAAGAAGTTGTAAAAAACATCAGCTAAAAATATTGAAAATTGTCAATTTTCCTGCAGTTTTCCTCGTCGAACCTTTTTTGCGGTAGGCAGAATATTTCGGTGCAAGTCCATCTCAAATCAAAAATTCAAAAAAAAATCTTGTTGTTTACGCCCTTGGCTAAGGATTGAACGAAGGAATTGAAAAAAAATGAAATTTAAAGTTTTGAAACGGATTTGAATGAATTTTCGTCTCAATTTTTTAGCATTTTTCCAATTTTCATCGTTTTTAAAATATTTTTTTCCTATAAAACAGGAACGAGTTTACCGAATGAAAATCCCTTCGTTCACGCACAAGTCAATACTATAAAGAGAAACTGCGCAAAGTTTCAGCAAAATCGGTTGATTCGTCCTCGAGAAATCGTGCCTACCGTACGGAAAAGCAAAGTTTTGAGAAAAACGCGTTTAAAGTTTTTTTTACCGCGATTTAATAAATTAAAATTATTTTTTAGCGACTTACATCGAGTCGTCGATTTCAGGTCCATACAGTAATCCGTTGGCCTCATTCGCGATGTTCAGAGCATCCTTTCGATGTTGTGATGTTTGATGAAAAAGAAAGGACCTGATTCTACGCGGTAGAACCGCGCTGCATGCGTATAATACGCTAGGTAAGGTAGAGCGCACGTACCGACCACGCGGTATTCAAATCTCTATAACTCCGTTAATATTGCTCGAATTTACTTCGAATTTGGTGTGAATACTCTTGAAGTACTATACTTCCATGGAATAAAATTCGATTGATTTTTAAATTAAAGTTTTAAGCAGCAATGATTTACCTCCATATTTAGATGTTGTACCTAAAATCAAAGCTATTCCTTGATGAACTTCCTCACAAGCAAAGAAAACAAATGCACTTTTCATATACAATGTACTGTCCAGGTGAAACTTTGAATACCGTCAGAATAACACAAAGGGTTTATTGAAGATCAATAGAGAATTGCTCTTGCACTTCTTTATTCCTGAATAGTTTAGGTTCAGTCGTCAACTAGAGTGGATGCGTACATATTTCCAAAAGTGGTGTCGCTTGTAGTTAAAAATTTTTGTCATCTGTTCCTGGATTCTTGAATAATCACTATCTACTTATGGGATCAAAATCAAATGAGTTCATTTGATAGAGTGCCTTAGTAACTCGAAGATCATCAATAGAAAATGGAATTTCTATCGAGATTTTCATTTAAATTGCCAAAGACTAGAGGTAGAAAGGTTCAAGTTTGCAACCTTTAAAAATTCCAGAAACAAGAATCCATTTACTGAATAAGGCAGATGATAATGATGATGATGGCAATTGAATAAAAATTACAGTTGAAATAATTTACTTTGAATTCTGTTAAATTCAAAGAGGGGATCATTTCAAAAAAACCAAACAGATGGTCTGGTTCCTTCAAGTTTAATTTAGATTTCCCAACTTCGAAGTAAATTTCTTGGAGAAAAATGGCGGTTTTTTTCGAACTCGTTTCGTGGGAATCGAACACCTGAAATTCATGGACACCTGTTTCATTCCATTGATAACATTTTGACATTTATCTTGTCCGTAAATATATTTCATTGATTTTATATGGCTTGTCATCGGGTTCTATTTTGAGGTCTCTAGCACGTTTTATGCAAATATGGATTGCATGTGGAGAATTTAAGAATTGAAAAAAAATATGGTATTGCACGAACAGATACATATTCAACATGGCTAGACACATATTCAACGACAAATGAAATATTCTAGAAAGTCATTACATCAACTTGCGAAGTCATCTCGTCTAATGCCAATTAAGTTGTTCGTCAATATATCATTAGACATTGTAAAAGCAGATTAATACCAGAGAATTGCTTGGTTCGCGGCAGGTATGGATTGTCGCGGAAAAGTATCTTTCTGAGGTGTGCATCTATGGAGTACATATGTCGACCGCGCAACACGTTGATCTCGAACAAGTTTATTTCAAAGTCAAGGGTAGAGTCGGGGAACGATAGCTTCGTATTGTACTCATGAGTCATGAGAATGGTGTTCCACCGGTAGCGGCACGTTGTGGTCAATAAACGGGAAAGTATGTGATTAAATCAGCATCTAATGTTATTAATTTTTATGCAACAGCCCGCACGATATTAAAGCAGCTTTTTTCCATCTTAATGTTTATATTGGCCTCTTTTATAGCTATTTTTGGAAAGTTTATGAAGTTTGACTTTAAACTTATATAAATGATTTTGTTTTATATTGATCCCATAATGAACAGCCAAAATATTGAGTTATACTTATCAAGATAAGGTTTTGTACCTAATCATGGATGTCGGGTAAGTGGTTACATACAAACTGTATTTGGGATGTTTATTAAAATAATATGTGATGACAATGATGTTCAAAAAGACGACTTGCTACATTTAAATACTTGCATGGTTCTTAAAATTTTTTTTCGATGAAACAGACATATAACTATATATATAATGTATTTAAAGGTATATGACTTTTGGTAAGGATATCTGTCATTGTAGCTCTCAAATGTTGCGGTCACTTTGAAATTATTTTTAATTTACTCTGGAAAATTACCAATCAAAGACTAACACCCGAACAGCGTTTCAAAATAATGAATTTTTTTTTCAAAATTTGTGTTCTGTGTGTCAAACTTATTGAGCACATGGTCCAATTTATGGTGCTCATAATCGTCCAGCGGAGTAAGATCTATTTCCACGACCACTCTAGTGGACAATTTTCTTCCCACACTAGCTCGTTGAGTGCGTACCGAGCCAGTTGTTGCTGATGTTGATGGTAGTGTGACGGAGGATGCAAATTTATCAAATTGACTCAACAACTTGACCTTGCCCGTCCACTAAATGGAGAATTTAGAAAAAAATCTTTCAACCAAGTCCTATTCTGAAAAAACCAGCAACTATTGATGCGTTGGATGCCAACATTCGACGCATTATTGGTGAAATAGGGCCCGCTATGCTGGGAAAACTGGTGCGAAACTGAACCAACAGGATGATCTTCTCAAGACGCTGTAGCGGTGGTCATATGCGAAAATCTAATTTTAAACACTAAATGCCGTAAATTTGGAAATTAATGAAGACAAAAAATTTGCCATTTCAGTATTTGATTTGTGTTTAATTTGTTTTGAAAGTTCTATGCCTTTAAAAAAACACCTTATATTTTATGTTTCTCAAAGCACTTCAAAACGAAGCTATTAAAAACAATAGTAGGTTACGAAGCGTCATTAAAAGTTACACTTTTATAAATATTTCTCAAATTGAATACTTAAATTTACACCGTAATGAATACACCCCTGTGAAATTAGATAGAATTTAAGTTACAAGTACAATTCATAAACATATAGTCTGAACTATTAATCTAACTAAAAGGACACTAAAACTTACAAATTTGATACTATCCCCTATACCGATTCTTATCGTCTGGGAAGTACTACCATATGTATTGAAATTTTTAAATACGGGGAATAACTAAATTTGATGAAGAGAGTGATTGAAGGAAACGGAGGTGATTTTAGTCGGTAGAAATCCGGCATGCCGAAAGGCAGGAGCTGATTGGTATCTTTTGAAGATTTCCACCTCCCAACAAAAATACTATGGAATTAGCAAATTAGCTTAAAATCGAGGAAGAAATGGATTTCTACGAATTGGTAGTATAATTTTTCTTCTTACACATTAATAATACATAAAGACGATTTGTTTTAATAAATTAATTACTAAATCGAACCCAAAAATTAAAGTAATCATCAAATCCACTTTAAAACAGATTTATTTCATAACACTAGCTTTTAATGATTTGTTTTCGTTCGTTTTTCGAGAAACTTTTTCATGGCTACTGAAAGACAATTCAATAATTGGAAGACAATTGTTTTGAACATTTAATGTGAAACACATTCTAAGAATTAACGAACAAAATTGTAAATAATTAAGTTAACGACACGAAGAAAATATTACTTTTACAATCACAATAAATATATAACTGTAATTCGAAAAAGTAAGCAAACATCTACACAGTTTTTTTTAACACATGAATAGTTATCGATTTTAAAATATAACCGTGATTTCTGATTGACATTAGAATGAATTAAAATAAAATCATTCATTCATGAAGAGCATACAATCTTGAAACTAACCGAACAGTTTATTGGATGGTACAAAATAAGTTTCACCTATAAGTGTGGCTTAGAGATAAAGTAAATTTTTCTATGTAAAATCTATTCTTTCGATTAGTATTTCTTTCCAGGATAGGATTTACACTAATACCCAGGCACTATCATGTTACAAAAGTTGGCCAAGGAGTTTAAAAGCTATTTCGACTTAGCCTTTCCGACAAAACAGTTACCAACCACCTCTTGTCTTTTCGATACCTTCATAACAGAAAATTCAATTCTTTCGTCCAGATTAAATTGATATAATAAAGTGCGGAAATCAATCATGAAAAGGGGCTTTCCACACGTCTTTTAGCCATTAGACGAGTGTTATGTATTACTTCCGATATCTATTCATATCTTTCACTAATACAACTAAAATTGTCATTCATTTAATACACCAGCTTAGTTCAATGCAAAAAAATCCAGTTTTTCATCGGCAAGATTTATTGTTAAGTGTGGATGTCAACCTCAAGAGCGTTTATTATATCGAGTAGCACTTAAGACGCTGTCCGTCGTTATGATACTGGAATTAAGTTAAAATTAATTAATATGCCGCCAAAGATAAAAGATATTTACGCAAACGGTTTAAATTACAATCGATGCGGTGGACTTGTGTGGCTCTAATTGGGGCGTCGCATGGAATTGTTATTAGGGGTTGATTACTATGGAAGTCGCATTTGTATCAATATGAATCTTGGCTGAATTCTTTTTATTTTTGATGTAATTCACATATCAGTTGCGAGAATGAAGACATTTTTCAAGTTGTTTACACCGCTGCATTTTATTTTTCCCACATGGAAGAAGTGAATACATCTAAAACAATCTGGTCTATCATGCAGTCGTTTTGTTGTTATCAGTAAATTCGTTATGATTGAACTGGTAGCCGGAACTAAATGAAACGCAAATTTTATTTTGTTTATTTTTTATTTTTTACATTTACTAAATGATTTTTATTGTTGGTTTTAAACTTTTCATTCTATTTTGAGTGAAGAAGTGATATGCAAACTTCAATATAATATAATAAATTATAATGACTAAATTTCTTAAAACGGCAAGATCCAATCTTATTATAAAAATATATTATTGCTACATTTTGTGGGTTTTTACACTGATGTGTCTATATAAAAATTAAACAAAATTGCGATACTTTTTTTGTTGGCTACAGAAGGTTTAACAGCAAGTTGAGCGAATAAAAATGTGTTTTTGAAGAAAGGCTAATCAATTAATGCCAATACCAACCAATACCATTTAACTCATCATCTTCCTAGAAACTGAATTGAATTGATAACCGAACCAATGAAATTGATTCAATGCAAAGCTTAAACAATTCGTGGACTGTCGTCTGCAATAAAAATGTGTTTTTGTGATTGTGATTATAAAATATCGGTTAAGTGTGCAAACATTCTGGAATTTCCCAATGATATCGAAATTCGCATTTGATGGTCAATTTGTGGATTGTTTTTGTTATTGTCATGCGTTTAAGATGGTCATTATTAACTTCCCAGTATATGGGAAGTTCTTGTAATCACATCGAAAATCGAAATTGAAATTTTCAACTTTTCTTTACGTTTTGAGGTCTATAGAGTATATATAAAGTGTTTTTAGAAAGGGAGACGTATGTGTGTGTGTGTGTGTACGTACGTACGTCTGTACGTTCGTGGACACTTTTTTCTACGAGCATAACTCACGTAAACAAAGTCCGATCGACTTGGTTGAGGTGTCAATCGAAGCGTCTTTGCAATCTTAAGAGCTGATTAGTTTTTGGGATACTTCGGTCGGAGGGGTTTGCTGTTTTGCCCGTTTGAAGATCATTTCTGTCATGCGTTATATCTCGCGAACCAAACATACGATTTGCATGTTTAAGGTGTCAATCGACGCGTATTAACAATTTTGTGGATCTGTCAGATTTTGAAAAAAAATCGTTGAAGCCGTTTTTTAATTTAAGAAAAAAAAGTGCAAAAAATTAGGTTTTTTTTATAAACAATAAATTTTTAACCTGATTTACGAAAGACAGTGTTCAATTTTTATAAAATTTATATACTTCAAACAGTACTTGTAAAAACAATTTAAAAACTTTACCTCATGATTAGGTAAAAAATTAAATAAAAAATAAAAAATCATTAACAGGCATCATGATTTTCAAGGTCATTTCTGTCGTGCGTTATACATATCGCACGAACCCAACATATGATTTGCATGGTTAAGGTGTCAATCGACGCGTATTAGCATTTATGTAAATCTGTCAAATTTTGAAAAAAAATCGTTGGAGCCGTTTTTTTAATTTTTTTAAAAAAAGTGCAAAAAATTGTGATTTTTTCAAAAACAATAAATTTGTAACCTTATTGTCAAGTCCAAATAATCAATCTTTATATAATTTATAAACTCCAAAAAGTTTTTTAAAAATGCCATCAAAATTTTTTCTCATGATTACAAAAAAAATCAAATAAAAAATAAAAAATCATTAACAGTCATCATGATCTTCAAGGTCATTTCTGTCATGCGTTATATCTCGCGAATCAAACATACGATTTGCATTGTAGAGGTGTCAATGTACGCGCAATTTTATTTTAATGAATCTGTCGAATTTTTAAAAAAATCGTTGGAGCCGTTTTTTATTTTAAGGAAAAAAAGTGCAAAAAATTAGGTTTTTTTCATAAACAATAAATTTTTAACTTTATTTGCGAAATGTAGTAGACAATGTTTATAAAATTTACATACTCCAAACAATGTCTGTAGAAACAACATCAAATTTTTTTCTGATGATTACGTAAAAAATTAAATTAAAAATAAAAAATCATTAAAAGTCATCATGATTTTCAAGGTCATTTTTATCATTCACTATATATCACGAACCAGATATAATATTTGCATCATTAAGGTGTCAGTTGACGTCTATTAACATCTTTGTGAAGTTTTTAACATTATAAAAATTCGTTTCAGCCTTTTTTTAATTCAATAGAAGAAAATGCGAAAAATTATAGTTTTTTTCATACAAAATATATTTTTAACTTGATTTGCACAGCACAGTGATACCAGTTTATAAAATTTATACATTCTTATCAGTTTTTGAAGAGACACCGGCAAAATTTTCTTCCATGATTATGAAAAACCTAAATTAAAAATAAAAAAAATCATTCAAAGTTACCATGTAAAGAGGGTTCATACGAATGCAATTACTTTATATCTTTTATTCTAAAAAAATGTTGTAAATTCAATCAAAGGTTTAAAATATTTGCATAATTTGAGTAGATTTTTAATAGTTTTTATAGTCTTTTAATTTAAAAAAATGCTTAAATTTTGAAAACCAACAAAAATTTTCAAGACCAAAAAGGCCCACTACCGATTGATCCGCGTGAATATTCAAACTGTCCTCATCGACCAAAAACTTTACGTAATCAATGGACCCTCCCGTAGACGATATGATTCATATTAACTCATTCCTGTTACTATTACCTCTCATTGTTGTAATGTTGTTGATGTTTATGTAGATATTACTGGGAAGTTGACCGTGTGGACCTCAAGGGTCGCACCTCGCGGCTTGTTTTTGTCATATAAATTACATAACACTCATGTGAAAAATGGGGTTTTAAATGGAAATTGAGGAGGTGTTATTAATGATGTTATTAAGTAAAAGATTAAAGACACCAAAGACAGGCAGTTTTTTTTTGTACTGATGGAATATTTTTCATGTAAATTTTAAACGATACCCTGAGAACGTACGAAGAATTTAGTCGAGATTCAGTAGAAAATGGATAAAATTAATTTGATTTTGCTTTTGATAAGTGCAATGTTAGAGATTTTCTTGAAACAATCTAATGACTCCATGAATGAGGATTTGCTCGTCTGATTAAAGGTGAGATATCTCATTACAAAACAATCAGTAACCTATCATAGTGGCTATGTTAACGTTGAGAAAGGAGTGCCACGAAACAACTTTTGTAAAAATTTTTTTTTTTAAATACCGTGATGTTTTGTTGATAAAAACCATTATGGTTCAACAATTTGCATGCGCGTTTGATTTTAGATTTTTTCACCTTAAAAGTCCGAGACAAAAAACAATGATCAGTTTTTTCAAAGATCTAAGCAACGGCTGTATTTTAAGTTACTTAACAAATGCCGGTTATTTCACGAAATACCTTCCTGAAGACAAGAAATGACAAGTTGTTTAGAACGTAATAATACGCTCATAAGAGCGTTCGCTGTTATCAATAGAGGCCAAAATATTCTTGGAAATGTTAACGCAAAATTAAGATTTTTGCTTCCTGAAGCTGAAAAGTACCTTGATTTCTCAAAGTTTGATACGAAGGGTTGGCAAGCCCATTTGAAAACATTAAGTATACAGGCTCATTTTGCATGATTTCAAAGAGGCTTGCCGCCCCATCGTGTTTCTTATGTTTAATACTATATTTTAGGTGAAGGAAGTAATAATTTGCTTGTCAAATTTTAGTACATTTTTTTTGGTTAAACCGGGTTCTAGTTAAACAAAGTTCGATTTAACCAGATTCTACTGTACGCAAGTTTGCAAATACTAAATGCAGTAACAGATTCTTGTATTCTTTAATTTAAGATTTTATATGTCACAATAATTTCAAGTCTACAAAGATAGATTCACAGTTTGAAAATACTTTTCATATACATCCTGTCCAATAAACTGAGATTATGTTTCAGCATTGCTTAGTAATCACAATTACAAATTGAAAACACTATCGAATCCATTGTACATCCAATGAAGTAGAATATTTAAGTCCAGATTTTCAATCAACAATCAGAAAAACAAGCAAACAAACTAATCATGCATGTTTTCTTCTCATCCCAGCAAACGTGGCTGGGATTTCCCAAACGTTCTAAAAGATTAATGTGAGAAAACCAATTACATATTGTAAATGTAAATTCTGTCCAGATAATATCAGATCAATAACTGAATAATTCAATTGAGGAAATGAATGGAACCTTTCTCAAATCAGCCAATTGGCATCTTTATTATAGCAAATTTAAATGCATCATGCACCACCGTTTTTTTTCAATTCAAAAAGTATCTGTTTGTTATTCTCTCGTGGTACTGAGTATTTACCGATATCTCTATAATTATCTCTTACTTACATGATGCAATAGTATTCTAAAGGAATTATCAAACCAATTGTGATCTTCCTCATTGTTAGGTGAACAGAAATATCTATTGAGTAATAAATTAGTGAGTATAGCATGCGATAACAATTTTATTTTGCCAGCAGCACAAAAGTTACATAAAATTCTTCGTAAGTAGTTATATGACTTTGTTGTATGAATTGAATCGATCCGCAATTGATATGGCTCTAGATTGAGTGCTGATCAGCTCGTTTATTATTGAAAATATTCGCTTCCGATTCGATCTGTATTAGACTAAGTTGGTGAAGACAAATATCGATTAGTAAATTAACGAAGCTGAGTGCTGAGAAGACTTCTAGCATGACTGTTTCACAAATTAAAATTTTTTGCATTACATCAGTCAATGCTTTACTAAATTGTTTTCGAAACATTTGAATAAAACAATATTGATAAGAAATTCATTTAAAGATTAAAAACAACCTTGTGTGATTCTAGTATTTTTGACTATTCAAAGAGTTCACCAAAAGTAACGTTCCTCTTTCAATGTTAGCACAATCCTGCAAAGTTAAAGTGCCTTTTTCAAATGTAACGTCTGTTTTTTTTTGATTTTTTTGTGGTGTTGATCACCAAAAAAAATTCAATGAATTCTATCTCGTATATTCATTTTGGTGTCTGTGATACTGTGCCAACAAAAATATCAAATTTTTTTCTCACTCATCACACGTTTGCGTGATAATAAAATAAAAACAATTTTGCAAAATAGAATATTTTTTTCCGATCAAATGTCAAGAAGTTTTTGACGACAATTTTCGAATGAAGCTATGTTGAATAGTTTCGAATAGCTTCCAAAATAGTCTTCCATTATTTGAACATTACATCTTCCATGCCACTTACGTTTTTATATCTACGAGTAGATGGAAACAATTCCCATGCTTTTGGGTGTCGTACGACATTATGTGAAGACTGATCAATATGGTTATCGATATACTAATACGTTTTTATGTTCATATTACATCATGTGTTTTTAAAAGTTTCAAGCATGTAATTCAGAAATCAAGCAACTTAAAATTTTCAAAAGTGTTCTACACTGAAATAAATACCTATTGAAAATCTAAAAAAAATTATCTTCAGAATAAATCATCGCCATATCTTCTTGAATGATTAAAACTCAAACGGAATCAAGCTAAATTTTGGAAAGATTTCTTTTAAAATCTATGGAATATTTGCCATCAATTTCAATCAAACCTTTCAATCGCATCTTTATGAAATTAAGAGGTTTTTCTGTGAAAAAATGGAATTCAAAAAGAGTTTCTATAATTATTTCAAATTTTTCTCATCATAGCGTTTAATCGAATGCATTGATCATTCGAGATTTATTTTGACTGGATGAGGGTCAATTGTAATCACTACTACCAGCAAAAAAGTTACTTAAAGAAAATTGACGAAACTGTTTTTGAAAAACTATACTTCTTTACAATGTTTTTTATCCAAAGGTGAAAAATTGCTTTTGTATAGAATTTTAAAACTGAGTTCCATATTGAAGGCAAAAAACCAGGACGTCAAGTTTTCAAAATATTTATCAATATTGTTTTTAACATGTTTACACCAAATTGTTTAAAAATGGCAGTTTAATAATTTTTAAATTGCAAATTTATCTCTTAAATTGGATAAAAAGTGATCATATTTTTATCCCAAAAATCCTGATATCTTTTTTCAATTAACTTCAAATTATGATAAAAATGTTCAACTTGTTCGTCAAAAGTTCAGAAGAAAAGTGTAGATGCGAATGAACAACGGTATTTTTAGATACGTGGGGACTCTAATTGTTTCATATTTCTCTCCAATTTTTTGAGTACCCCGAATGGCATATTTTAAAGTTGTCTTACGTCTGAAAATATTTTGTGTCAAAGCTTAGAATATTTTTCCTAAACTTTGTCACACGGTAATTATAAAATTTGAAAATTAATTAAAAACTTTTGCAATTTGGCATAAATACTCTTACTGGAACACGAAAACTTAATTTTTTTAAAATCAACATTTATATATTTTATTATGTTTATTATATTTTAAAATTTTCTGGAATTTATATATTTATATATATTATATTTCAATATTTCCTTGACTTATTAACTGCTTTGGTGTGGTGTTGATTATTTTGACAAAACAACAACAGAAAACTCACTTTTTAAAGTGTCCACGAGGACTCTTCTAGCTTCTAAATCTGTGCTCTTTCGAACTTTTAAAAAACAAGCGATTGCTTACAAAAAGTGTAAAATTATTCGTTGTGTCTTTGATTGCTCTCGGATCATACGCGGTAAAGGACCAAAAAACGATGGACCGAAATTTCAACAGTTAATAATAAATAAATTTTGCAAAGAAATGAGTAAATTGTTTGATGTTTTTATTGATTAAAGCTCAAATAACAATTTTTCCAACCACTTAAGCTTTATTGCGATTGCACTGAAAAACTTACTGGATTATAAGAGTGCAACAAAATACATTAAATTTGTCTTAAACTTTCTCTTTGTAATGACCTTGAGTCAAATTGATCATGCATTTTAGTGTCGAATGAAAGCAAATAACACTAAGATTTTATTTTTAGATAAGATACGTATTTCAACTTTGAATTTAAGCTTTCTTCCATTTATTTTCTATATTACGTAGTGTACGAGCACTGGGGGAGGTTTCAAGTTGTAGCGAAAATCTGTATATGTATGCCATTGAAAATAAATTCTACAACGAAGTACACTCCAGTACTTTTTTCTAGGAAGAATTTTCTTAAAACTAGAAATACACTTTCAAGTTTGCACATGATTTATGGGGTCTTTTAGGTTACATTTTTTCAAAAGATTAGAACAGCTCACATAGACGCACAATAAGCTAGTCAGAAGCTGTATGAAAATGAGGAAAGAATTTTGTATGGCCCAGGCATAGTAAAGTAGAGGTTTATAGCGTTTTTAAAAACAATCGTAAAAAAAACTAAACGCGTTTTTTTGGAATTCATGTTTTGTTAGCTGGCGGACACGATTTAAACAATGTTGTTGTACACACATATGGGTATAGCCGGTAGCAGAATCATTATGATCGGTATCAAATTTTCCGATTTTCACTGAATTTTCCACTCTCATTTTTTTTAAAATGGCCGCCACTTTGTTATTTTTTAATGGGATTTTTTCCCCCGGTACCTGACAAAGGCACTTAAACAAGGATTAATTTGGCGTTTTGTTTTCCCCCCAGAGGATCCAGTCACCTGAACCCACGTCCGCCGTCATTTTATGATGTTTTTTAAAAAAAATGTTAAATCTAGAAAAAATATTTTTGTTTACTCAAAGTATCAAATAATATATGTACAAAATTTCAAAATGATATCTCTATTCTTTCTATTGAAAAAAATTGTTAATTTTTTTGAAAATCCTAACCTAACCTTATGTGAAAAATATACAGGCACGAGTATAATGTCAATGCTCCATGAAAATGCTTTTGTATTTCTTGGACAATTCCTGTTTCTTGAATAACTTTTTTTTTAAAACCTTCATGAGTTGAAGAAAATATTACTATTTACAACAGAAAAAGTTTCTTCGGAGTTTGGTTTTGATAATTTGATATTGTACAGTATATATTTATAGTATCGTTGAAATGAGTTTTGCCTTGAAGTTTTTCGTCATTCAACATTTTCTCAATTGTAAAATACTCAAGTAAAATATGCATGTATTATGAAATAAAAATAAATAACCAACTCTGAAAAATTGCCCGCCTTAACGCCATGAATGAAGCGCCAAAAGACTAATCAATATATGTATAGTTAATTCATAAATATTAAAGTAAAAAACAAAATCTTATACATCTTGAAGAAAGCTTCCACATCGTCATGGCAGAGAATACAATGCGAATTTTACAAGAGAATTTCTCTTGCATCTAAATTTAGCAGTATTTCGTTGTTTACAAGCATGAGACAAATAAAAGCGTCGTTCATAGTACTTGACCAACGTCAGATACGCGATCGAAGTCAACAATTAAAAAATAAAATTTCAGAGTAAATTAATTATTTTCAATACAACAGTTTCGAATATTTCCGTAAAGATGACAAAAGTGAATACAGGAAATATCTAACTAGAGAATAATAGAAAATAGCATCCTTAGTTTAGTGACGTGCAAAGTTGTATTTATAGTTTCTAGTGTTCGTTTGCAAAGTGAGTTGAAAATTAAACATTGTTTTTTGGTACGTCCAGGTTTTATTATTCTTTTATTTATGCTACTGGTAACAATTCAATCGGAATTGCAACTGGAATTAAATGAAACTCATCATGAGTTTATCAACGTTTTGTTGTTGAAAACGAATTGTTATGGCGTTTAACTGTTCAGTTTGGGCGCTTTGCGGGAAAGCACTTGTGTGTACATAAATCCGCTTGATATTAGAAAACTCTTAGAAAAATAAAATCTGCAATAGTGATCTATCAGAATCATCAGGTTTCAAAAAAATTATGGTTTTTATACACCGTTCATAAACGTCGAAACGAATTGAATAAGAGGGAATCGTCTATTATGAAAACTTTGGATGTTTGAAAGGCATTTCAGCCGTACAGTCTCTGGTACTGTAGCTTCAATCATTAAATGCACAGTTTTGGGGTTACAAATCACTATGCATTTCTTCTAGGACCTATGTATGTTCGACTGGAATCCTCCAAAGCTTAATATCATTATCAGTGATATCCATATACCAACCTATTGCCATTTTAGATTATTTGCCAATGTGAAATCTCGTCATTCCTAATTTTTGTGTTCAGTTCCTCATACTCCAGATGATTGCTCAGGAAATTGAATTACGTGCTAAATAATATATTTGGATATTTACTAACACAGCGTTTCACCTTTCATGAAATCGTAGACGATATATTGAAAACATATGTATGACCAGTATAAAAAAATTTCATGATTTTTGAAAAAAATATGGAAGGAAATTTTGCCTTTTCCAGTTGTTTTTCTCTCAATGTTTCTGTAATAATCATTTGTTCAACGTAAATTCATAATAACTTTTTGTTTCTTAGTGATAAAATACTGAAAGCACATACTGAGCATGCTAGCACATTTAGTTAAAGGTAGCAACCATCAAAACAATAAAAATCTTGATTTTTACTATGATTCTTTTAATGCATAATAAGTCCTAGTTGCGTGTGGTCTAAATTTTTTACTATAAAAATATCTACGTTCTGGACCAGATTTTCGCCCATCGTTCTTTATTGTTTTTTAAAATTTATATGCAACGTGAATATTATAGCATTGGATAAATTGTAATATCCAGGGTGAAATATAAGGCAGGGAAAGATCTGAAAGAAACTGAACACTAAATTTTCCTGGGAATGTGATCCGAAATAAAGCAGAAATTGTTATCAGCGTTGATGATTGATTGAACGAGGACTGAAAACATATTCTTTTGAGAAAGTTCAAACGAGATTAGGATTGAAATGAGGCGATTTTGTTCAATTGAAAGAGTAAAACTGAAAATTTTATATCAGTCTAGCTGAATCGGAAAATAGACTGCTTCAAGACTCAAATTTCAGTTAGTTTAAATAGGTATTCGAAAGCCACTGAAAAAATTCATTCAATTCATTCTTTATTCAAACTCTTTTCAGTCCAATTTCATTTTTTCCTGAAAGTATATTCAGTCTGTTCTCCGTTTTAATCCAGTTTCTTTTCAGTTTGGTTTTCGTACATTTTTGGATCATTTTCAGCATTTTTCCTTTTTAATTTTTTGTGTCTTGGTCACAACTTCAGTGTACTTTAAACCTATTTTCGTATCGTATCGTAGCGCAAAAAAATTAATTAATTTAATTTAATATTTTCATTCGGCAAATAGGACAAAACTCAATATTAATTTGAATGTAAACTCCTCAAGTTTATTTTTGAGAATCGTCTGAACAAGATGTTAACTTTTCGCAAAAAAAAACGCGAGTACTCCGTCACAAAAAGTTAGAATCTCACCGTTTCCATTACAATACGATTTTCTAGGTGACAATAATGCTTTCCTTAAAGGACAATAAATATATATATGTGATCAGTTTTCAATGCACTTTTCTACTTATTTTTCATTATCACATTTTTGCTGTATTCAGAATGATTTTTTCTCGAATCGTCAAGCGTGAAGATAACATGATTTTCTTTCAACATAAATCAATCAAATCAATCAATCAACCCATCATGAAAATCATATTTATCGAATTCATAAACTTGTGAAACAAGATAGACAAGACTAATTATTTGATGTGAAAATTAAACCGATCATCTTTTGTCATGCTATTTATCACTTAGTTGATGAACGAAGCAACATGCATCAGAAACAAACAGGATTACAGTAATTTCGGTGTCAGGTTTTAATTTAATTTTTTTCTTTAATTTAATACTTTGAATTGCATCATTTTTTATACGTTACTTGGGAAGAGACTACAATGCTTTTCCCTGTTAATAAAATTGAAAAAAAAATATCAAGTGATTGCATTTTAATTCAATAATGTGAAACTCTAGAATGGAATCAAAACACTTTGTGCAGGCTATAATTATTGAAATTAAAAAAAAAATGTTACTAAGGCTATTTGTTCAGATTCATGCATATTAACATCGAGTCGATTGAATTGATGGTTACATTAGAAACAATGTATGGTCTTTTGCGTAACTTCCATCCTTTAGGAATAATGATTTTTTTAATTTGATACAATACTTATTAAAACGCATTTAATAGACACACGTCTTGGCAACGAAATGAATGGTTAACATTTTATATTGTTTTATCTGTTGCTAATCCACATGGGTACATAATTTTTTTTCAATGCTCATAATCTTCAAACGCAAATCTTTAAAAGGCATAGATAATTTGGAGTGCAATATACAATATAAATATAAAAAGAAACTAACCATCTTGAATTTAAAATTTCTAAATTTGTCAAAAATAACATAATATTTTAAAGAAACTTTACTTCTTATAAAAAATAATGTCAGGAGTACGTGAACTGATATTTAGAACTGTTTGGTTTTCTCTTATCTCTATCAGTTTTGATAGAATTTTAATGTTAAAGTGCAATTTGAAGCAGCCAGCAAAATAGCTTAAACGTATTGAAATCATCTTTTTCAATACAACTCATAACATTTACTTACATATTGAAGTCTTATCCACATTAATTCATCAAGTTGTAAAAGCAACCCGTGCAAACACATCGTGCAACTGAAGCGTTTCAAGTCCCAATTTGACGCCATGTATGCAAGGCTTAATATCGATAGGAAACAACTTTCACAGATTATGACAACGTAAGAAAAACCGGTCATATTAGTAAAACAATTTAACACTTTATCTAAAAATATCAAAAATAAATTGTCTAAATAGTTGAGTGAAAGCTGGGCCAATAAACTAAACAATCTCAGCATAGGTTGCAGATTCCTTCGGAAAATCAAAAATACCAAACGAGATGAAAAGTCTGTGATAACTTGCTAAATACCAAAAATAACAAGCCGTGAGGTGCGACCCATGAGGTCCACACGGTAAACTTCCCAGTAATATCTACATAGATATTAAAAATATTAAACACAATAATAGTTATGGAAATAATATAACTTCAAATAATAAAAATGTACTTCTCGTAAAAGTTATTGGAATGAGTTAAAATTAATCATAACATCTACGCGAGCGTCAATTGATTACGTAAGGATTTCGGTGCATTGGTTTGATTGATTATTCACGCGGATCAATCGGAGGGGGGACAGGTTTCAAAGCAGTTTTTTCATTAAAGTTAAAACATGGTGCTGTGAAGACTATTGAAAATCTGCTCAAATTTTGAAAATATTAATAAACTTTGATTGACTTTACAACAAGGTCTTAAGAATAAGAGATTTAAGGTATAATGATTCGAATGAACCCTTTTTACATGCTGATTTTTTTTATTTTTGCTGGTTTCTCTACAAAAGTTGATAAAAGTTTATAAATTCTATAAACATTTACTATTACGATGTGCAAATCAGGTTAAAAATCAATTTTTTTTTGAAAAAAACACTACTTTTCCAACAAAAAATTAATAAATCCAAAAAATCGCTTTAACGATTTTTTTAAAATATAAAAACATCATAAAGATGTTGATACGCGTTGGTTGACACCTTAATGATGGAAAGATTATATTTGGTTCTCGAGATATAATGAATGACGTAAATGACCTTGAACGTTTAATGATTTTTTATTTTTTATTTAATTTTTTTTGTAATCATGAAAAACACTTTTGCTGGTTTTTCCACAAAAACTATTTGGAGTATATAAATAATATAAACATTGATTACTTAGGTTTGAAAATCAAGTTAAAAATTTTGTGTTTTGGAAAAAAACCCTAATTTTTTGCACTTTTTTTTTAAAAATTAAAAAACGGCTTCAACGATTTTTTTAAAAATTTGATAGATTCAAAAAAATGTAAATACGCGTCGATTGACACCTTAATGATGAAAATCGCATGTTTGGTTCGTGAGATATAGTGCATAACATGGTTGACCTTCAAGGGGTGAAAACAGCAACCCCCCCCCCCCCCCGACCGAAGTTTCCCAAAAACTAATCAGCTCTTAAGATTACAAAGAAGCTTCGATTGACACCTCAACAAAGTCGATACGACTTTATTTACGTGAGTTATGCTCGTAGAAAAACTGCCCGCGAACGCACGTACGTACGTACGTACATACACACACACACACACACATACATACTTCTTTCTAAAAACACTTTATATATACTCTATAGACCTCAAAACGTAAAGAAAAGTTGAAAATTTCAATTTCGATTTTCGAGGCGATTACAAGAACTTCCCATATACTGGGAAGTTAAAAATGCCCATGTGTTCGCAAAATATTTTCGTAGTTAACATAATTTCACCTCATTGACTTCATGACTATATCTATAGAGAGTAAAATAATCCTGTGTATTTCCAGCGTAAACTGCAAAGATTTAATAAAGTTTAATGCAATGAAAAGGATCTCATTTAGCTGTACATGGTTTTAATATAGACTTCTCGTCACACCATGATTATGGAGTATATTTTCCGAGCTTACTTACTACTTGTATTTTACAAGTATGCCAATAAATGACTTAAGAAATAGTAATTTTACACAATCATTGTTACTAAAAATTAATTTTTTCAAATAAAAGAACATCCATAAAATGTTAGCATCACGGTGAATCAGGTGACTTTATGACAACACCGAATTGAGGAAGGAGCTCTAGCTCCTGACCTCGTTATTAAAGCAGGTTTTAACTTCACAAAACATGACCTAAATTTATATATAGTACAATGTTTAACAGAAGATTAAATAAAATTCGATAGTCAATGCATATTCTTCTAATTCAATAAAAAATAAAGTACCCACTTGAGTTTGATCAATTCGTATATTTATTGTAATTGAATTTTTAGATTTTAATAATATTAACAACACTCCGGATAAAAAGAAGATAAATAAGTTAATCTTAAAAAAGTGGTCTAGGTGCAACCCTTATGGTCCACACGACTAACTTTCCAGTGGGATGATTAAAGAAACTATGATTTGTTTTTATTATTTATGTTTATAAATTCTATTATTATTCTAAAATATTATAATATTTTTTTTAGCCATAAAAGCCATTTGATAGTGGAAGACGTCTCCGGCCTCGTCATCTACCAAAGTCTCGACCAGATCCTAAATCCCCCCGATCCAAAATCCCCCAGATCCTAAATCCCCCAGATCCTAAATCCCCCAGATCCTAAATCCCCCCGATCCAAAATGCCCCAGATCCAAAATCCCACAGATCCTAAATCCAATATTAAATTACTTATAACAACATCCAATATTAACTGAATTAGCGGCTCTCCTCCCATTCTCCCAAACCTGATAATATAAGTTTGGAATTTAAAAAATTAATCTTGATTTTTTTTTCAAATTGCATTTTTTTACAAATTTGATCAGAATTTTGCTAAAACACACAATAATAATAATATTACTTTCAAGGTATTTGGGATCTGCACGAATTTATAGTGCGTTTCAACAGTTTAAAAATTAAGAATTTTTTTCAGTTTTTTAGCCTTAATAAAAAACGGCTGAACCGATTTTGCTGAAAACTCATTCAGTTCTAAATTACGTAATTACGCGTCGAATGAAACTGAAAGTCTTACGTCAATGCGATCTTTGGTTCTTGAGATAATCGAGACGAAAAATAATTCCGAACACACTTACGTACATACACACTCGCAGACATCTCTCTAAAAACGATGGATTTGGATTCTAGAGACCTTAAAATTTGGGATTCGCGAAATCGATCCCATTAGATTACAGTGGGAACTGGAAAGTTAATAATATTATACCTGATTATATGAATCTGTTTCTTTTACCCACATCATGACGTTTTCATATGAAAAGTGTCCAACATTTTCTTTAAATGCACTTTCATTTGACATTTAGTGCTGAATTTGGAAAAGACATTAGCCAAAACGTTTTCCGCTGCTTATCATTTTCTTATGATAACAATAAATTTAGAATGAGAAGTCTTTTTTTCTTAGTTGAAGTAAATTTCTTCAAGTTCTTTAATAATTATGCCTATTTAATCATCATCCACACTTGAAAGGCAACAAGACGTAGCCAGTAATCTGAAAAATTTACAAAGCGTGTAACTGCCAAAAATTGGTCATAGTTCCACTAAATTTAGTTCTTCTTATACTGAAACAAAACAACATACAATAAGCTTTCAATTTAAATTTTGATAAAAATACCGCTTCAGCTATTTTGCCGTATAAGCTTCAATAATGGCGGTAAGATTTCAATTTTTTGTCTAAAAAAATGTTGTTTATTTCAAGATTTCCAAGTGTTTTTTTCCCGTCCAGTGGTTTATTAATTTTTCGTAAAATGATCGACCAACATTAAAATCTAAAGAACTTCCCTCGCTTTGATGAATAGCTGTGGTTTATCGATGAGCACTTATATTAGTCTATATTGAAAATGATACAGAAATTCGATGGTTTTCAACGATCCTTGCCCTCCTATTGCAATTCATTTTCCAAGGATGCAACCATATTCTGTATTTTTGGTATGCTTGATTGATTTCAATAATCTTTATCAATTGCAACTGATATTATAATAATTGGCTAGCATATTTGCATTGATTGTTATTTAGGCATGCCGAGAATAGTAAAAATAACAATCAATTTTCCGGACTCATAAGTGTCTACGATGTGACAATGATTTGTGACATGATTTTTCATTTCTTACAAGACTCAACACGTAATTGATTACTGCTTCTCTCTTAACGTTAATAAAAACACTTCATTACCAGTATTGTTAACTTACATGCGCAACAATATGTAAGTTCATCTTAAGTGCATACTTGATGAGATCCATCTCTAATGACATGGAATCTGACACGTGCATGTGCATAATGGTATTAAAATTACTATTTCACGGTAATTACAATCAACACGAATGACATTTCGCAGCGCAGTCATTACTTTCGTCAACTTGTGAAAATTAAAGTCAATTGAAACTATTCTACTGACTATTCTATTCACACAGTATTGGCTTGGTGTGGAAATAACTTCTTTGCCAAGAATCGAAGTATATCTCACCAAAGAAAAAGAATTCTTAAAATTGATTTGAATTTACCTATAGTTTGCAATTGAAAGGGAGAGTTTTACGAACTATACTATTTCGTTGAGAGCGAACAGCTAAACCTGCTACTTTCTTAGGTCTCAAAAACTAAGGTAGATTTTTTTCTGCAAAGTTCTATATAGATATACTTTAAAGGAAATGGCAAAGCAAATCACCATATCAGCTTTAAAAATATAGTTATAAGTCATTTAATTGGAAGTTTTGATCCAATGTTCCGTTATTATGACTTACGTAGAAAACTTTCATTGCTTACTGTTAAACAGTTAATAACTATGACATGTATTTTCGAAAGATAGTGTACTTAGAAAAGTACAGTATTTATAGAAATAAATTAATTGTTAGTAATCGTTTACAATAGTAGAGGAAGTGATCATTATTTCTCTTTATGATTGAAAGACGGGCTAAATATTACTATTAAAGTCTAGTAAGTTTCATGTTTGTTAGTGCATAGTATTGTTTTATAGGTGGTAGAAATATGGTAAATTTTGAAGGGATTTATAAAATTGAGACACCCACAAATTTTTCTTTTATTCTACTTTATTTTTAAATAATTTCAAACGAATTGTTTCGTCCGCAACCCTTAAACTCATTAGGAGATGTATTGGGTCGGGGAAAAAGAAATTTCATATTTGTGATCAAAATTTGACGCTTTATTTAACATACTTATAATTATCCGATTTAAGTCAAATATGCGCCGTTTTGTTTGCAAGCTTGTTGTCATTTAGAAGGCAACTTTATTATCCCTCTTTTATAAAACTCCCCCTCCTTATTTGCAAAAAACTCAGACAGCAAGTTTTCGCAAGCCTCTTTTGAGGCCAACTTAGTATCACCAAGAGCATTTTGCATGGACCGGAAGAGATGGTAATCACTTGGTGCCAGGTTCGAACTATACGGTGGGTGCAATAGGACATCCCGTCCGAGCTCCCGTAGCTTCTGGTGGGTCATCAAAGATGTGTGAGGCCGAGCGTTGTCCTGTTGGAACAGAACACCATTCCTATTGACCAATTATGGCCGCTTCTGGTCAATCGCCTGCTTCAAACGGTCGAGTTGCTCACAGTAGAAGACCGAATTGAGGGTCTGGCCATAGTTGAGCAGCTCATAGTGGATGATTCCCTTCAAATCCCACCAAACACACAGCAAAGCCTTCCTGGCCGTCAATCCGGGGCTTGGCGATGGTTTGGGCCGGCTCGCCACGCTTCGACCACGATCTTGTTCGCTTGACGTTGTCGTACGTGATCAACTTTTCATAACCAGTCACCATCCGCTTCAAAAATGGGTCGAGTTCGTTCCGTTTTAGCAGTGTATCGCAGGCGTTGATTCGGTCCAAGAGATTTTATTTCCGTCAACTCGTGTGGCACCCAAACATCCATCTTTTTTGGAATCCAATCTTCAGCAAATGGTTCCAAACGGTTTTATGGTCTGTACACAGTTCCTAGCCAATCGAGCGGATGCTCACATGCCGATCGACTTGGATGATTTCGAAGATTTCATCGGTTTCTACGACGATTGGCCTACCAGTACGGGGTGTATCTTTGACATCCATTACACCAGAACGAAATCGATCGAACCAACGCTGTGCTGTGTGAATCTTTACAGTATCGGGCCCATAAACTTCACAAATTTTTTCGGCCGCCTTCGTTGCATTTTTACCTCTCAGGTAGTGAAAACGTCAAATATGACGAATTTCTTGCTTGGTGGACTCCATCTTTGACGCGCTATAACTTGAGACTAAAACGTAGGATCACAACACTGTCAAAAAGACACTTGTAGCACAGATTGTCGTCTTCAAATTGCCGTATAGTACAACCCGATGCAATAAGTACAACACAAGATATGTTTAAGTGTCGCCATCTATTGACAAAATACGACATTTCTTTTTCCCCAACCCAATATTTTCATCTGTTGTTTTTTGAAAATGTTTGTATAAATATCTCGGGGTGGAATTGGGAAATGAACCCATTCATCACTGATGAAGTCCTCAAGTAGTGGGCGAAACAGTTTGTTTGAAATTATTTAAAAATACAGTAGAATAAAAGGAAAATTTGTGGGTGTCTCAATTTTATAAATAAATAAGTTGTACTAACAGCGGTTACACCTCTATATTTGAAGGGATGTTTTTCAGGATAAACATGCTAAGATAAATGATACATAAATAGAATTTATGAAAACAGCATTCAAGTGAGTTTCATGAAAAATGCATTCCCATTTTATAGCTACCTACCAAAATAAGGCATCAAAGATAATACTCAATTGGGTTTTAAATTGATTTTCATTCGATTTTTTACGCGGCATAATTTTCTCACAAATTTTAATAAATTTAAATATCAACAATTTGTTGATACGATGTAGATCCCCTCGCAACTTCTTAATCTTTTGCTACCATATTATGATACTAAATAAATCTATTTTGTTTCCGAACATGTTTTTTCTATTCTATTCAAACGTATAATCTATAATAGTGCATACCGAGTTATTCCATTATATTTCGTTTCTTATACTCCACGTGTTCTTTTATTACCTTATGCTTTTCTAACATGGATTATTATTTATCTACATTTATAGTCTTTCAAATCTAATTCTCTTTTCACACCTCCGAATTATGCAAAATTTCTATTAAATCGCAAATCGAATTTGATGAAAAAAATCGCGATATTCTTGAAAAAAAAATGCGGGAGCACATTAAAGTGTCTACATTGGTTCCTTACAATCTGAACAATAAAAGAGATGTTCATCAATCTCATTTCCCGTTCTCTGAAGCACCTTTGCAACAAACATATAAGAAGATATGAATTTCTATCTTGTTTTATGTATTATAATATGCGAAGTAATAGTATAGTATAGATGTTATTTATCATATCTTCTTATTATTACATTGCAGTACTACTACTAATAATAGTACTAATAAATATCATTGACACAATTTTTTTATTGATCCAAAATTGTGGGAAAATTCGCATCTGAAAGAAATTCTGCCCAAGCAATTTATTCACTTTTTTGATCCTGAACAACAAGGACTTCATATTTTTGATTGAATTTAAATAAATGACGTTAAATTCTCCAACTTTATTCACAAAGCTTCGGATATCCAGCCTGGGTGAATATGTTGCTATCTCTTCGAACTATTGTACAATAAATCACGATGCAATAAGCATACAGATATCCGAAAATTAATAAAGAAGGGTCGTAGGATCTAGTCATTGCAGATGCAACCTGCTTCTGGCAACGAAATGTTCTCTTATTTTGGGAGAAATTCTGCGCTTGTATCGAGCAGAATATACATGTCGCGTTGAGCAATCGGCACTTCGAGTTAATCTAAAATGATTACATTCCCCTAACGTGTTCGCTTGCTATATAGAACCAGTATTCCCTGTTCTCTAGGACCTCTAAGGTCATTCGATATCAGGTCAGTCGCTTTATCAAAAATCTTCAAGGCAAAGCAATAAGCTGATACAGTCCTTGAAATGTCAAGGATTGCCAAAGAGTCATCATTTCGTAAAATTTATGGGAAATTTTGGGGCGTGGAAAAGGGAAAGAAGGACCTCTTCCGTGTCGTCTTATCATCATTCAAAAAAATAATTCTAAAACCTAGTTTTCTGTGTCTGTTTTGCTCTATACATTATAAAAACATTCAAATTTTTGTTGAAATCAACAAAGTTTTTGCATTCCATGAAAATCGTTTTTGTATGTGTATGCTGTGTAGAGCAAACACGTGCAGGAGAGTTTTAACATGATTTATATGCATATTTATAACACTGGTAATGAAATTAATTTTATTGCCTCGTAGGCCTTTATTTTTTGAATTTTTTGCAAGTATTTTTTAACCGAAGAAGCTCATAGAACTGATAAGGAACGAAGCTGGTTTTTTGTCAATACTAATTTATGAGAGAATCGGACTTTGTAGGGAATACTATCTTCCACTTTTTTGATTTAGTAAAATTTTGCAAGTAAATACTAAGATTTCCTCAATAATTCTAACTAGGTTTATAGAATGTTTTTATTAAAGCTTGGTATCAATAAGTTTCTATCTTATTCAATAAATCTAAAACTCTCCAAAGAAGCTTTCTCCTTCTTGGAAAATCCATCGACGGAACGAAAATTGATTTTAACAAATTTGCTGGCCATCAAATTCTCTCATAGTTTTATTAACTTATTTTTCTAATTGTTATTGTTCACTGCTATGTAATGAAGTTTATATTCACCTCAATCATTCATCGTTATTTTTAAGTAAAACTTGAAAACACATCCTTCAGGTAAAGTATTATCATTTCAATCATTTCTTTTCATCCTTCTTTTAGAAAGTTTTCCTCTTAAAAGTAGCACACAGCGAATTTTCCATATCGAACTGCATCCCGTTTTTTTCTAAATAGGTTCATTTTTATACAATTAAAAAGTAAAGAGTTATTTGGCGTTTTCATCGTTTAATATTTTTCTTGTGTGGCCCATATTGCTAAAATAATACTAAAAAGGAATTTGAAACTACTGCGAAGTTACTTGTTCCGTTGAATAAAGCCGACACACAGGATTTGATGAAGTCCTGAGATTATTTCATCACACATACTGATACGCAATTTTCGCCATTCTACCCTTCAGATTATGAACTGAAAACCGTTTCAAAGGTCACATTCAGTCGAGCTTGCAAAAAATGCGATTGCAATGTAATACCCAAATGCATATGTGGTTGTATCCGTTTTCTGCAATTCCATTCATCAAGTTTCCCGATATGGGGTAAAATAATGATGACTGAATTTTTCGATCGTTGCAAATGACATTGGACGCTCGTATCTGCGTTTTATTTATTGAAAATTCATCACCGTTTTGTTCGGTAGGCATGTGGTACTATCTCTTGAAGATATTGAAAGCGAAATTGATCTTGATCGCTATTGTATACATAGTACTTTCTTGTATTTTAAAATTATTTATTTACATCTCAAATGGTTGAATGCCGAATAAATTATCAAAAAATGAGCACATGACCACCGATGGTTTCAAATAATAATGGGTAGACGAATTGAGTAGCATCACAATAAAACCTGGTTCTTCTTCGATTTCTTTGAAGTATCTATCGAAATGCTTAGTTCATATCAGAAAAACTATTTGTTTTTGGAAAAACTATGATAAATAATGATAGGGTAAAAAAATCTTAAATCAGCTAGAATTGGGGAGCAACAAATACTTTGAAAAATGTCTAAACGGCGTGATAGCGTTGGCCCAAAGAATTCATTGTGCTTGCGTGACAAATAGTTCACCGTACAAGTTGGAAAAAGAAAACATCCTTCGCCCATTGAAAAATGTTGATGCGCTTGAAGCCAGCTTGAGATTTGAGAAACGATAACAAGGTTCATACTCCCCCGATCGGGCAAGGCTTTTTTTTTAACTTCCCAGTATATGGGAAGTTCTTGTAATCGCTTCGAAAATCGAAATTGAAATTTTCAACATTTCATTACGTTTTGAGGTCTATAGAGTATATATAAAGTGTTTTTAGAAAGGGAGATGTGTGTGTGTGTGTGTGTACGTACGTACGTACGTACGCATGTGCGTTCGCGGACACTTTTTTCTGCGAGCATAACTCACGTAAACAAAGTCGTTTCGACTTCGTTAAGGTGTCAATCAAAGCGTCTTTGCTATCTTAAGAGCTGATTAGTTTTTAGGAAACTTCGGTCGGGGGGGGGGGGGTTGCTGTTTTGCCCGTTTGAAGGTCATTTCTTTCATGCGTTATATCTCGCGAACCCAACGTACGATTATCTTGAAAAAGGTGTCAATCGAAGCGTATTAACATTTACGTAATTGTATAAAGTTTTTAAAAAAATTCTTGGAGCCGTTTTTTAATTTTTTAAAAAAAGTGCAAAAAATTGGTTTTTTTTCAAAAACAATAAATTTTTAACCTTATTTCCAAGTCCAAGTAATCAATATTTATAAAATTCATATACTCCAAACAATGTTCACAGAAACACCATCAAAACTTTTTCTCTTGACTACGTAAAAAATTAAATAAAAAATAAAAAATCATCATGTCATCATGATCTTCAAGGTCATTTTTATCATTCACTATATCTCACGCACCAGATATAATATTTGCATCATTATGGTGTCAGTTGACGTAAATTAACATCTTTGTGAAGATTTTAACATTATAAAAATTCGTTGCAGCCGTTTTTTAGTTTAATAGAAGAAAATGCGAAAAATTATGGTTTTTTTCATAAAAAATATTTTTTTAACTTGATTTACACAGCACAGTGATACCAGTTTATAAAATTTAGACATTCTTATCAGTTTTTGAAGAGAAACCAGCAAAATTTTCTTCCATGATTATGAAAAAAAAACTAAATAAAAAATAAGAAATCATTCAAAGTTACCATATAAAGAGGGTTCATACGAATGATATTACTTTATATCTTTTATACTAAATTAATTGTTGTAAATTCAATCAAAATTTTAAAATATCTACATAATTTGAGCAGATTTTTAATAGTTCTTACAGTTTTTCAATTAAAAAAACTGCTTAAATTTTGAAAACCATCAAAATTTCAATCAAATTTGTATTTGTGGTAATTAACGCTTTGAATGGTGATATGTTTTATAGTCAATACTTTGCAAGATCATATGCTTTGAAAAGCTCTCAACGAATAAAATATTGTAGTTTTTAGTAGATTCATTCTTTAGTTATCGTAAGATTTCAATAACCATCATCATTTGTAATACATTTTACTTTTTACATGCAATTGAACCTATTTTTGACATCATATACAAAACTTTTCAAGACCAAAAAGGCCCCCACCGCTTGATCCGCGTGAATATTCAATCTGTCCTCATCGACCAAAAACCTTACATAATCAATGGACCCTCCCGTAGACGATATGATTCATATTAACTCATTCCTGTTACTATTACCTCTCATTGTTGTAATGTTGTTGATGTTTATGTAGATATTACTGGGAAGTTGATCGTGTGGACCTCAAGGGTCGCACCTCGCGGCTTGTTGATAATACGTTTTGCCTTTCATCTGATACATTTAAAACTTTGTACAGATGTTTTACTGCAAATAGAATATCTAAGATACTTAAAAATAAGAAAATTCAGCAAGGAGTCCACATTTTAGTTCTATTTGCAATTTAAAACATGTGGAAAATAGAAGGACTCTTTGCAGTTAGTAGTCGTAGATGAATCTTTTGTTTTCAAAACGTATTTAGAAGAAGTAACGTGCTTTTTCAAGATTTACAAATTTTCAAAACAATATTTATGACATTATATGGAGTATGCTGAACCAACAGTTCTTTTAGGTCAAAGGACGATTTATTTTCCAAACACTCCTGTACTTTTATCTCAACTTGCTTTTTGGTTTCAACTGCTACTCATCTCCAGCCTACTGAGAAGCTGTGATAGTCTGTGATGCCTTTTCAGAGGTTTCTGTTCTTGTTTGTGATTATTCATCAAGCTGGTTTGTTTCTATTTGGTAAGCAAGTTTAAATAAGTTTTTCGGTTACAGTTCGCCATCACAAATACAGTACACACGCGGCATAATGAACAGTAAAATACCAGGAGTATTCACTATATCGAATTGTTCACAGTAACGGTTGTTAACATGAATTAATAAAAATTTAAAGCAAATTTATTCATTGAACATAAAAAAGATATGAAGTAACTGAATATATATAAAAAAACAAATCATGAAGGATAGTAAAACATTTATTGTATATAACAAGTATAAAAATATTCATCGATTCAAATTGAGTTTTTTTGAAAATACAATTTCAATAGTTTTTTGCACTTGGTTTTTTTCCAGCAGAATGAACACAACTCGCAAATGTCTCAATTTTATAATTTCAGAAATGTCCATTTTATTTTGTTCGGTCCATCTTGAAGACTTTTTTAAAGCAACAATTTTAGTTATTCGCATACAGTCTTCCATTCCCATACAATATTCTATTGTGTACCCCTTCGGAATTATTGATTTCAATATGATCATTTCAGACTTCCATGTCTGGACTAGCTATTTGAAATAATTCTACACATGAATTTCATGTTGAGTAAGAATTTCGTTCATTATATTTAATAATTGAATAGCCTCATTAAATCCAACTTCAACTTCTTCTCGACACCATTGGCGTCTAAAATTGGCATGCGAAGTTTCTTTATCTAATTGAAATTTGTTTCTATAAGCAGTTTGCAGTATCACTCTCAGCGTTTTTCTATAGTTTCTACATGCAGTCTTTTCTAAGCCGCGTCCAAGGTTTTCAATGTAAATTTCCAAAATACCAAAAATAATTAGAGAAAAAATCAATTTTTTGTTGCAATAAAAATTTTTCAGGTTATTCTGAATCCAATGAAATCTCCAATATTTTTATCCGACAACTAAGAGAGCAAAAAAAATAATTACTGAAATTATGTTTCCGAGGTGGGAAAAATCAAAAAATGTTACCAGATTTTCTTCAGGCTATCCTGCATTCACCTATATCTTTTAAAAAAATTGCAACCACCACAAGAGAAATGAAAATCCATAAAATTTATTTATTCGTTTATATATCAGGAAGGATTTTAATAGGAACATATGCTACAATTCATTTAGAGCTATTTATTTAAATTCACATATGCGAAACTTCAACGTAAATATATCAAATATCCAAGATTTTTCTTTACTTTTCATGCTTTCAGCTTGGTAAAGTTCGAAATTTCAGTATGTACTTTTTCAGCTCTCCATGTTGCTTCTTTTTAGAGTATCATAGCACATCTTTTTTGGTTCTATACTTAAGTGATGAAGGAGCTATGGTTTTTTTCGTTGAAAGTAGAAACAGTGCCAAAAAACCCAAACACCTTGTGACAAAGTGGTTTTTGGAATGCGGTCCCAAATCACTTGGTTAAAAATTTCGTTCGGCTATGAATACACTTTTCTAATAATTCGGGAAGGGCAAATCGCCTGAAAATTTGCTTCATTTCATCGATTATGGCTCGGCTGATTTCCATCATCGTATGGATAATTTTCTCTCTTGGCTTGCAAACATTTGCATCAACAATGTTTGCAAGACAACGTTCATAAAGAGATCGTAATTTTTTTTATAAAATTTTATATAATTTTGCCAATCGATTTCAGAGAAAACTGCATAAATATAGGGATAGATTCCTCAACTTATTTGATAGAAAGAATAAAATAATCCAACAAACATTTTGAGCGAATAAAATTGCAAAAATATTTCCCCATTTTCACATTTGATTGTCATTAGAGATTAGACATGAAAGATAAATGGATGAATTGTTTTTTAAAACAATGGAGTGAAATGTCTCCAAAAATAATTGAAGGAGTTTAAGCCAGCCAACTATGTACTGAAATGTATGTATGTACGAATAATATGTATTACTGACGGCGAATAAACTTTTTGAATTGAAGTTCATGATGGCCTAAAGTCGATGGCCTAAAGTCGAATGAATTTCAAGAGTGCTTTACTATGAAGTATTGGCTTTTTTGTAAAATTTATCCGTACAGGGATAGTGGGTAAATCTGAAGCAATTGCTATCTTTATTACCGTCAAAATAACCTCTTATTTCGATCTTGAGCCAAAGAGAAATCCCGTCAATAATTGATCTCTTGAAATGTTCATTGCAAACCAGGTTTGTGGATTCCCATTTATGGGAAGGAAACGATTATTTTTTGATTCATTTGGCTACTTCGATGAGGATGGTATGATTCTGTTTACGTGAAGAGTTTTTAACCAAGAATAATATTTAAAGTTGATCGAGATATGGCGTCGATTAGATGATCTGCAATGCTGAGGTTATTGTTCCTAATTTAGGGTCAACATATTGTCCAATCGTGTAAAAAGGATTGTGAGCACCCGGCGCTCCAGAATTCATGCATTAGAATCTCCGCAAATTTTTTGTATGTTTGAAATTGCATGTGTTTATGGGAAAGATACACTGCGCAAAGTGATTGATAATTTGTCCTTCCGACTCTCTCAACATGTTCATCCTCCAGCGCTAATGGAATTGTCCAATTGATTCCATGGCAAGTGGATGAATCACAATTGAATGATAATTTTCCTTGTCGCGTGAACAGTTGCGAGATGTCCGCCCACAATCTTCCCGGCGGAATGGTGGAATCGCGAACGAGTCGCGTGTTGCTGTCCACTGCCGATTTGTCAGGTTGACTAAGTTATCTCGTTTTCTCGATTAAGCAATTTAAAGCTAGTCTTCTTGGCTTAGCGGCTAAGCTAGCTGGCTTGGCTGTCGCAGGCTCGGGCGGGCGTTTGGCGAAACCGTGTTATATGAGTGCCTGCAAATAATTTCTGCAAACACTTGTTCTGGTAACTTGACCGCGATCAGTTCTCCCGCGAAATTGCGCCAAGCGTTTTTCAATCGCACACTTTCCTATTTTCTGCACTGCATTCGCTATTGTTGCGTTATCAAGTGTTGCATGGTTTGCCCAGTGCAGGTGTAAAAAGTTTGTTTGCAACATTCGGAAAATCGTTGTTTTTAGTTCTCGTTGTTGGTGAATGTTTGTTTGCTGGTTTGTTTCATGATCGGTGCTGTTATCGCTCACCCCCAGTGGTGAGTATTTGCTTTTCTTACTTCTTACGATGACTCTGCTCGGAGGTTTCTGACTTGTTTTTTGCTGATAACCTTAGGCCGTGCAACGATGGCTAATTTGTTGGTCTAATTGTTGGTTGTTTCGCCGAACAGTATCATGGCCCAATGTAGAGCGATTGTGAAAAATTTTCAGCTTTTTCCAGTTTACATCCATTTCGAATGTTTATGAGTTTGAAGGTCTAACGGCCCGATTTTGAAATGGTAGTGATATTGGTTTTGAGCATTGTGATTTTTTACAAACCAACTGATGGTTTGGCTTAAATATGACGAAATATTTGCAACCATAGCCTTGGTAAATTATCATGCGCTAAACTTGATGCAAAAGCCATTGGATAAACTTGCTTCACGAGGAAGGTTTCCAAAAATCTGCGTACCATCTTCAAGTTTGGGCTGAATTTATGTCTGATGCCTTTAAAAATTCAAACTGATTCTTATTATTGAGCGTGTGAATTGACATTGCGAATAGTTTAGGGACGTGGTGAAACAGATTGTGTGCCAGTGTAGTTTTTTCGTAGTAGTTAAGATCGTATGGAACGAAAAGAGGAATAGATTTACTAAAAAAGAGAAAATCTGATAAGGAGTTTTGATACTAAATACACTAAAAATCAGTTCCCAAGTGGTCGCTCAAATAGGTTTTGTAGCTAATGAAAACTCAATTTCCGAAATTTCATGAAACGTTTTACTGAAAAATATTAATTTTGTAGATATGTATTTAATTTAGCGCGAATTCTCTTGAAATTAAGGAAAATAAGTATCATCGTAAATGTGTCCGGCAACCGAGAACGTCTGTTCAAAAGTATAGATGCTATGATGAAAGTTAGCATGTATAGAATTGGCAAATTATTGCAATTTATTTCTTTGTTCTGTTGTTATCTGCTCTACAAAATTGAGGGCAATACAAGTGAAATTTTAACTAACGACGATTTGTTTTTGATAATTTCAGCGTATTTACTACATGTACTGAAAGTTCATTCCAAAATATTTTTGAGTGAAGTCACATCTATCAGTATTTTGTTATTTGTTTCAAAATGACGATGTACTTTCAAAGCAGTTTTTGATAAGTTCAATGATTCTATTACTAGTATATTAAAAAAATCGCTATTTTGCTGTACGAAAATATGTGGAACAATATCGTTCAGTGCTGATTTGAATCTACGACTCAAGTCATGAAAAGGATCATGTTCATAAGAGACATCCAAGAAGAAATGCAACGTTGGTTGCATCTTGATTCGTATTCAGTTTGGAGACTTAACTGCCTAATTTATAATTTACATATATTCCATGTGCTTTAAAATATTTCGAGGGTTAAGATGGGGTGAAATCCAAAAATTTAGTAATCGAAGAATAAAAAAATATTGAGTGCGCATAGCTTTTCGGCAAACTTTGTGAGATTTGATACAATTTAATCGCAGAATGAAAATATGAAAATTTCGAGGAGGTGAATAGCGCGAATTGGATTCATTATGCATTTGCTAGCAAATTTATTAATCGTGTGATTGCAATAGGTTAAATTGTGTATAATATGGATGAAAAGTACTTAATAACCAAAACATTATATGGAGGCTTAACTTGATCCATAAAGGCTGAATGCTAGTCTAGATTAGTCGATGATTTTTAAGAACGATTGTAAGGATTAGATGGAGAAAATCTCTTGAACTTATAGCAATGCAAATTCAAGTCAAAATTACTTCTAACTGGAAATATCCTCAGAAGTTTCATTTTCAATATGTTTTAAGCATTTTGACTACTGTAAAAATTTGAGACCAGGTTTCGGGACAAAATTTGTAAAAAATATATAAATTTCTAATATATAATTGATTATTAAATAAATAAATTTGAAATAAAAATATGTAATACATAATTTGATTTTTAAGCTCAAGTTTTAGTCAGAATGTTTTTCTTATGGAAGAAGGAACAGCTGCGCTCAACTGCACTAAATTATTAAAATATGTTTTTTTACATTAACAAATTGAGGTATAATTTGCTTGTTTTCAGAAGGTTTTTTAAAAAATTCTTTGTTTTTATTTTGATTAAAGATGTTTGTCGTTAGAGGCGCTACTATTAAAATGTTTCGAGAAAAACCATTAGGTTTGAAGTACTGAAATATCTCTTTCGTTAGCTACATACAGGGGCGAATCCAAGGGGGGGGGGGTTTACGAGTTCTAACCCCCCCTTGGAACCTCTATTCGTATTCGTATTCGTATTGTAGGTCGCCAGCAAAATCGAGTAAATGTGAATTTGCCATTAATCACACTGGAAAAGTATTTCCGTGTATCCACATTTATTTCATTTTTGGAAACTTTTTTGGGGCAATTGAATGAAAGATTTTTAAAATATGTAATTATTTTTGGAGGACTCCAACTTTGACCGGTGAAAAAGTATGATTAAGTATGATTACATAATTATATCTTCATATCTATACCGAAGCACTAGCAAACAAACCTAGTCAAGACTTCAAAAATATGACCCCCCCCTTATCAAGATCCTGCATACGCTACTGGCTACATATATAACTGTTTGCAAGCAAAATCAATTTATGACGAAATTTTCACACAAATCAATAATTTTTCAAGTATTAGTAAGTCTAGGTTACTTATGAATTTTTTTGCGTTACTTCCGCCTTCGCTAACCAACCAATATCAGCACGAAGAATAATATGAAAATTTAATTAATTTTTAACAGTGACCTGATGTTCGATTCATTGTTGAACGGGGTATAATTGTTTAACAGTTCCATAATTTGAATTGTCGTGCACGAAGCGAAATTCTTGCTGGTTGATCATATAGTCCTTCGTTCCCAGAATCCAGTCTTTGTTGTCTCCTTGTTCCAGTGCCAAATTGCGTAATTGGGTAGGAATAAGAGAATTAAACGAAGATGACATAATAAATTAGTTGTTTATTTGTATAATCTGAAATTATGGAACTGTTAAACAATTACGTCCCTGGGATCTTCTATATGCCACAATTACTCAACACCATAGCATTCATGGCAAGCCACTTTGGGCGCCACCCTGGTTTATTGCTTTTTGCCGAGTTGGCTATGAAACACGAAGAGGGCGCAGTATTTATTCTATGATCAAAGGATGATTTTACCATAAGCTATGATTTTGCCTCGATTACGACAGTTTTTAATAATAAATCCGTTCAACAATGAGTTTTTAAAATAACTCACATATCTAAATGATCGAATAATTTGTAGATTTCTAAAAATAAAAGTATTTGTAGTTGACATTGCTGATTTACCTTAAACTAATTTCATCCAAATTATTCAAAAAAAAAGAACAATATCCACCGGTGATCGAACACACGACGACGACAATTATTCAAAAAGAAAAACTATACGTCGAACAGGGATCGAATGCACGACCCCTTGATCGCCAGCTAGTAGCTGTCAGATGCAAAAACTTACTAACCCATAAGCGACGCTAAAATCTTTAGAAGCGTTTTTCTAAAAAAACGGGGGGGGGGCCGAACTGCGGTTGCGGTCTAATATTTTAAGGATCGAATAACCTTTGTATCTGCTTTCTATTTATGTGCCAAATTTCATCCAGATCTGAGAGGACGATGTCATGCCTTTTCCTTGTGTAACGAGCGATTCCATGTCAAAAATGATTTTGTGCTTTAAATATTGTGCTAGCAGGGGGCCGCTTTTAAATGAATTCAGACAATCACACCATTGCTATATATGTATTCTTATGAAATATTTTTCATCAGAAAAATAAAACTTTCGATGACATCTATAAATTAAAAATATTCGGAGAGCTTGCAACTTTATTCCTCGCGTATTAACAGGAAGATAAAATCATCTTTTCTGAAAAATTTTGGCAGAGGAAAACTTGAGCCTATTAATTTACCAGCTACATTTCAATATTTTTCATGGTTGAAATAATTAAAATGCATATTGATTACTGCCCAAATATTCTGTTTATCCGACATAAGAAATACAATGTATTGACCAAATGCACGTTTTTGTTGAACAACGTGTGTTTAATTCATCCTTACAAGTTACATCATTTTAAACTGTATTCAGCTTCATACACACTCATTACATCAATTAAGCATTAAATAATTGATGATTTATAATTACTGAATGCTCCTTGCATAACTTTGATGTTTACCTGCTTATTTATTTTATGACCAACCAGCAATATTACATATTCATTATTGAATATGCAATCTTTTAATTTAGCAAACTATGGTCGGTTTGCAACAATTTTTTACTTGAACATTTACATGGTTCTGGATTGGAATTTATTTTTCATATATCAAGAAGAGTCTAGAATCTACATGAGGTTTCTTCAAATTTAATTGCTTTTGTACGACTTCGCGGTTGTTTAATAATATTCACGAATCATCTAGTTGAATGTTTTAATCAAAATGTTTAGATGTTAAGACATGATAGATACAAAAATGTTAGCCATATGCGTTTTAATTAAGACTATATAACTATATTTATTTGTTGCTCAAAAGAAAAAAACAAGAAAAAGAACACATTTATACTACTGGTTTGTGATACCTGAACATAAAAAATAAGCGCGCTTGCTGTCGGAAATATTTATCTTTAGCTATCACGTTTTATTTGCTGAACGGAAATGAAAGTTCATTACAACACAGTTAATTGTAAACAAGTTTAATTTGTAGAATATTTTATGCAATGAGTATTCAGTTTCAATCTGAAGTTTCTTTGACGTATTAGTTTGTTCAGTTTATAAGTTTAAAGCTTTCGCTCTGACTTTACAATTTTTACTAGAACACTTTCATCTAACAAACTTAAATTCAAAAGACACTTGATAGTACATGGTTATTAAGTACAAGGCTAGAGCCATGTACTCAACAGTTGAGGACATGCACTGAAAAATGATTTTTCTTCGGTTTTCCCCAGTTGATTAGTTCAGATTCATAACTGTGATTTGAAAGAGTGACAAGAAGAATTAATTATAATCTTTAACTTCCCACTATATGTTTCTGTGATTGGTTCGAAAATTCAAAATTAAGTTTTCAACTGATCTTTACGTTTTAAGATCTTTAGAGTACATTTAAAATGTTTTTGGTAAGAAGTCTTTATGTGTGTATATTTGTCGTCCTTTTTTGAGGACCAAAGCTCACGTACAAAACGTAGTATTAACTTCGTTGAGACGAGTATCGAAGCAAATTAGCCATGGCACAAGTTTATTAGATTTTGATAAACTTCAGTCTAGCAGTGTTTTTATTTTGACACACTCAAATTCGTTTTGGCATGTGTTATGTCTCGCAAATGAAACGTCATATTGACGTCGTTAAGATGCAAATCAAAGTGTAATAATATTTAAATAATTCTTTACAATTTCGACTAAATTCAGCAAAGCTAAGTTGTAAAGCACAAACAATTGAATTTTCTTTTCTAAAAAAAATTTTCACACCTGGTCTACAATTTAAACAGTCAATGTTTACGAAATTCAGATACTCCAAATCCATAAAAAAAATTCTTTTGCATAAAAAAAATTAATTATAATTGATTAATTAATTAAATTAATTTTTTTCTTTTGTATAAAAAAATTAACATAAAAAACAGTCAATATGAACATTTCCTTTCTGTTAATTTAATCGCATTGTTGTGATGAAAACAAAAGCATATCAACACAAGTATGATTCGACTAAATTTTCAATAATTTTAGCGCAGAAGATTTTTGTGTAAAAAAACTAAATTGAATTTGTTTTCAATCTGCATTTGTAGCAACCAACGCTTTGAAAAATCAGATGTTTTTAAGAGAGTTTATTAATTAAGATATCATAGTTTTTCATGACCGTGAAACATAGTCATATAAAACAATAAACAATGAATATTTATTGAATAATTGGTTAATTACTTACTTAATAACGTGTTTGTGGTACCGATCAATGCTTATGATCATTCGTTTGATTTGATACATTTTTCAATAAATTCTGCGCAGCTGGTTTTTATTTTATTAAAAAAGTACACCAAAACAAATTAATTAATTAGTTAAATTAATTAAGAATTGTTCTATCTAATTTGCGCTTTTGGTAACCAATGCTATACAAAATGAGTATTAGTACTTTCTATGTTATTTATATTATTATTTGTAATATTTTTGTGCATACATATTGTTGAAATTAAAAACAGGTGCCTTTGATGGACCAAAAACCCGTACTGTTTAAAACGACAGTAACATCACAAACCACTTGGTTCCTATTGAATTGGAGACATAGGCAAGTTTTCTATCAGCAATGAAACTTTTTTTTGGGAAACCACAACTCAATAGATTATTGGGAAAAATAGTTTTGGCAAATAGGAACTTAAATGAGAATTAAAGATTATTTTTTGCATAGCCATTTGAATAGATTCCCTGAAAATCTAGGTGATTACAGCGAAGAACAAATAATGCAGTTCCGCTTGGACATCTAGATAATGGAGGAAAGATATCCACGCCTGCGGAACCGCCTTGTGATGACACACTACAGCTGCACTTAATGAAAGTGCCTTGAAGAAAAAGACAGTAGACGACCATATGAAAAACGAGGTTGTTAATTTGTTTTCATCAATTTTTGTTGTATTATAATTATTTATTTCTATTACAACTTTCATTTGCAACACTTTCTTCATTGACAAATAGAAACATTAAATGGATTGATTTCTATCAAAAAAATGTCGTCATTCTAAGAGGGTTAACTTTATTTCCAAAACTAGAGCCAATTTGGATCTTATATGTTTTTCTTATTAAGGAGACTAGAACTACTCAAAATCAACTCCTAAAATTCACGTTGAAAAATCACTTTTTTCTTTGTTATTAAAAAAAAATAAGCCAAAAAACACGACTTCTTGTTCATAGACTCATCTTCCCGGATTATTTATGAATGCACACTCCCTATCTGAGAATACGAATTTTTGACATTATTTTTAGAGGCATACATGTTTTAACTATCTTTACAAAATCTTTTAATCGTTTTCAAACTAAAGAATTCACAAGCATTATTTAAATTTAATTGAATGCTTCGAAATTCATCTTAATTTTCCATAAACAATCATCTTGACTAAAAAGCTTGAGGCATGAAACATCAAGAATACATTTCAATGTGATCAAATTGTAGATTATCAACTCGATAATTATATGCGATATAATCCAGAATGACCAAACAAATATTTTACAATCAAAAATGTCTTAGTACAATTCATTTAACGGAATCAGTAATAATTATCTCTTATGATCTTTCATCTGGGAAATAAGTTTACTGTCTATAATGTCGACCACCTTAATTTCTCTTGTTTAACTTTTTTTAGATCGGTGTACTCGAAAACTAAAGATCAAGTTGGAATTACTTTGAAACTGAAGCTCATATCTTCATAGATAGTCTAAAACAGGGAAGAAACATCAACAAAAATCAATCAGAAGCAGAAGAGAAAGTGGATGAAGTAGGAAAATGTTTTAGCTGATTTAAGCAAAAAAATTCTACAGATATATAGCACATAGCTCAAAAATTATCTGATTTTTAGCTTAATTTAAAAAAAAGTATGTTCAGTTTTCACAACGCTAAAAATGAATGATAAAATAAACAAACACGTGCTTGCTCAATGTTTCCAATGGCAGAATCAATTTTTTTTATATTTAAAGGAAGTCTCAATAAAATAGTTCAAAATTTTAAATGAAGTGTTGAGTTCCACATTTTGAACTTTTAGACAGGACTTAGTGCTTTAGACGAGATCGCATATTCAATGTGCAATAAAGATTATAACAATATGTTCATGTTTTCGTCTAAATGTCAATTTCAACCCGTTCTCATGAAGCCCGATATGATCATTAGAGGAAATGCCACAAATTGTTGAATTTGATTAGCTACCTTCAAATACGATCAGCTTTACAATATATTTGTATTTTTCGCACGCTTATACAAGAGGCCAAATTGGATACATTCCAAGACAGTTGCGTAGATAATATTCTGGATTGTAGATGCTTCTGTGCATATATAGAATTTTAGAATTAGTGTTCTATAGTAAGCGACTCAGTCTATCATGTAGATGAATTCAACGCAATCCATTAGTTAGTTAATTTTCTCATTAATATGCGACGTCAGCTATGAGAAAAAAATTCTTTTATTTGAATCATGCAATATTAAAGCATGAACAATATCAATCATTTTCTTGACAATGTTCATGAAGCTTCTAAGCTAAGTTGGGAGGGTTCAATGGTTCACTGGCATTAACTCCACTTGTATTTTTTTTAATATAGATTTTTATATAAATAATTACCATTACCTTAAGAGAGTCGTACTAAGTGCATGAAATAATTTAATTGATTTCCAATGAAGCTGTTTAAGTTAAAATGCATATTAGAGTTGCAAAGTATTTTATTTCTTTTTATTATAACCGAAGTAATTAAGAACTTTTTTTCAAATATAAAAAAGCACTTCGCCTATTAAATGCACTTTACAAAACTAAAATCGGATGGGCGGAAAAATTAAACTTCTATATGCTTTAGTGTCTGACTTGCAAGATTTCAAAAATTTAGAATTTTTTTCTATAAATTTAAATTGCAATATTATTATGTGTAATTTACTGAATTGATTTTGATTAAAATTTATTTGTTGTTTTTTACATTATAAAGTTTTTCTAGGTGAACTATGACGTTCCTAAGTGCATTCTAAGTGGTAAAAAAATTAAATGAAAACGCAATTTTTTCCTTGTTTATTTATTTATTGCTATTTTGTGCCAAACGTAAAATGTTTTACAATTTTTAACCATTTATATCTTATACAAAATTTAATCACGTAGCTTTTATATCTCCAAAACTGTGCTCTAAATTGAACCGTTTTAAGGTTAGGAGTGAGGAAAGGAGGAAAAAATCGTCTTTTCATATTTTTAAATTACATAGATATATATAATTTTCGATTTTTTATTAATGTTCCCGACTTTTTTGAAAGACAAGATAAGCCAATTATTGTTATACGAGTTTTTCCACAAATTTTTCCGCAAAAATCAGTGTGCCACCCCCCCTCAACAAATGTAGTCGTTTTTTTACAGATCCGCCCTGGTCTATACCTACATTAGATTTGGTTCAATTAATTTATATTATAAATTCGCGTGCATTGCAAGCGTGTGAATGTAACATGCGAGTATGAGCTTACACACGACCTTGACTTTGACTTAGCTTCAACACGAAACTGATCTAAGTATCTGAAATCTAAGTATCTGAAAGATAAATGGCGACTAGATTTTCATTTGATATGCGTGCAACACGTGGTAAAAATTTGTAGTTAACAATAGTGGTTTTTCATAATGATTGTACTTAACAGTTGCCAAAAAAAATTGAGTGCTTTGACCGTAAGTGGAGAAGCAAAATGAAAGGCTTATAGAAATGTTGACTTCTATGTGTGTGTGTCACGTTGCAATTTATGTTTGAATGATTTTTTCCCCGGATCGAGAGTAAAGATAGTATGCATGACAAATTTAAATGAATTTAATTCGTTTTTCTTCCAGAGTTTCACTCACAAAGAATCATCAAATAAAAGTTTTTGGAAATTCATCGGCCGAAATGGAAAATGCTCCAAAGTCGATGAGCAGTAGCCGATTCGTCATTGAAGACTCAAGTAAGTATCGAAGAATTGTTGTTTTTATTGAAATTTTATAAATACAATACAATATAGTAAATCGAAACAAAATAAAAATGTGATAAAACAATAAAAATATTCAACATAAAACTGTAAGCTAAGTATTAAGTGTTTTTCGTAGTTTTATCTTAGAGATTGATATTTTGAAATTTAATTCTATATTGGAACATTACGTGTCAGAATCACATCATTTAATTGGTATGCTCACTTTGTTTTAGCACTTGAATCATAGTTAAAAAATTAAATAAATTCAAATCATATCATTCTATGAATCGATAATATTTTCCTTTCCTTGAAAAACAAAGCCAATTGTTCAAACAGTACATTCATTCCCTATCACTTACAATTTAATTTGTTAATTTATATAAATCTAATTGAATGGCTCCCTCTGAAAAGAATCTACCAATAAAATTGCATAGAAATACTTTACAATTTAAATAGGATCTTTCTGACCTGGTCTGTTCAGTGGTGTTTTTTTGGTCAATTAATTAATTATTAAAGGATATTTGACGACATCAAAATGGGCAAAATGCGAAAAGGTTCCATCCAGGTTTATTTATTGAGCGTTTTTTTTCGCTCATGATATGGCATTAAAATGTGGATGGAAGGTTTTTAGGGGGAGCCCTTAAATTATTTATTGACTTTCCTTTATTAAATTTTAAACAAGATTATTTGCCGAAAAATTCTACTCTTACAGTCTGTTCATCCCCAATGTTTTTCTCACAGGTAAATATTTATATAACCACAATCATAATGGTAATTCTACAGATTAATATGCAATTTCTCTGGTCATGATTGCCATATTATTTAGATATTGTGTTGTATTTGTTTTCCATCAAGCAATGTATTTCACGATGTGTGGCTAGATGTTAATTCTTATATGATATATTCAATAGGATAAAATTTCAAAGGATGAATTTTCGATTAACTCAATTCATCTACAATCAGGCACTTAAGTGGTTGTTTAAAATTTAGTGTGTCTGAATCTTAACATACTGCTGATACCAATAAAATCTAATTGGTGCAAATCGTGGTTGTATTGTGTGTTTTTAATTTTAAGTTTGAAATTATTTTAATAAAAAATCAAATGAGCCTTCGTTACGAACTTCAGTTTCGTTTCATGTTGATCGTCAACATTCGATAAAAGTAGCAATAATTTAAAAAAGTTAAATCTCTGGTCAACTACTTGTTAGTATTATCTCAGGGATCATGGCAAAATTAGCTATTTTTTAATTGGCTTAAAAAAATCTTTGGTCTCTCCTGCATCCAAAGGATAAAATGTTTTTGACTCCTACAATTGCTAAAAACACTTGATTGTAATTTCGGAGTAAGTATCTACCAATGAAAAAAAGCTTTTACTCGTCCAAATCGAAGCTGGATTTTGAAAAATGCAAGCTAAACTAGTCCTTTGAAATGACAGACCAAATTGGGTATTTTTGACACCAAAGTGGTTTTCAAACGAAACAGAATAGGGCGGGTATGAAAGAGACGCTTTAGATTTTCACTCAGTAGAAGTCTTTTGACATCGATTTTAGAAAACACTTTTGTTTTCTTATTAAATTTTAGCATATTGCAATACATCGTGGCAGAAGAAACAATAATTAAACATTAAAAGAAACAGTTACTAAACTGAAGGGATAGTAGCGCAAACGTAAATGAACAGCAATTCCTAAAGAAGGTTTTGAAAACGGAAGGCTTTTTCGTCCAATAGACCGAAAATTGGATAGATACCAATTCTTTGTACTCTAACAAAATTATATAAAGTCAATTTACTAAATTGAGTGAGAAAAACCAATAAGACTGTCCGTTTGAGCGTTCGTGGATGGACGGGTTCCGTTTTTGCGTGTGTCGAAAAATTAGGTTTTTTCGGATAAACCAGCACTCAAGACCCTATTAACAAATGGACACAGAATTTTCCTGCGATTTATTAGAAATTAACTAGAACAACTAGAAAAGTATAAGTGGTCGGCAGATGTCTGATCGCTCAGGAGGCTTAACGTAAAGGAAACTAATTTACATTAAAACCGATAGGAGAAATAAAATATATACTCAAATCAGCCACCATAATTTTATTAGTAAGTATAGACATAAAAAGTATAAATTTCAATTTGTTTTTAGTAAAATAGTCTTAATTCTTGCTCAATGAGGTAAGGATCCATTCGAAGATTTGGGTAAATGTGAGATATGGAACGAAAATTGCATATTTTGATTATTTTTTTTGTAGCTACATATTTTTTCTATTTTGGTTTGGATAATTTAAAATGTTACTTATTGGGCTTTTTCTATTCATAAGCTCAAACAACACGTATCAAAAAAAGAATTTCTTTTCAACGTAATTGTTTTTGGCATTTTCAATGGCAATGTAAAAATAGTTAGCAAAACAATAATAGTTTAAAGTGTTTAAGCAATATAATAGTTTTGCCAAATGTGTTCTTTTTGTTTTGCTTAAATTAAAGAGTATTTTTATATATCATAAATTGAGTTTACTCTGTAAGTTTTAACCAACTCGAAAAGGCTTGTGATTTATCCTGCATGTAACAAAGCCCCGGTTCATTTGAAAACGGGTGTTTGACAGTCTTTCCCATAACTTCTAATATATTTAGTAAGCTATGTGTTTAAAGAGCCCTTCACATCTGATTTAATTTTCAAAAATAACCCAAACAGAGGATAAATCAATCTTCATTCAACATTATGAGTGAAAAATCATTCAGCATGGTTCAGTTTCATCATACATTTTCACAAGAACACAACATCACATCCAGTTCTCTTTAATCATTGGTTTTGCACACGTTCTCGGTGGTTAAGTCGTGAAACCGTTCTGTGAAACCATAATTACCCACCCTATCTACGTTGCCCACAACTATGCTGGATATGCCTGGGCGACAGTTAACGATAAACTCGCAGACATTTACGAGACAAATATTAACTTTCGCTATTGTTTTTACTCGTGCCAGAGCTAATTACGTAAAGGGCAGGTTTATTTTCAGTGGAATTTCTGTTGTACTTCTGCTATTTATCGCTGAAAGTGTGGTGAACTAGAATCGAATGTTGCAATAAACGATGAGCAACACTTCATGGATGTATACTTTTACTTTTTTAGTTTAAAAAATGGGTTCATTATGAGAAGCAAACAGTAGTAGTAGAAAAAAGGTATTTGCGCCGTACTTGGAATTTTTTTTGTTCGAGTTAATAGTAGCTTCAATGAAAGTGGGTTACGTATTGTCTGATATACTTAATGAACTGAATAAATGAGGACTTTTATGATTAAAAAATAACTAGTTAGAAGTAGGGTGAACAATAACTGAGCGGAAAGTCAGTCAGTTAAGTCAGAAACTGCTTAGGACTTAAAATTGCCTTAAAATAACTTACTTTACATTGAAAAGTAAAGTTTTTTGTGATTTTAACGCAAAATTACTCTAGTTGAGAGGAAAATTTTATTGAACGGACAGTAATTAGCTCATTTAAGTGTGATGTCTGCATATAGAAAAAGATTTTTCGTAATAAACTTTCATCTAAACTTGTTGATTGCATTGAAAAGTGTGTTTCAACACTTATCCTTCTGAATTTATTCTAATATGTGACAAAAACGCTTGCTTAACGTTATTTGATCTCCTTATATACTCGTACAGTACGCTTAAAAATAATGCAACCTAACGAAACGAACCAAATTCAAAATTGCAGATAATTTGTATTGAAATATCGTTTTTAAAAAATATTTACTTTCGATAGTTAAATTCAAACCTTCTCTTTCTTAAAAACGTTCTTAGAAAGGAAAAGGGAGAAAAACTAATAATAAAACAGCTTAAAATATTGTCAAGCGAATTAAGGTATGGAGTAAAAATTGAATTAGAAGGAAGAAGTTATACCTAAAAAAAGGACTAATAAAGTAGTACATAGAACTCAATAGTAGAACGGCAGTAATGATCGTATTACGTGTCGTGTATTCAAATATATCATATGATTGTTTATTCTGGTCGAAGGGCATTTGGTGTCAACATGCGATGGCATACATCGATGAAAGCATCGTCCAATTTTGCGAATTTGCAATCCATTTTCTTTCGATAGTTTTCCGTGTTTTGTATTCTCCGGAAATTATACGCAATGGTCTCAAGTTTAACGAAACGTGTGATTTGATTAAGTTGAAATTTGAAGAAATTTGAGAAATTTAGACCCCCAATGAGCGAAAATCAAATCGAGTTGCTAATTGGAATCTCGCAACCACTTCTTCGCAAAATCCTCAAAAACAGAATAGGATCTCGCAGTGTTGCATACGAAAGATGAGTCAAACAGCGCTGAAAGATTGATTTATGCAGGTTCGCAATAAAGATGCTCGTTTGGGTGGGCCCAAAGACTGAACAGCTTGCGGAAAAATTAGTAACTAAAATTTTATAGCAACAGAATGCTAATCCGCCGCTAGACAAATAGGCAAAACATACATAGTGCACAGAAATCCTCATGAATATCTGCCTGACTTGGATAGCCTACCCCGGATTATTGACTCAATCAGATAATAAGTTTAACTATCGGCCTACTTCGGTACCTTACAGTCTTTGTTTTCGAGATATTCCTGAGTTTTCTTTTGTTTGTGAAAATAAGATTAACAAGCCGCGAAGTGCGACCCTTGAGGTCCACACGGTCAACTTCCCAGTAATATCTAGATAAACATTAAAAATATTAACCACAATAATAATTTTCAAAATAGGACTACTTTAAATAATAGTAATGAGAGGTATTCATAGCAGTAACAGGAATGAGTTAATTTTAATCATATCATCTACGGGAGCATCCATTGATTACGCAAGGCTTTTAGTGGATGAGTGATGATGATTGATTACCACAAATGCAAATTTGATTGAAATTTTGATGGTTTTTAAAATTTAAGCCGCTTATTTTTATGAAAAGACTGCAAAAACTATTAAAAATCTGCTCAAATTATCCAAACATTTTAAAACTTTGATTGACTTTAGAACAAAGTCTTTAGAATAAAAGATATAAGGTAATATCATTCGGAAGAACCCTTTCATATGGTAACTTTGAATGATTTTTTATTTTTAATTGAATTTTTTTCAGAGTCATGAAAAAAGTTTTGCTGGTTTCTCTTCAAAAACTGATAGGAATGTATAAATTTTATAAACATTTATTACTGTGTTGTGCAAATCAGGTTTCAAAAATATTTGTTATGAAAAAACCCTAAGTTTTTGCACTTTCTTCTATTAAATTAAAACAACCGCTGAAACGGATTTTTATAATGTTGAAATAATCAAAAACAATGTTAAAACACGTCGATTGACTCCCTAATAATGCAAATATTATATCTGGTTCGTGAGATATAGTGAATGGAAGAAATGACCTTGAAGATCATGATGACTGTTAATGATTTTTTATTTTTTATTTAATGTTTCTTGCTTTCATGAGAAAAAGTTTTGATGACGTTTTTTTCAAACATTGCTTGAAGTATATAAATTTTATAAAAATTGAATACTGTCTTCCGTAAATTTATTGTTTATTACAAAAAATCTAATTTTTTGCAGTTTTTTCTTAAATTAAAAAACGGCTCCAACGATTTTTTTCAAAATTCGAGGAATTCACGAAAATTTGAATACGCGCTGATTGACACCTTGACAATGTAAATCGTATGTTTGGTTCGCGAGATATAACGCATGACAGAAATGACCTTGAAGATCATGATGCCTGTTAATGAACGAGAAAAGTTTTGATGTTGTTTTTACAAGCACTGCTTGAAGTAAATAAATTTTATAAAAATTGAATACTGTCTTCCGTAAATCAGGTTAAAAATTTATTGTTTATTTTAAAAAACCTAATTTTTTGCACTTTTTTTTAAAAAAATTAAAAAACGGCTAGAGGAATTTTTTTAAAAACTTGCTAGAATCACACAAATGCTAATACGCGTCGATTGACACCTTGGTCAAGGAAATCATATGCTTGGTTCGCGAGATATAACGCATGACAGAAATGACCTTGAAGGGGCAAAACAGCAACCCCCCCGACCGAAGTATCCCAAAAACTAATCAGCTCTTAAGATTGCAAAGACGCTTCGATTGAATTCTCAACGAAGTCGATACGACTTTGTTTACGTGAGTTATGCTCGTAGAAAAAAGTGTCCACGAACGTACGTACGTACACACACACACATACTTCTCTCTAAAAACACTTTATATATACTCTATAGACCTCAAAACGTAAAGAAATGTTGAAAATTTCAATTTCGATTTTCGAGGCGATTACAAGAACTTCCCATATACTGGGAAGTTAAAAAAGGCTGCAACATCTCAAAAGAGCGTGTTGTTTTAAATTATTAGTTTGGCATTTTATATTAGAATTTCAATTTTTGCTTGGTGTTTTATGTCGGTTAATGTTATAGGTTTGCGTTGGCCCCGACGTGTTAATAAAAGCAGCTTCCATTGAACTGTTTTGCATATGTAAGATCGGAATCTCTTAATTCATAACTTTTTATCATATCTTTCGGCAACACCTTTTGAAAATCAATGAGTATTGTCGATTCCCTTAAAAAATTATGTGAACAACTACTGCCTAAATTAATGTGAGTTTAGTCGCGCATATTACAAGCTGTAAAATCACCAAAAGGCTTGTGTTTTTATTAATGGATATTGAACGGGTAAATATCACTATACTGTAATCAAATCGCTTTACTGTGACTTGAAACTTTTGACAAACGAATGTTTTGGTTTGAATGGCATAACTGAGCGGAATTTATATGATCTACATATCAATATTCGAATTGAATTCGATAAGGCATTGTAGTCGGTATTGGATTTAATATTTTGACCCTGCCACTTTTTCACATTACGGCAGATACAATATCTATATCGAGAAAATTAACGACGCATGCAAACGAATATAAATTGTCCGGATTTCCCTCCAATGGTATATCTCAATCATATCTTCAGTAACGCTTCATTAATAAATCAACACTTATTTTGCGTCGAAAGTGCTATAAATAACTACGATTAAATATCAATTAGGATGAATTGCAGAGAATATAAAGGGTTTGCATCAAATGATAGAGAAATGCTTCACCTATGTTCACCACACTTTCCACATCACTGAATCGGAGGTGTGTAGTCATTGAACTTGTCACGATCTGCGGTTGGTAATGAAAAAGCCAAAACAAAAATGAACTTGTATCTATTTTAATCGATCAGCTTGAAAACGTTCATTTTGGAGGCCGTCGAGGTGATAAATGCGATGTGTGAGTGATTTTATGTGGTTTTCCTAGACAAAACCTCACCCGCTAACTGACGATTGTTTGATGCTTTTGGAATACATAAATTATTGTCATTAGGAAGTTATTTTTTGGTATTTTCTTATTACCCATAGAAGCTTTATTTTAAGATCATGCATCATTCTTGACTTCGTTGCGTCTATATGAACGCAAACTTTACAGTCCTTACCTTAAGAATTTCAATCGATTTATTAATGTTTATTTGGTAGAGAGTTATTGATAATATGGATCACATTAAATTTTGAATGTTGTTCACTTGCAGTACCCAAAGTAACATCGGATGGAGAGCCGCACGAAATGATGACTATGGTTGCTATGATTTCCGGATTGATTGCTGCTGCCATTGTTCTCTTTATTTTATTTAGCCTTATTGGGCGCAGAAGGCAAACAAAGTGAGTTTGAATAAGAAATACTGAATTGTTCCGGTTATTTTTTATTGTTGACTGGTTTCATTACAGTGAAACCGATGAGCCATCATCAAATGAATCAAAAATGCTCTCGAAAACCGTTTCGCCAATACTTCCGATTTTCAATACACCTAAGAAATGCGCCGTGCTGGATAGGAGTCAACCAAAACTGCTGTCCGTTTCAAGCATATCCGAGCGTATTTCAAATATGGACGGTAATGTAAATTTTGGATTTCGAAGTTGCTCCACGGACTCTAATTGCTCGTTAAATACTGGCGCCCTCTCAGGGATTAGCACGGTGCATTGCTGAAAAACCACCCCAACGAGCATTTCAAGATGAACGAACAACATTCGTCTAAAGCTTCGATTGGGATTACATCAGGATTAACTTGGCCTTCGAAAGAACCCTTGTCGGGATGATATATATGTATGCGAATCGCCCAGCGGCAGAACTGGAAGTTTTGCGTTTTGCATGATGATTCGATTTCCGAGTAATGAAAGCTACAAACCAAAAAGAAATATGCTGTCCGCTGGAGGCAAAGATATTTCACAATTAGATTTAAGTGTATGCTCGGGCTCAGTGGGCCCGCTACTTGATGAGACTGATTTGTTTGTCGTTTTACGATTCGCTGAATCGCTTTTCGTTTTGATTAATGAATTTTGGCGGACACATATAAGATGTTTGCAGTTCATCAATCAATACAAATCAAATAGACACATTGATACATAGCTAAAGATAAAAATAGTTGCCTGACCGCATTACTAACTTGATATTATTGCTAGCGTCTTTTAATCAGATAACCAGACTAAATGATATGTTTCTACGCTTAAAATAAGAACCAAAACGTCGATAATAATGTCTAAGTGATTTATAAAATTAGAATATAATACACAAATTTTTGTTGACAATCAATTTATTTTATTTGTGTTTTGATATTGGGGTCCGAAAATTGCGCATCAGAAAAATATTCAAATAAGGTGCATCTGAAGATTTGATACAGTTTAAATGGTAAAATTATTGAGCTGAAAGCGTTTCTAATATGAAAATAAATAAGGTGATGGAAAAGTTACATGACTTGAACAAGAACATTTTTGAAAGCAACGTCGAATCGTAGCTGGTCAACCATCATATAGGTCATGGTTTCTGTTAGTGTTGATATTTATTTGTTTTTTTTCCTACATCACTTGGTGCCTTCTCATTATTTTTGGTAGAATGCTTTTTTTATTTGACTTCTACCTTGTTTACCAGGCCCGCTTTTTTACATCGATACTTTAGTGCCATAGTCTTTTTACTTTCATGCATCTTACATCTAGCAGTAAAATGTGCTGCTATCAAAATAGTGACAAACCTGTCACTGAAAAGTATATTAAGTTTTTGTAGTAAAAAAATACTTAATGCATTGTAATCACAAAGGACGATTTGTTTGAAACATTGACAATAATTGAAAGTATCAAACATAGCAAATGAATAAAAGTAACAAAGATCAATCAACAAAATTGTTCTTTGCCCATTCTCTTCATGCGTAAACACACATAACTTTTCTCCCAATATTCGATAGTAAAAAATGGAAACTAGCAACTCAGGCGGCAAAAATCTCTTGTTGGACGACCGATCTCAGGTGGGCTCGCCAGGCATTAATGTTGCTACCAGAGCTTGTCATTCCATAGTTTACCACGTATGATACCGCATGATATATACAGGTAGGTCCTTCATCACTTACCCAATCGGAATTCTATGTAATGAAAAAATATAGAAAAGAAGGAAGTGATAATACGCAAGAAGACATGCTTTTTCATTTTAAAACGTTATAATCAGGTTTATTACAGCATTAAAAAACCAAATTTAAATAAATTGATGAAAAATTATAATCCAGAGAAATCGTAAACTTTGAAGGAGCTAAATAATTTAATAAAAAAATACGTGATTACCCACTGTTATGGCTTTAATATGATGGTGAGAACGACAAACCGCTCCCTCACCACCATGTTCGCACATACTGGTGAGCCATCAAAAGAAACCTACGGTATCGGAACTTGACTCATTGTTTTGGGTTAAGCTAGATTCCTCCAGCATAGCGTATGGCATTAACTGAGTCAAAATTTTACAGCTATATTTTATCTGTAAAGTTGAATTAAAAAAATTTGAATTTTATGGATAATTCAATACTATTTATCAGCTCCAAGAGGGAGAAATTTCTATATTTCGCTATGGGAGCAGCAAAAGTGACGATAATAAAAAAAATTTAATTCACTTAATTTTTGGCGTTGCTAAAAGCGATATCGCATTAAAAAAGCCCATTTTGGGTTTATATATTCCATAGGTCTGTCTGTCACTCCATTAAGGGAAAGAAGAAATGCTCCAGCCACATCTATTTTTTTGATGAATATTACGATCAAGTCGCAATGCGAATTGAAACCACCTGAGGTAAGATAACTAGTCGATGCGTTTTAAGACCTAGCAGATATCAAGAACTAAGAAAAAACCTCAAACTGACGAATAACTTCATATTGATTAAAACAAGTATGAATATGAATGGACATTACCAGCAATAAAGTAGAAGATGATGATAGTCCTCCATTGCAAAATAAATGCATATAAAAACAAGCTGCGAGGTGCGACCTTTAAGGTCCACACGGTCAACTTGCCAGTAATATATACATAAATATTAAAAATTTTAATCACAAATATAATTATGAAAATAATACTACTCTAAATGATAATAATGAGAGGTTCTCATAACAGTAATTGAAATGAGTTAATATTAATCATATTATCTACGGGAGCGTCCATTGAATACGTAAGGCTTTTGGTGTATGGGGGGTGGATTCGTTTCATTGAATATTCACGCGGATCAACCGGGGGGGGGCAGGTTACAAAGCCTCTTCGACGTTATATGTTATTCTCATATCGATGCTTGAAGGACAAAAGACCGGTAGCAAAAATGAATGTCATAAATTCGGCATAATCATTGAATTTGTATTTTTCACCATTTTGCATCAATCAGACTAATACCTATTTCTTATTTTCATTGGTCTTGAAAAACATTGAATATGCAGTCAATAATCGGTTTAATAGCATGTTAAAAGTAAAATGTATTACAAATGATGATGGAGTAAGTAATTGAAATCGTATGAACACTGAATAACAAAACTACTAAAAACTACAATTTTTTAATTGATGAAAGCTTTCTAAAGCATTTGATCTTGCAAAGTATTGACTTCAAAGTCTTGATTACCACAAATGCAAATTTGATTAATTTTTTTTTGCTTTTTCAAAAGGTAAGCAGATTTTTATTAAAATAAAAACACGGTATTCTGAAATTAATATTAATAAACTATTGCCTTATCAACGATGTCTTGAGAATAAGAGTTATCAGGTAATATCATTCGTGTGAACCTTTTAACATGGTGACTTTGAATGATTTTATGTTTTTAATTTAATTTTTTTGTGACCATGGAAGTAAGTTTTGCTGGTTACTCTACAAAAACTGATAAGAAATTATAAATTTTATAAACATGTATTACTGTGTTGTGCAAATTAAGATGAAAATTTATTTTTTATGAAAATATAATTTTTCGCATTGTTTTATCAAACTAAAAAATGGCTTCAAGGATTTTCTGTATAAATTTAAAAACATCACTGAAATGGTAGTACGCGTTGATTGACACCTTAATAATGCAAATATCATATTTGGTTCGCGAGATATAGTGAATGACTTAAATGACCTTGAAGGTCATAATGACTCCTAATTTTTTTTATTTTTTATTTAATTTTGGGAAATGACTAAGGGAAAAAGTTTTGCTGGTTTTTTTACAAAAACTGTTTGGAGTATATGAATGTTATAAACATTGATTACTTTGTTTCGCAAATCAGGTTCAAAATTTATTGTTTATGAAAATAACTTAATGTTTCGCAATTTTTTTGTAATAAATTAAAAAAACGACTCCATTTTTTTTTTAATTTGACAGAATCACAAAAATGTTAATACGCGTCAATTGACACCTTAAAGATGCAAATTCTATGTTTGGTTCGCGAGATACAGCGTATGACAGAAATGACCTTCAAAGGATCAAAACAACATACCCCCCCCCCCGGGTCGAAGTGTCCCAAAAACTAATCAGTTCTTAAGATTGCAAAGACGCTTTGATTGACACGTCAATAAAGTCGACTTTGTTTACGTGAGTTATGCTCGTAAAAAGAACTGTCCACGAATGCACGTACGTACATATACACACACACACACATACATACTTCTTTCTAAAAACATTATAAATATATAATCTAAAGACCTAAAAACCAACCAATTTCGATTATCGAGGCGATTACAAGAACTTTCCAAATACTGGGAAGTAAACAATAAGGAGGCAATACGTTCAAGTTAGTTCATTTCACCTTTTGTATTGAGTCATTATAATTATGTACAGTATTATTATATTTATTATGTTTATTATTATGATGAACATATTACTGAGAAGTTGTAAGTTTGGACCTCATGGGTTGCAACACGCGTTTGTTAAAATCGTCCATCCAACGGATATTAAATTATTAATAGGAAAATAATTCATGGAGCCAGTTTGTAATTTTCTGTTTAAACTTTTGCCACTTAACAATTCAGAGTTCGTAGTGTGTATGTTTAACATATTAATCGAAAAGAAAAGAAACATACAGTAAGATCAGTTGGAAAAAATATGAAAAAGAAAGCATTTATTTGTATCAGATATTTTAACATTTTCTAACATCAAATCTTTAAAAGAAGATTCCGCACTAATTGTAGAATGTAAACCACACAAAGCTCAGCGTTATTTAAACAAGATACAGAAAAACATATATGATAACTTAAATTACCCTTAGTTTGGATGTTTTGCGAATTATATGTTTTATAAATACCAGCTTGCATGGTGTTAACAAACAGAAAAAATCTTATTTAGAAAAATCCTATGCAACGAGAGAGAACGTGTTCGAGCGGCTAGAAAAGCTCTAGTTGCATTTCGAGTAATGTACTAGACTTGAAAGCTCTTTAGGTTGTTGCCTTGGGTAAAATGTCTTGAACATATTTTTAAGTGCCATTCAGCCAGCTGGCTCTTTCATCTGAAATCTGAGCCCTGAGCGTGAAAATTTGTTTTACTTCGTAAAAATCCGTGTTCTGTGTAATTTGGCGGAATAAATTTGTAATTTTTACGAAGCCGAATGAAAAAAACAATGATTAAAGAATCAAGCATGCAATAGTAGTTAATAATCATGTATGAAAAATTTATTATTATTATCAAAACCACGTAGATAATAATAACTTGCGAAGTTTTCTTATAGAATAATGATGAAATCAAATATAGATTTATGTTTAAATTAAGGCAAAAAAAGGAAATTTAATAGAATTCAAACAATGTAGTTGGAATATTTTTTAGAAAGATAAAAATTTCTTTTTATACTGTTTCGGATTCCATTTTTATCCATTCTATATATTCCGGAAACTTAGTATTTCTTTCTTTATATATCTGGAAAATATAAATGCTGACACAGTGTTAAAAATAATCATTTGTTTGAATTTTTAAACATGGTTCAAATAATTCGAATACTTATCAATCAGAAAAAACCATTGTTAAAGATTATCTGCAACAACAGAAATCAGGCTATTTTTTCACGAATATGTATAAGGCTGAACTGTTTACTGATTATTTTAATTTGTTAATAAGATCACATATTAGACTCATCCTAGCAAATGCAAAGAAAGATAACACAGTTGGTTGAAAATTTACAGACAACCGTAAAGATTTGTTGAAAAATTTCGAATTTTGATTTCCGGGTTCAACAGATCAGTGGTTTTCTTTGAACACCAACTGCGAAATGTTATTTTTCTATGATAGTTTTAAATCTTGTGAAACCATGTTTTCTAGTATTTATTGCAAACTAATCTAAAAAACAGGTACGGTTTTGGTAATCCCACTTGCAATGGCAGGAGAGCTTGGGGTGGTAATAGTCCGTTGCAAGCAAGTGACATCAAAAACGATAAGCTTCGAATTTCATTAATGGTAGTGCCTAAAATTTCTACTGACCAAAAAAATAAAGAAAATTAAACCGCCAAATAATTGTGGTTTCCAGTTGAAAGTCCGTAGCTGATTTTTTAACGCCTAATTCTTGCAGATAAGGATTACCAACATTTCCAGTCTCGAGCAAAATAAACAAGTGAACAAAATCCCAAAATTTGAAGCCACTAAAGCCAGCTTTTGCAAATTCGAAACGAATTTTATTTAAAATGATTTTTAAAAAAAAAGTAGCAAATTTTTTTTTAACTACATGAAAGCACTGCTTAAGATTCCTTTTTTTAAATGTAATAGCAGGTAATTTTGCAAATTGCTAAAAAGAAAGCTGATGATGATTGTTTTTTTTCAAAAATATTAAATATGTTTGAAGCTATTGCCACTATTTTGAGTACTATTTTTGGTGCTATGCGTTTATCACTGTAATTCCTATTTGGCTTATGAGAAGCTACAAAACGTAGTGGTTGCTAAATTTCGAAGGATCATTCTACAAACTAGACGAATAAATTCACGAAGAATTTCTTTTTTTAAAAAATAGTGTCTGCTTGGAGAGTAAACATAATTTTTTTGGAAATTTTAACTATCACCCGAGGCATAACTAGATTTATGTGCGCAGCGCTTCGCATACTCTTTTTATTGCGTATTTCACATTTGTTTATTGAACCCTTCAATTTTATAAATTATCCAAGAAAGAAAATATCCTTGAATGTTTAGGTATCGTGTAAGCCAAATCGTCGTTGTGTTTTGCGTGAAATGGTGTTTATTATTCTGTGTATTTTGACTTATTTAGGTTTAAGGGGTCAACAGCGTATAGTGCCTCGAAAAATTAGGAACAAGAAGAAAATCTTACAATGGTAGGGTAAGAAAGGTTTAAAAGTCAACATACCTTCCTCGTCGTGTAGAATAAGTGAGGAACTGTAAGCCAGTTTTCTCTTCAGAGCAGAATGATGAGCTTTGCAAAATACCTTAAATCAATGAAATTGAGAGGTAAGTTTAGCTGTTGGAGGAGTTAGCGAAAATGCGAGAATACTACAAATAGGATTCATAACGAAGACGAAGCTAGGGTTACTACTGTTGCGAAAAGTTTGAATAGTACTATGGCAACGAAGGAAAACAACCAGATAGGATCTCTCGCATCTGCAGAATGGGGATAACTCCTAGCAGTTGACATTTGTATGAGTCCTGACGGTTTATTTTTGCTTATTCAATGCGGCATAACGCACACCCTACGATCGTCTTGTTTGCAATCGAATGTGTAACATTTAAGAAAAAAAAGAAAACAAGCCGCGAGGTGCGACCCTTGAGGTCCACACGGTCAACTTCCCAGTAATATCTACATCAACATTACAACAATGAGAGGTAATAGTAACAGGAATGAGTTAATATGAATCATATCGTCTACGGGAGGGTCCATTGATTATGTAAGGTTTTTGGTCGATGAGGACAGATTGAATATTCACGCGGATCAATCGGTGGGGGCCTTTTTGGTGTTGAAAAATTTTGTTGGTTTTCAAAATTTAAGCAATTTTTTTAAATTAAAAGACTATAAAAACTATTAAAAATCTGCTCAAATTATGCAAACATCTTAAAACTTTGATTGAATTTACAACAATTTTTTTAGAATAAAAGATATAAAGTAATAGCACTCGTATGAACCCTCTTTACATGATAACTTTGAATGATTTTTTTATTTTTTATTGAGTTTTTTCATAATCATGGAATAAAATTTTGCCGGTTTCTCTTCAAAAACTGATAAGAATGTATACATTTTATAAACTGGATCACTGTGCTGTGCAAATCAAGTTAAAAAATATTTTCTATGAAAAAAACCATGATTTTTTGCATTTTCTTCTATTAAATTAAAAAAACGGCTAAAACGAATTTTTATAATGTTAAAAACTTCACAAAGATGTTAATACACGTCAACTGACACCTTAATGATGCAAATATTATATCTGGTTCGTGAGATATAGTGAATGATAAAAATGACCTTGAAAATCATGATGACTTTTAATAATTTTTTATTTTTAATTTATTTTTTTACGTAATCATGAGGAAAAGTTTTGATGACGTGTTTGCGAGCATTGTTTGGAGTACATAAATTATATAAACTTTGATTACTTGGACTTGACAATAAGGTTAAAAATTTATTGTTTTTGAAAAAAAACAACAATTTTTTGCACTTTTTTTTTAAAAAATTAAAAAACACCCGCAACGAAACTTGATAGAATCACATAAGTGTTAATACACGTCGATTGACACCTTGTTTAAAAAAATCGTATGTTTGGTTCGCGAGATATAGCGCATGACAGAAATGACCTTCAAACGGGCAAAACAGCAAACCCCCCGGACCGAAGTTTTCCAAAAACTAATCAGCTCTTAAGATTGCAAAGACGCTTCGATTGACATATTAATCAAGTCGATCGGACTTTGTTTACGTGAGTTATGCTCGTAGAAAAAAGTGTCCACGAACGTACGTACACACACACATACGTCTCCCTTTCTAAAAACACTTTATATATACTCTATAGACCTCAAAACGTAAAGAAAAGTTGAAAATTTCAATTTCGATTTTCGAGGCGATTACAAGAACTTCCCATATACTGGGAAGTTAACAAAGTCCTTTTATCCATTATCTGCATACGTATTAGTAAAGAGTGATAGTTCTAGAATTGAAATTTACCCAAGAAAACTTGATTATAGAATTTGAATCTGATTTCTTAGGAACTTTGCCAAAAATCAGTGCAAATGAAGATAACGTGTGAAATATAAGAGTGAAATTTCCAAAATTACTGTTTTTGAAAACCATAACTTGAATCCACCATTAAATGAGCAATAGTTTGTTTCTTCATTAAAAAATTATTCAAATCATTATTCAACTTTCAGCCTGCTATGTAAAATATGAAAACTATCTCGTCTCCTGTAAACTTTATATTTTTACATGAGTGTCATTTTTCTGGTGGGGTGCGATATATTATATTCGAAAGTAAGTGATGTCATTAAATGTATACAGACATTAATCGTATTCCTGGAGGTATATTTTTTAAAGCTGGGTTGGACATTTTGTGTGCAGTGCCATTGGCTTCTACCTTTAAAAAGTCAGATCAGTTTTATGAAAATCTGTAAAAATACTTTTCTTAAAAAATAAAATCCATTAATATCATCCACGATTGATTTGATAGTGAGTACAAGTAGTAGGCTCTCACCCAAAAAAAACTGTTTCGATAGTTATAAAAGTGCAAAGGTTGTAAATGTGAATATGATTAATTACAAAATATTGTCAGCATTTGTACGGTGAGTTAGAAGTTTAAGACTTTTCAAAACACTGTACAATAATTAAGTATTTCATTAAAGAAATTTATTTGTACTACAAAGCAAATTAAAGTCAATTTGTTGGGTACATTGAAAGTTGGCTTTCATTTCAAAGCAAATTAGAATGTGATTAAAATTTATTATTCAATAAGCCCCTTTTAGAAACTTACTCAAAAGCGAGCTTAAAATTGAGCCTCAGAACAAGCAGAATAAGCTCTAGTTTGGAAATTTTGTTAAATACTCACTAGGTTTTGTTCAATAGAGTACCACATACAAGAATATTTATATTCAATCAATCAATGTCTTGGAGCGTGCATCTAAATATTCCAGAAACGTTGCTTCCAAAGAAACATTGAAGCTTAATTTTCTCGATTTGCGAAAAAGGAAACTTTCTAAATTGAGTTCGTTCCACGTGGCTTGTTTTCTTGTCCTGTCCTGAAACGTTGTCCATAGAATAGAACACGAACATTGGCAGACAAGTAGTCAGGTAATACACCAGCAAGGATATTAGATATGCAGATACGACCAACAGATGCAATGCACGGCTGTCTCTCTGATCGATTGGATTTACGAGTATTTAAAAATCTATATGAACCGAACAAGTGGAGTCGATTGAAAGGACATAGTGCAATGGTAATCGCAAGAGTTGGCGGCATGAGTGATATTCCATTTAGTCGGAAGTTGACTATTCGTTGTCGTACCTTCCATTTTTGCCTTCGTCCTCGTCATGTTCGTCCTTGACGACGATAGCAGTAGCTAAAGTAAGCGTGAAATTTAATGGAGTGAGTTGCTTTCTTATTGAGTGAAAACGATTGTTTGACAATGGTTATGTCGACAAATATTGAGTTTTCAGCACGTTGACTCCTTTCTTAAATTAACTTGAAGCTGATCCTTGTGGAAGAATGAATTTTGCTTGTTTAAGAAGTGAGTTTCACAAATATATGTATGCTGAGGGTATTTCTTTTAGATGAATAGTTGAGAAAACTTTTGCGTGAATAATTTTTTATGCTGGTCTTTTATATTTTGATTATAGAGTGCAGAAATATTTCTTTCTGAACATAATTCCTTTTTAATACAGTGAAAATTTATCGCTTTTCTCGCAATTTATTTAGAATGAAGATCATGATTGATTTTTTTCTAATTGGTGGAAAAAAATTGTAAATAGATCTGTGAGTGATTTTTGACCCGAAACATAAATTTATGCCTCATATTGTAGCAATAATCGCACGTGCCTCTCGTGTCTTTAGGGTGTTACTAAGGCATTATCAATTGTTTTCTGATATATCTTACTCCGCTAAGCTATACATAAGCCTCTTCAGACTCATCCTTGGATATTACTCCAAGTATGGCCACTATCAATATTTAGACTATATGGGGATGATGATGAAAAAACTTAAAAAAGACAAAAAAATTGCTTAATTTTGAAACTGTTGTAATGCACTATTATCTCGTGCAAATCTCAAATACCTTCATAGTAATATTATTATTATTGTGAGTTTTAGCAAAATTCTGATCGAATTTGTAAAAAATGCAATTTGAAAAAAAAATCAAGATTATTTTTCAAATTCCAAACTTATATTATCAGGTTGGGAGAAAAAGAGGAGAGACGCTAATGCAAATAATATTGGATATTGTTATAAGTAATTTAATATTAGATTTAGGATCTGGGGGATTTTTGATCTGGGGATTTCTAATCTGGGGAATTTTTCAACTGGGGGATTTAGAATCTGGGGAATTTAAGATCTTAGGGATTTTAGATCTGGGGGAATAAGGATCTGCGGAATTTAGGATCTTAGGGATTTTTGATCTGGGGGAATTTGAATCTAGGGGGTTTAGGATCTGGGGAATTTTGGATCAGGAGGATTTTGGATCTGGGGGTTTTTTAATCTGGGGGATTTAGGAATCCCCCCTAAATCTTCCAGTTGAAAAATTCCCCAGATTAAAAAACCCCAGATCCTAAAGCACCCAGATTAAAAATCCCCCAGATCCTTAATTCCTCAGATACAAAATCCCCTAGATTCAAAATCCCCTAGATCCAAACCCCCCCAGATCCTAAATTCCCCAGATCCTAAATTCCCCAGATCCAAAATTCCCCAGATCCTAAATCCCCCATATCCAAAATCCCTAAGATCCGAAATTCCCCAGATTCTAAATCCCCTAGTTGAAAAATTCTCCAGATTAGAAATCCTCAGACCTTAAATCCCCCAGTTCAAAAATTCCCCAGATTAAAAATTCCCCAGATCTTAAATCCGCCAGATCCTAAATCTCCCAGATTCTAAATCCCCCAAATTCTAAATCCCCCAAATCCAAAATCCGCCAGATCAAAACTCCCCCAGATCAAAAATCCCCCAGATCAAAAATCTCCCAGGTCCAAAATCCCTCAGATCCAAAATCCCTAAGATCCTAAATTCCCCCAGATTCTAAATCCCCCAGATCTTAAATTCCCCAGTTGAAAAATTCCCCAGATTAAAAATCCCCCAGATCCGAAATCCCCCAGATCCTTAATTTTTCAGATCCAAAATCCCCTAGATTCAAAATCCCCTAGATCCAAAATCCCCCAGATCCTAAATCCCCTAGATCCAAAATCCGCCAGATCCTAAATTCCCCAGATCCAAAACCCCCTAGATTCAAAATCCCCCAGATCTTAAATTCCCCAGATCCTAAATCCCCCAGATCCAAAATCCCTAAGATCCTAAATCCTCCAGATCCTAAATTCCCCAGTTGACAAATTCTCCAGATTAGAAATCCTCAGACCTTAAATCCCCCAGTTCAAAAATTCCCCAGATTAAAAACCCCCAGATTAAAAATCCCCAGATCCTAAATCCCCCAGATTAAAAACCCCCGAGATCCAAAATCCCTAAGATCCTAAATTCCACAGATTTAAAATCCCACAGATCCTAAATCCTCCAGTTGAAAAATTCCCCAGATTAAAAATCCCCAGATCCTAAAACCCCTAGATTCTAAATCCCCTAAATCCAAAATCCGCCAGATCAAAAATCCCCCCGATCAAAAATCTCCCAGGTCTAAAATCCCTCAGATCCAAAATCCCTAAGATCCTAAATTCCCCCAGATTCTAAATCCCCCAGATCCTAAATTCCCCAGTTGAAAAATTCCCCAGATTAAAAATCCCCAGATTAAAAATCCCCCAGATCCGAAATCCCCCAGATCCTTAATTTTTCAGATCCAAAATCCCCTAGATTCAAAATCCCCTAGGTCCAAAACCCCCCAGATCCTAAATCCCCCAGATCCAAAATCCGCCAGATCCTAAATTCCCCAGATCCAAAACCCCCTAAATTCAAAATCCCCCAGATCTTAAATTCCCCAGATCCTAAATCCCCCAGATCCAAAATCCCTAAGATCCTAAATCCCCCAGATCTTAAATTCCCCAGTTGACAAATTCTCCAGATTAGAAATCCTCAGACCTTAAATCCCCCAGTTCAAAAATTCCCCAGATTAAAATCCCCAGATCCTAAATCCCCCAGATTAAAAATCCCCCAGATCCAAAATCCTCCTGATCCAAAATCCTCCAGATCCTAAATTTCTCAGTTGAAAAATCCCCCAGATTAAAAACCCCCCAGATCCAAAATCCCTAAGATCCTAAATTCCACAGATTTAAAATCCCACAGATCCTAAATCCTCCAGTTGAAAATTTCCCCAGATTAAAAATCCCCAGATCCTTAAACCCCTAGATTAAAAATCCCCCAGATCCAAAATCCCCCAGATCCTTAATTCCTCAGATCCAAAATCCCCTAGATTCAAAATCCACCAGATCAAAAATCCCCCAGATCCAAAATCCCTAAGATCCTAAATTCCCCAGATCCTTAATCCCCCAAATCTAAAATCCCTAAGATCTTAAATTCCCCAGATTCTAAATCCCCCAGTTGAAAAATTCTCCAGATTAAAAATCCCCCAGATCAAAAATCCCCCAGATCCTAAATCTAATATTAAATTACTTATAACAATATCCAATATTATTTGCATTAGCGTCTCTCCTCTCTTTCTCCCAACCTGATAATATAAGTTTGGAATTTGAAAAATAATCTTGATTTTTTTTTAAATTGCATTTTTTACAAATTCGATCAGAATTTTGCTAAAACACACAATAATAATAATATTACTATGAAGGTATTTTGGATCTGCACGAATTAATAGTGCTTTACTTTAAAAATGAAGCAATTTTTGTCTCTTTTTTTAGTTTTTTCATCCTTAATAAAAAACGGCTAAACCGATTTTTCTGAAAACTCATTCAGTTCAAAGTTACGTAGCTCAATGTAATCTTTGGTTCTTGAGAAAATCGAGACGAAAAATAATTCCGAACACACATACGCATATACGTACATACACACTCACAGTCATCTTTCTAAAAACGATGGATTTGGATTCTAGAGAGCTTAAAAGTGGAGATATGTTGAAATTTTGGATTCGCGAAATCGATCCCATTGCAATAACTTCCCACTGGGAAGTTAAAAATCAGCTCTTAAAATTGCAAAGGCGCTTCGATTGACACCTCGACGAAGCTGATACGACTTTGTTTACGTGGGTTATGCTCGTAGAAAAAACTCTTCACGAACGTACGTACATACACACACAAACATACTTCTTTCTAAAAACCCTTTAAATATGCGCGAAAGACCTCTAAACGTAAAGATATATTGAAAGTTCTAATGTCGATTTTCGAAGCAATTATAAAAACATCACATATACTGGAAAGTTCATAAATAAATAAATAAATACGAAAGCGAAAATTAAGTGCACGTTATTATATGCTTTCACCTTTATAGCGGAAAGTTTAGTCAGGAAATTTGCGGCCCTCAATGAAACCAAAAAAAGGTCAAGTTTGATTTGCCTGCAATATTTCATGGAATTATCTTTTATCATTATTATGATGAGGATCATTATGTTTCTTTCGTATTTTTACAAAATAAATTTTAATTCATTCAAAACTTTGAAAATAATCATTAATGAGTAGGACGGATAGAAAACGGAATTAAATTTGTTGATGAAGACTTTGCAAATTTTAGAACCAACTCTTTTACTGCCGATTATTCCAAAATATGTACTGGCTAAAGGACTGATGATTGCTGAATGATGAAAGGGATTTGATCATACCATAAAATTTTAATTTCGTTAGAAGTTGCATTTGGTCAGTATACTAATTGATAGCTTGATTATGATTTCACATTTAAAGAATTGCAGCTCAATCGTATTGGTCTCCAAGCTAAAATTTATCGTACACTTATCATTATGGTAAGATATTTATCAACTCAATACAAATGCGAATTCTACTCACTCACCAGGTCATAAATATATTAGCATCATAAATTTTAAATTTTTAACGAACATTCCCCACATAACGTCAACACAGCAACAAGAATTGCAGGGCTAACTTCTTTCAATGTTGAGAGGTGACCGCGAAGAGATTGGCTCAGTATTTGAAGGAAAATTAGTGGTTTGCCATGGAAAATAGCCAGTTACACTAGAAATTGTTGGTTTTGCCTGAAAGCCAGTTATTATGTTATTATGCAAATTGCGTAAAAAGTGCAGCATGTTACTTTTAAAATAAGTATTCTTAGAGCTATACGACGTTATTAATTCTGAGCCGAAAAATATTTTCAATTTGCATGTCGTTGAAATCCAAAAGCTGATGTTGTCACTTTTCCAGTTCTTATACTGTCTTCTTATTCAAATGATTTCTTTCAGGAAGCCCCAGCAAACCGTATCACTTATGAATCACTAATATCAGCAATTTACAAGAAATGTACCTATACAGATATCGAAGATATTCTTTGTGAATGCTTGTTTATTTTGATGACAAGCATATCATGCAAACAAGTGATCCTGCTGTGTTGGACAAATCGAGCATGAAAGATTGTTATTGCTTTCTTGCTCCATATGTTTAATCCTGCAGAAGCCAAATTCGTATTCTGTTTCACCGGAAAAACTAAGCAACCAGAAACTTCCTAATCGGAACTCCCACGATAATTATTGCTGTGCTAAATGTTCGACAATACTCCTTGCAAGCAACTCCTGCTTTGATGCCAATCATAAGCTCCTGTAATGGATACGGAAGAACGCAAGCGTGCATGTGAAAGGAAACTGTACAGGGAGTATACGCTTCACTTGGGACGAACTGCTAACTAAGCTAATACGTTTTGTGTCAATAAGCGAAATCTGATTAGCATACCTAATTTGTAATTGTGCGTATAATACAGCGTGTAAGTGGAACTAATATTTCCTGACATTTCGTCGACGTATTGTAATTAATTTACATAACGTTGTTACGTTCCTCCACGCACGTGTTCTAAACTCCATGAGATTTTGACTCTTTCTGTTGTGCAATGCTTGATACGAGCACCATTCATAGTACGCTGGCTGATCCCACTGTGAAAACGATATGCTTAAATGATTAACTGATTTACCATAATCACAATTAACAATGTTTAGTTGAAAATACGTGTTTCATTGTCAACAACAATGTGAGCACATCAAATATCCTCTTGTCGAGATTGAACCCATTTTCAATGTGATTACGATCGCAAAAGTGCTCTTATAATAACAAATAAATCCTTTTTGTCAAGCAAACTGGGTGCAATTTAATTGGACAAATTGAAGAATAAACTACTTTTCTCAATTAAAAGACTATTAAGGAGATAAAATCTAAAGCACTGCTCCCATTTCGCTATTGCCAGTGACATACCAGAAAAACTCCCTTTTATCAAATAAAATATGAACATTTTGCCTAGAAACTTTCTGATAATTTATAATTGTAAGTATCTGAATCACTAAGTGGTTTGAAAAGTTTCAAAGAGTACGAATGGAATGCTGCAAAAAAATGTTCGAAATTATGCCAGGATAATTATGTTGGCGTTAAATTCAATAAAGCTAGAAAAATATTTGTGTACGTTTCCAAGATGAAAATATTATTTTGCAAAGGAGGAGTTTTTCTCAAAAACAAACTATGGGCTCTCGCTACGAACTGAAGCCAAGAACTTACTTTGTTGATATTCAGGCCAAATTACGGTGGTTCTTTATTGTTTGAGACGCCTTAAGGCACGGAAGATATTAAATTGTCCAAACTGTTTCATGGAAATGCCTCGAGGCCATGCCAGTGCTTTCTTAATTTCAATTACAAAATTTTTATTCAATCATTCGAAATTAATTTTGTTTCATTTATTCAGTTTGAAATTATTCACTCACTTTTTGCTTGCCATAAGTTTAAATTTTTTAGCTGGGCTCTCTGTATAAGGTTTCTAAACTTATAATAGTCTAGTTTTTGAAAATAAGCATTATTTGTAGTGGAATGCGTCTTACATAACGCTTTCCAGGGCGGTGGTGTAAAAATTATACTACCTGCTCCAACAATACATAAAATAATACCAAAATATTATATCATTCACTTACTTTTCTATGCAAGAAAATTAGCCTAGAAGTAAAGAAATGTCCAAAGAGACTCAGGTAGTTCTTGGAAGTTAGGGAAAGGCGCCTCTATTTTAATACAGAAATTTGGTTCAACGTGAGCCGTGAGAAATAATTAGAGTAGGTGGTATATTTGATATACCATCGTCATTTAAGTGCAATTCTTTGTAATTGAGTTGGTGCCGAATGCAAGTGGCAAAACTTTTACTGATCAGAAAACAATTGCGGGACTAGAAATATGTTACGCTGAGCTGAGCTGAAACAGCCACATAATAACAATATAATATTTTTGAGAATTTTCCTCTTAAACTAATTATAAACAAGCTGCGAGGTGCGACCCTTGAGGTCCACACGGTCAACTTCCCAGTAATATCTACATAAACATCAAAAACATTAAACACAATAATAATTTTGAAAATACTACTACTAATAATGAGAGGTAATCATAGCAGTAACAGGAATGAGTTAATATTAATCATATCATCTACGGAAGGTTTTTTTTGGATTTCCAACATTTAAGTAGTTTTTTTATCAACACTAAAACACTGTAAAAACTATTAAAAAACTGCTCAAATTATGCAAATATTATAAAACTTGGATTGAATTTACAACAATTTCCTTAGAATAAAAGATATAAAGTAATATCATTCGTATGAAACCTCTATACATGATAACTTTGAATGATTTTTTATTTTTAATTTTTTTTTAATCATGGAATAAAGTTTTGCTGATTTCTCTTCAAAAACTGATAAGAATGTATAAATTTTATAAACATTTAAAACTGTGCTGTGCAAATCAGGTTAAAAAATTATTTTTTATGAAAAAACCCTAAAACCCTAAAAGCCTAATTTTTTGCATTTTCTTTCATTAAATTAAAAAGTGGCTGAAACAATTTTTAAATAATGGTAAAAAATCGCAAAAATATTAATACACGTCTATTGACACCTTAATGATGCAAATATTATATCTGGTTCGTGAGATATAGTGAATGATAAAAATGGCCTTGAAAATCATGATGACTTTTAATGATTTTTAATTTTTAATTTAATTTTTTACGTATTCATGAGATGATGTTTCTACATACATTGTTTGGAGTATAGAAATTTTATAAACATTGATTGCTATATTTCGCAAATCAGGTTAAAAATATATTGTTTATGAAAAGAAACCTAATTTTTTGCTCTTTTTTCTCTTAAATTAAAAAACGGCTCCAAAAATTGTTATTAAAATTTTATAAATTCACGCAAATGTTAATACGCGTCGATTGACAACTTAACAATGACCTTCAAAGGGGCAAAACAGCAAACCCCTCCGACTGAAATGTTCCAAAAACTAATCAGCTCTTAAAATTGCAAAGACGCTTCGATTGACACTTTAACAAAGTCGATACGAGTTTGTTTACGTGAGTTATGCTCGTAGAAAAAACTGTCCACGAACGCACATACGTACGTACGGACGTACGTACATACACACACACACATACATACTTCTTTCTAAAAACACTTAAAATATACTCTATAGACCTCAAAACGTAAAGAAATGTTGAAAATTTCAATTTCGATTTTCGAGGCGATTACAAGAACTTCCCATATACTGGGAAGTTAATAATATCACAACTAAATCGAAACTCTCTTCATTCCAGAGTTTTTTAAGATGCAAAAAGGTCTAATCCTTCATCTAACAGAGCTAACAGAAAGAAAGGTTGTTAAAAGTTAATATTATTTTCGAGAAGATTTTAAAACTTGAACATTTTTCCTCCACACACACACATACACAGTACATAGCATTTTCATCAGAATGTCTCACCTCACCATTGTTGTCTGCAAGGTTATGTCAAAAAAAAATAAAAACAATTCTTGATATCTTGGGGTATTTTTTAGCATAGAAAATAATTAAATTGTAGCAGTTTAACATATTTTTGTTCATAAATTGCTGCCGACTGATCTCAATATCGTATTTGTTTAAGCTATCGAGGTATCCTTCTTGAAATAAATGGTCACATTAGCCTAGTATTATTTGTGAATTTAAATACATAGTAAAGGTAGTGTCGTTCAGTTTCTCAATCGCATGGCATATCCATTTGAATGGTATAACAATAGTCTGAACTGCAGAAAAAATAGAATGCTCTTTTGCGTTTGATGTAGTCATTTTTCCTGTCGGAGTTTGACTATTGCACTTTCGGAAATTTCAGAAACCAATTCATATGGCCGCCGATTACATAGATTCAAACGTATTTTGGGTTAGAAAATCGATATGATGTGATCTAATTAGGATAAATCCTTTAAACGATCCTGCATTGAATTTTGTAAGAATGTACTCCATTGTAAACACAGAGTCCCAATATTGCCATTAGAATAACAAAGTGATCCGATTTTATTGAGGAGTTTTACATAGCAGCTCTACTTGTCGTTTGAACTTTTCCCGAAGGTAAATAAAATTAAAAGGAATTTTTCAAATTTAAGAATATCTTTCCAATCATTGAGAGGTTTATTGTGTTTTTTTCATAAGAACGATTCATGCCTTCCACGCTTCCCTAATTAAAAAACGAACAAAATGCAACTAATGAAAACTGGTACACAATAGGTTCCTGTAAAATAGGTTCTTACTTGACGAACGTTCAATACGAAAGTCAAAAAACTGCACGTTTAGAATTAAATTTCGTGCGAAAAACTGATCAGAGTGCAAGTAAGATACCAATGTGGCAACATCTATCGTTAAGAGGCCATGCCATAAAATCTTCCAAGTATGAGTAGTTGGGAATATGTGTACAGATGGAGAGTGGCATGCAGTTATGACAGGGATTTTCAGCTAAGAAATAGGATTTTACAGATAGGGGAGAAATAAGAGAAATTGGGGTTTGAAATGTTATTAAGGGACATTCGGAAAAAAATTTGTTAACATTTTCTATTACAATTGCACTAATTTGTAACATGAAAATAAAAATTCAAGTAGAACATACTGAAATGAAACCAAATAAAATGCTTATAGCACAAAAAAACTTCGGTATATTGCGCTGCTTACAGTCATTTACTTTCAGGACATAAGTACAAATGTTTGAGTATATTCTTGCAAGTTTCATTTATTTTGGTTATTTCTTCGAAAATGTAGTAATTTGCATGAAACGTCGAGGACATTTGAGACGGTTGAAGTCATTTAGAAGGAAGTAAATTTGATTTAGGGTTTTAGTAAATGACCTTCTGGCAACACTGGTAGCAAGGGTCCAGTGAATTTTTAATAGATTCAATGCTGTTTTTGATTGAGTGAATGATTTTTATTTCACGCATAAGTTTGATCAATTCCATGGATGTAAATTAACATTATTGATTCAAGCCTTATTTATTTGTGGGTGACATTTTATTTCACGATGATTACATTTTTTAAGTTTTGGTTGTTGATTTGATAATTTTGTTACCAATATTTATGCCTTCCAGAAAAAGATCAAATTTGTTTTAAAGCTCAAAAAGTGAAATATTGGTGAAAACAAAACTATACACAAATCAAAAGGACACGCGAATGAAGTCGCAGGCACAGTACATACTAAATGTATCAGCGACTTCATTCGTGTACGCTTATCATTTTAAAAGCCACTTATAATTTTAAACTCTCTGAACATGTGGCATTTCATATACATATTGGTATATAAAGATTCTCCCGTTTAAACATTTTACATTCATTTATTTTTCTATATATTGAGTCCCACACCTCATTTAATTACACTATTTTTCAGTGAAAATGTGAAACTTTTTTCTTGAAAATTTGCGAAAGATAACTTGAATTACAGTTTTGGTCTTTTTTCATACACTTTTTTAGACGAATTCAGCTCTGCGTTTGCTAGCAACAACGTATCATAGGGGATTTGTTAAGCATTTTGGTTGCGAAGGATCCCATTAGGATTTATAACTTACACGTTGAGCATGTCAGACAAAGTAAAGTTACTTGTACTGCAATTTATTTATGTCAAAAGTCTTGATTCCCTATTCAGAGCATTGTGCCAAGCAATCATAATGTCTACATCGACGGTACCTTTTTGCATCCCAAAAGGTTATTCAAATAGTTACACCTCGTCTGAGAAATTGCTTTCAAAAACGTTTCAACTTTAAATTCTTCTTCTAAAGAATGAAAATGGAACTTTATTCAGACATTCTCATTCTATATTTTTCACGAAAATTTTACAAGACTGCTCCCGTAAAGTCCAAAACTTCTTGAAACTCATTTAATTATGCAATGAGAGTCTCGCGAACAAAACAGGATTACAATGCATTAACTTGCTGGCAACGAGCGTTGGATGTAATTACGGTTGGGCGAATAACCTTGGTTTCCACTTGTATGTGGGTAGATATGTATGTAATCAACATCCCGCAAAACAAGTACAAGTTGGATCCTTGGCCCAGGACCGTGATAAAAATTTGTAATTGAAAGGTACCCAAGCGTGGATCTTAAGCCTTTGGGGCTTTCTTAATCCACTGTTTACGTGTGCCCTGTAGCAAACTAGATCAACTGAAAATAATAAAAGATACGTTCAGTGCAGTTTGAATGTTTGCTACAATACTGTGTGTTCGTGTTGGCTGCTCGTTAATTGTATTATGAATTTGTTCTAATTTTAAACAACATCCACGTTGGGTGTAACATAATGAAGTATTCATCAAACAAAAAAGAGAGATTCTTTTGGAGTGCTTATGAAACATGTGTTACTTCGTTTTTTCATAGTTATAAAAGGGCAATTCGAAATGCACTGATGGCTTTAGGTATCAAGTAATTGAAGACAATTACTCTTGGCAATAATCAGTTCAACACTAAAAATTTGTTGATATTTCTTTCTTTCAAATGTAATTGTTGTAGTCAAAAATGAGTATAATCAAAAAGATCTTGTTTATCAAATTTTTTCATGAGGGATCGCATCTTTTGAAGATAAACCAAGCAAATTTTTAAGGAAAATAGTTTTCTGAAGCATTTTGGTCTCGTTGTAGAAGTGAAAGGGTTTGGTTTGTTCAATTAGCTATGATCGTACAGATTCTCAATAGTAAGTTTAGATAGTTTTGAAAAGATTGTTAATCTTTTTTCAAATTTCTTTCATAATCTTCCTAGAGTTATTGTAATAAAGCACATAGAATATTTATATATTTTTGTTTGAAGATCATTTTAAAAATATTTTTGAAAATAAATGTTCTTTTGTTTGGTAGTTTTACTGGTAAACGAAATCTTATGGATGAAAAATCATATTATTTTGGTGTGAATTGCAGTTCAATATGGGGTTATATCATGTTATTTCCTAAACAAATAGTATTGTTTCTAATTTTGTTGTCGTGTTTTAATTCTCTCTTTAAATTTATTTGAATTTCGTGCTACAATACTCAAAGTTAATTTAAAGAAATTACTTAATTACTTAATTAAAAGGATATAAAAAATACGAATAGAAAACACTTGCATATTGTTGTTTGGATTGATGACAATAAATAATGGAAATGGAAGGTGTCACTCACTTTCAGGACATGAAAAGGTATCGGACAGTTTGGAAAGGGAAGCAATCGTTGGTGGAGAGGATTTAATATTTTTAGTGTGTACAAAAGACACCGATTACATTTTTTCACTTGAAGTCGAAAGGTGAATGGTTGTTTCATGTTTGTTTTAAATTGCATGATTTTGAATATTAAAGGAGGTTTCATTTGATGACGATTTTGTAGCTAGGAACTATTGTAGGATAAAGTATAGCATAGATTGAATCAATTGAATTCAATCTATTCGGTTTGGAATAAAGTGTGTCATGAAATGAGATTTGAAGCCATCAAATATTGTTGGTGATAATATTTTTAAAAATATTTTATCTATTTTTCCTGATTTCGTTTCACTTTTGTGCGCATAATGAATGATTTAATTTAACAAAAATATCATGTGGTTTTTCGAAATTCACCCATGAATTAGTCATCAAAAATGATTTTCATCCACTACCTGTCTTATTTCAAAAGAGATACTTATCCGTTTTCTAAATTCTCATTTAACTTCATTACTATCCGCTGTTGCATTAAGGTTACGGAGAGTTTCATAGTATCTTATTTATCTTATAGATTTTTCCGATCGATTCTATGTCCTTTACAGATATTATTCAAAGCCGCTGATTAAGGTCCCTTTGTGTTTACTTCTTTAGTATTAGCTTTTTTTTTTATTTTCCCACACATGTGACAATTTATTCCACAAACGCCACATTTCGTTTCTTTTCAATTTTCGTCCTTGTGGTGAAAATTGACTCTTCGGTTATTGCGGCAAATTGCTTGGTGCAGCTTCGATTTCAATCCTTCTGATCGTTCTTCTTATTCTTTCCTCACCAAGGTATCTAGGTCGTAGAGAATCATCCCTCTCTTCTGCCTAGAGTTCATGGGACCACCGAAATCCATTAGTAGGTACCCATGGCAAGCCCCACAGTAACTGCTATCCGTGTTACAGACACTCCTTGCCTTATTGACTGCAATATGCATAATTACAAATCACTTGAAATTTAAATTCAATTCGTCCAAAATCTCCCATGTCCATAACATTTCGAAGATTACCATCCTAGTATTTGTAATCGTTAGAGTGAGCCATCGGTTTCGTCGGCACGCCCAGATGGCCGACACTGACAACCGTGTCAGAAGTAAGACTTGTAAGGGCACGAAAATGACGCCCGCCAACAACACAGTGGTGGTAGCGGTACTTGGCAAGAGAGGTATAGCCGCACAGCCTTAACCCGGAGTCATTTTGGAGAGCTGAAGCTAACTGGGTGCGTAATTTTGCAAGAGATTAGTGGTAAAATATAACAACAATTTTTTTCATTTACAACTGTTTGAAATCATTGCCATTTACCTGTTGGGCTATTATTACCTGTCGAGAAATTGTGGTCCTGCAGTTATTTTTTTGAGTAAAACTTAGGTAAAGTTGTTGTCGATATCATCGACTGCTGCCATCCATCTTCGCAGACAAATGTAAACTGTGAAAATGGAAAATAACCAAGAAAGGTAATTTTTTTTAAAGTTTAAAGAGTCGTGTACAAAACACTGAAGAAGGTTGCAAATAACAACCGAAAAACATATTGGAGGAAATATGTAGTATTTTTGGTGAAAGGCAACAACACGACTTTTTCAATAATCTTAAAACACCACCAAAAGACGCTCAAAATACCCAAATAAAGTCTAAACGTTTTTTAGTGTATCCCAATCTCAGTTCCAATATTGGCCATTTTGACTGGGCACAACTTTTTTCACGATAGACTATCAATGAATATCACGATAGAATAGCTCATCTCAGGACCTTTCAAGAGTTTAAATATTGCATACTAAATGGTTACCTTCAAAATTTATACTGCTAAATATTTTTAACTTTCTTTAAAATTTCGGATTAAGCAAAATGGCGATATCTGAAAGGATACTTACCAATCTTGAAGAAAAAAGGACGCTCGATTTTTATTTAGTTTTGCTCAAAATACAAGAGCTTTAACGAAGCAATAGATAATTTATTTAACCTTTTTTTTTGTTTCATCGATTTTGGCTCACCACTTAGAAATATTGGTGGTCACCGCGAATGTGATTAACGTCCAGAATTAATGTTTTAATTTGAAATTTTCGTAAAAGCTATTTAAACCTTGAGATAATCAAATAGTTTCGCATTGCTTATCATTTTAAACACTCAAATATTTAACGCTACATGGAATTAATTATTTCGACTGATGAGAAAAGCAATTGGGTATTATAGCAAAAACAGTTTTTTGTTCATGTAATACGCTGGCTCAAAATTCAACCAGCAAAGCATTGGAAACTGATTAAGCACTTTGGAGATATTATACGTTTTCTTATTTTTTGATGAGTTTGAGCCGTTTTAAAGAAAATTATTGAAAGTTTTCAGTCAAATCCAACACACAGGAATTGTTTGAAACTTCAAGCCAACTGCAGCATCACCAAAACTCGTAAGCTTCTTGTTTTCACGTATTCTGCCGTCTTCGATTAACAGATCATCATAATTACCTCTTTTACTTTTCAGACACGACATCCACCATATTACAACGGCTTACTTAGATTATCTTTCGCTAAAAGCATCTCCTCATTGTATAGGTGGTAGGAGCACTTACTGACTCAGCTATGACTGCCGTTACGTTTCCACACTATTAATAAAATCCTGCTGAAATATTCCTAACGCCAAACACAATGGAGCTAAAAGGAAAATAATTACTACATTTCATTCATCCTTGGACCATTGTTCGAGTATCGTTTGTTGGCAGCATTTTTACTTTTATTATGATTGTGACTCGGACTGGAAGAAAAAAGATCCTAAGCGTAGCATCCTACTTATGATCTTTTGTCATTCAGTCCGAGATTTGTTATTGTGGTTTGGATTGATTTGAAGTAAATTAACTAATACTAGTTGAATTTAATTATTGGTGTATGAAAACTGTTTCAGTGGTTTCCATGCGTAAAATCAGCTTCTGAACTGAATTTCAATGAAACTTATATCAAGTAAATATTCCAATAATTTCGCACAAAGTAAGAAATATTTTTTTAAAATTATTTCAAACTTTGAAGCATTTGATTTTGAATTTCAAAGGGAAACACTATAGTCAAATGGATGAAAATTTACTTCTTAATTATGAAAAACAGATCTAATTTTGATAATTTTTTCCATTTTTTTATACGACTATTCAATATCCGAAAAATTTCAGCTAGGGAACTGAAATATTTTTAACCTTAAAAAGAAATTTTTTGCAACGAGTTTTCTCTTAAAATTTCAACTATATTTTTTTCAAATTTAGTGTTAAAAATAATTGCTGACCAAAATGATTTCAAAATTTCGTTTTGTTAGCATTTTTTATCAGTTAATCTGCAAACATATAAAGCTAGTTGAAAATAATTTTAACTAAGAAAAACTAAAACTTGCAAGGAATAAAAAAAATACCCCCCCCCCCCCCGTTCAAGGAACAGACCTTTTGTAGCACTAGTATAGGTGTTGAAGGTCAAATTTAGGGTATTTAATGATATTGTTTACTTCAGCTGGAAGCACGCAGAATAGTTCAATGATAAAAGGGTGTGTAATTTTTTTCAAAATATAAATCCAATCTTGACTGCATTTTTGTGATTATTTAAAGAGTATTGATTAAGCAATACCTAAAATTTTACCCCTTTTAATCATTGCGTCCTTCAACAACAGCTTGGCTCTTATTTCAGCTCTCAGGTTTTTATGTATGTTCTAACATTGCAACATCTTTTAGGATTCGATTCAATTGATTCAGAGGCGAAGAAACAATATTAGAATATACCTTAATTTTATTTTGATATATTTTCATTTATCATTTCGTTTCGATTGACGCAATTTTATCGGAAATTTGGCGAAAATATATTAAAACAGAATGGCTTAAATGAAAGTTCGCTTTCCAATGAAGATGGCTCGTGACTGTATTTTGACTTTAAACAAATGGCTTCTAGTTGTGATGTAAAGATTTTATTGAAGAAAATAAGACAGGACTGAATGTACTCGTATTTATTTTTTATCAAATGACTTTAGATTAAATTAACGTATCCCCATAGATGATAGTTACATAAAACAATTTGAATTTTTAAATCCAAATAATGCAAAAGATAGCTAAAACCAGCAGGTTAAAAAAATATTTCTATATTTAGTTGTAATTTGGACTTAGACAAATTTTTTTGATGAAGTGGTGAAATTTCACAAATCCTATAGAAAATTAAAGGGGCACATTAAAATTATTGCTACTAGGTAAATCCTGTCAGAAATTGAACCTCACAAATTATTGAGGTTAAACATATGTTCTAACATTAGTTTTAATTGCTGAAATATAGATGGACTCTTTCACATTTAATTGCAAAATCAGAGAAAATATTTTCCAAGAAAACAAACATGAAAACCAATAAAAGGAGTAGAATTTTGTTAGTTTGCTTTAAAAGGTAAACGTTGAATGAAATGTACACTGTTTTTATTATAAAAATCAATCAGTGTTGTAATTTGAATTTGAATGCATAGTCATGGATAACCATAATTTATTGAACACCCAGCACTGACCGGAACGCTGTCCTTATTAAAAGAATTTTTCATTTAATATTCTCAACAGTCGTAACAAATTTTACATTCATTCAAGCTATCCAAAACGATTCGCCGACTCGATTTTCCATTTGATTTCAGAATATATGGTCTGGAAAGTATGTATACTTCACAAACAAGATCGTAAGCAAAAGCTAGAACTAAAATAAAATGATTTTTCTTTCGAACGTATACGAGGTATAAGGCATACAGCTTATACAAGTCATAGGGCGTAATACGTTGAAATATACGGCGTAGGCCATTAAAGGTTAGCCCTTCATCAATCTCTACCGAATCTCTCGAATGATCAATTTTGAATACGGAAGAATAAAAAGTAAAGAATATTTAAGAAAAAGCAGATGTAATTTGATCTGGTATCTGCCGAGGAATATGCGAAATGATAATTGCCACGTAAGTAGCCAAAAGACGGTTTAAGTTTGGTTTATCTCCAAAAAAAATTAATCCAAAAACTCTTCAGCAGTTATCAAAAAATCTAATCATCTCGAAACATTGTCAATACGCTCGGATTGAAACCTCAAAAAATTAAATCGTATTTATTTCGAGAGCTATCGTCGTTGAAAAAAATGCCCACGTACGCACATACCTACAAAAACACATATATACATATTTCTTTCTATAAGTAATTTTGAATGACTCCCTAATCCTAAAAACGTACAGAAATGTTGACAATTTTTGTTTGAATTCTCGCCCCGATTACAAGAACTTATCATATACTGAAAGGATAAAAAAGTACAGTGAGCCATAAAATGTGTTGATATATCGAGCTTTAATATAAAAAGTTCACCGTCTGCGTCACGCCAAATCTTATAAGTTTGAAAATATTTATGAAATATGGCCCATCTTTTACTAAAAAATACAATTTATACTTTTTCTAGGAGCTGGGTTCTAAACTAAGAGGGTATCTGAGAAAACAGCAAATAATATTTGGTCGTTTCTTTACTCATGTCGTTTATGTCACAAAAATATGCAAATGAAATATCTATGGTATGTAAATTCCAGGAACACTTGCCAAAAGAATAGATTAGCTTGATACATACACCGCTTCATCTACAATTCATTGTAACTGAAAATTCTGCAGGCAACTCATTTATTGGCCACAAACATTTCTATAATCGAATCTTATTTCAAAAGGCACCTTCTGTCGAACACTCAAAACATATCCACGAAACAGGATACACAGCTGAGGAAGAAGTAAACAAGAAAATAATGGTGCCTATTGAAGAAAATGTCTGGAATTCTTTGAGTCCAAATCTATCTTTGATGTCAAAGCATCATTTTGTCTCTGGTTTTACCTTCGAAGCTTGAAATGTATTTTATCTCCAGGACTTAACCAGCATCGCAGATGAATATTTTAAATCTTATGTATGGAAATAAATCTTGCCATCCATTATTTATTTTAGATTTAAAAGAAAAATTCAACCTGAGGTGTATTTCGGGCAGGATTAAAGGCTTCTGGGATAAATTGTCCTGTTTATTTGGAATTAATTTGAGTTCACTTGAGGCTTGTTTGTCAGATGAAAGAAAGTATTTTCTTTGGAAAGTCTTTGATTGTGAAGTATTATTGTATTTTTTTCAGGTTTGCAAACGCTTCAAGCTTGGAAGAAGAATCTAACAAAGATTGGGAAGGCAGCAAATAGGTTTATCTTTTGGAAGGATTTGAATTCGCTACTCAAACAGGTCACATACAGTAGTTTTAAAAGAACACATATGACAAGCATTTTATTCTTAATAAACTTAAAGCTTTGACTATTGAAACAAATTTACTCATTATTTGATTTATTTAGGCAACCCTTCAATCGATAAATAAATGAAATGAAATTTTTTCGAAGCGTATTTACTCAAAGTATGCAAATTTAAGAAAAGCGTCAAGTAGCTTTGGAACTGATCGAATTTTCATATCGAGCAATTTTTCACACAGGGTTTTTACGTGAGTGATCATTTTCCTATTGGCACTTGAAAGGCGAAGAGCGTAAGTGTTTTTTTTTTGGTAAATTAAAATTCACATGTGATTAAATGCTGTTTTTGTATCCGCAATCGAGCCGTTACCAGAGGAAGCGTGTGGAAATTTTCAAAATGGTCATTAAGTAATTACTTAATAAAAAATTATTCGTGAATATAAATTCTACGTTCTTCATGGTAAAGTGCACGAAATCTTTTTTAACTCGGTCATTTAGGGTTTCCGGGGAAATTTGGTAAGAGTTTAATGTCCATGACTATAATGTTTATTATGAGTTGGTACGTTACGTGTTTCCGAAGTTTTTTTGTTTACCCGTAGTATTATATGCTACAAAATAAGAATTTTGTTTTTAAATATTTTACCATCTATTTTTCTCTCAAATCAGGTGTTTTTCTTATTTTTCACCTGCTTGTTGCAGGGATGATGTGTCAAAACCAAAAAAAACTTGCTGGATGTCCCTATAGATACTATACAGATAAATTCCTGGAAAAGATGTTGACTGATATCATGAAGAAGAAAATTTCTAGACGTGCAGTGCAGAAAACGTATGACTTTCATCGCTACTCACTCGAATTGATGTTAAAAAAGACGAATGGAGCTGAAACATTCCCATCCAGTCGATTGAATAATCCAGGGATGCAAACACCTTCATGCTAAGGAAGAAAAACCGAATATCAAAGCCGTTGTGACCTACGTTTCCAGCAAACAGATAAGGTCCATCCATTGTTAGTGAGTGAAAAATCCCTATGTTTGCAGACAAAACGCTTGGAAGCGAATGACGTTTTCAGAATAGCATAAAAATAGTTAACTGAGAGGATGTCACAAATTTTTGTATGTAATCGAGCAGGTACAAACATAGACACTGCTAATAAATGTTTTAATAATATGTATGTATGCATAGCTCAACAGATTCTTCAAGAAAAAATTATGGAATTATAATTAATCTAACTTGACTTATGATCGTGAGGCAATGCGAGTAAATATCAGAAGAGGGCACATCACCTAGAGAAAATCGAAAATGCTACAAAAGCCTCCACATCTAATTTCATGTGTGAGAACGGGACTGGGTAGTTGGCCCCAATTCCTACCATGTGCAAGACTGTAAATGTACACCCAGAATAGACGGAAGATACATCCTCAAAAGCATGCTGTTACGGATCTATATCCAGAATCAGAAATGCTTAAAATTGGCTGGCATTGGCTGGTTTGGCGGAAAATGCATTTAAAAAAAATGAAACCTCCAAAAATATGTAGAATGGAGACCCCTTCGACGAATTTTTTTATTACCAATCAGGGTGATCGCTAGAAAATTAAGTAAAAAGAATAAATATAATGGCATAATAGAGAAAATTGACATTAATTTAATTGAAAACTGCTTACAATCATAATGTATGACATACATAAAATACGGCACGGATATAAGCCACGAACAACTTTCTGTAAAGACGAAGAGGGAAGTATCAACTGCAGTCAATGCAACATTAAGGAGAGAAGAAATACTTCGAAGATTTCGAACTCCAAACAAACGGCCTCATTTCCAATCATTTTTAAGATATGGCAGGTTTTCTTGCAAGATTTTATTTTGTGGTTATTGTTTTATCTCTTGATCATTTTCATACCAAATATTACAACATAGCTTGCAATTGGTTTTATTTTGATTCAATTTTCTTTAGGCAGCAAGCAGTTTGCTAGGGATTATGAGAATTTCCATACTATTATCAGAGCTAATAATGGTATCGTATATGGTATACGTAATAGTAAGAAAATGTACACTACCTCAAAAAAAAAACGCTTCTAGACTACCTTTACCCAATTAACTTTTTCTCTCAATTGCAAAATAATACAATTTCTTCTCTCATCACAAGAACTTTTACATACGAGTACCAGAAATTACAAACATTTTAAATTTTACGTAGTCCTCATGATTGCTTTCGCAAAGTAATTCAGTTCTGCTTCCAACTTTGCATACTATGAAATTCAAATTTGATTTTTTTTGCAATCTTCTGCAAGGGTTGTGTTCAACGTGATGTTTATTCAAAAAAAAAATATAACAGAGAGGATGTTTAGTGTGCAAAGTCCAATTAAAATGCAGGGAAAAGTGTTGTTGACGTGTTTTCACATGAACCTTTTAATAGAAGGACTTGAACCTTTTTTTAAAAATATGATACGAGCAATTTTAGTGCAGTTACGAATTATTTGTCCGAATGCTTTTAGGAGTTTTTCATTTTTGAAATGTTTTGTTAGTTTGGGTCAGTGAATTGGACATTTTTCAATTGAAAATATTTTTCATGGACATAAGTGAACACTTATGTCACTTATGCGATGGTTTTTTTAAAGTTTACTTGGCAGTAACGTATACGTTGAAAATATTTATCCAGTTTTATTGTGAATGGAAAAATAAGTAAAACTTGTTTTGGTGCATTTCACTTTCTGTTATGTGATGTCAAGTGCTCTCTTTATTTGTATGTTAAAGTATTCAACAAATAATTCACAACAACACAATGTATGAAAAACTTGAATCGCCAACGAATATTATGAATTATTTGTACTATAAGTCTAAAGAACAAGACACTGCATTAGTCAAATTTCATGAAAATAAAGTATTTGCTTCATGTATTCCATTGCACCATTTCGTTTGATAATTTGGTGCCATTTTTCTTCTAAATTCATTTTTCTGTCACAGTAAAACTCTTATGGCTTTTGGGTGAAAAAATAAACTAACTGATCTTCACAGGTCTCTTTTGTAGTCAATTTTACAACATTAAAAGAGGTTTGCAGTGAACGAAACAAATGATAGTCTGATGGTGCAATATCAGGACTACAGAGTGGGTGCATTAAAACTTCACAACCAAGCCCTCTCAATTTTATCGAATTATCATAGAAGTGTATGGTTGGGCGTTGCTATAATGGTACATTACTCCCTTTCTATTGATAAATTCTGGCCGTTTTTTCAATTATCTGCTGTAACCTGGTGGATTGTTGACAATAGAGAACAGAATCAATCGTTTGAGCTGGTTGTAGCATTTCACAATACACGATTCCCTCCCAAGCTCACCAAACACAAAGCATAACCATCCTTGGTGTTAAGTTTGGCTTTGCCACCGTTTTTTTTATCTCATCATGTTTGACTGAAATTGTTTTCGCACAAAATTATCGTACATAATCCATTTTTCGACTTTTGTAATGATACGTTTAAAAATTGTTCAATTTTGTTTCTTTTCAGTGGAAATTCGCAGATGGACACTCGGTCCATTAAATTTTTCACTGTTAAAATTTGTGGTACCCGAACATCCAGCTTCCTCCAATTATTAAAACCTGTCTGATGGTAAATGTTTAGTGTCTCAGTGATGCAAAATCTGCTTAAGTATCTCTCGTACTCCTCTTTTCGCAAAATTTTAGCGACTTTTTCAGTGATTAGTCGCCCTGGGCGATGTGCATCTTAACGTTAAAATATCCGGCACGAAATCTAGCAAATTGGCAAGCTGTTCTCTCTTATCGGCATAATCAATATAAGCTACACATACTTTTCAGCAGCTTGCACTGCATTCTTCCATTTTTTGAAAAAGAATTTCAAAACTTATCGCAATTCTTCGATATTTTCATTTTGAATTTTGATTTTTATGAAAAAACGCCGCTTGTTTGTTAATTTTGCGAATTAAATGTTGATGAAACTGAATGATCCTTAAATGAAAATTTAGATCAAACAATTTAGACTTTGCCTTAGATCTTTTGAGGTAAAATATTCTCTGATGATCATTAAAGAAACTCCTTAGTGTTAAAATATTTTCGATAATACAACTTTGATACAATCGATCAATGTGAAAAGACAAAAAAACAAGCCGCGAGGTGCGACCCTTGAGGTCCACACGGTCAACTTCCCAGTAATATCTACATAAACATCAACAACATAACAACAATGAGAGGTATTCATAGCAGTAACAGGAATGAGCTAATATGAATCATATCGTCTACGGGAGGGTCCATTGATTACGTAAGGTTTTTGGTCGATGAATATTCACGCATATCAATTGATCTTGAAATTTTTTGTTGGTTTTCAAAATTTAAGCAGTTTTTTTTAATTAAAAGACTATAAAAACTTTTAAAAAGCTGCTTAATTATGCAAATATTTTAAAACTTTGATTGAATTTACAACATTTTTTTTAGAATAAAGGATATAAAGTAATAGCATTCGTATGAACCCTCTTTACATGGTAACTTTGAATGATTTTTTTAGTTTTAATTTAGTTTTTTCCATAATCATGGAATAAAATTTTGCCGTAGTCTCTTCAAAAACTAATGAGAATGTATAAATTTTATAAACTGGTATCACTGTGCGGTGCAAATCAGGTTTAAAAATATTTTTTATAAAAAAAAACATAATTTTTCGCATTTTCTTCCATTAAATTAAAAAAACCGCTGGAACGAATTTTTATATTGTTGAAAACTTCACAGAGATCCAAATATTATATCTGTTTCGTGAGATATGTTATAGTGAATCATAAAAATGACCTTGAAAATCTTGATGACTTTTAATGATTTTTTATTTTTAATTTCATTTTTCACGTAATCATGGGGAAAAGTTTTGATGGTGTTTTTACAAACATTTTTTGCAATATATAAATTTTATAAAGATTGATTACTATTTTTTGCAAATCAGCTTAAAAATTTATTGTTTATGAAAAAAACCTAATTTTTTGCAGTTTTTTTCTTAAATTAGAAAAACGGCTCTAAAGATTTTTTTAAAAATGCGACAGATTTACAAAAATATTAATACGCGTACAATGACAGCTAAACGATGCAAATCCTATTTTTAATTCGCGAGATATAACGCATGACAGAAATGACCTTGAAGAGCATGATGACTGTTAATGTTTTTTTATTTTTATTTTGTGTAATCATGAGTAAAAATTTTGATGACATTTTTATAAAAACTGATTGGAGTATGTAAATTATATAAACTTTGATTACTTGGACTTGACAATAAGGTTAAAAATTTATTGTTTTTGAAAAAAACAACAATTTTTTGCACTTTTTTTTTAAAAAATTAAAAAACACCCGCAACGAAACTTGATAGAATCACATAAGTGTTAATACGCGTCGATTGACACCTTGATTAAGGAAATCCTATGTTTGGTTCGCGAGATATAACGCATGACAGAAATGACCTTCAAACGGGCATAACAGCAAACCCCTCTGACCGAAGTTTCCCAAAAACTAATCAGCTCTTAAAATTTCAAAGACGCTTCGATTAACAACTTAACAAAGTCGATAGGACTTTGTTTACGTGAGTTATGCTCGTAGAAAAAAGTGTGCACGAACGCACACACGTACGTACGGACGTACGTACGTACATACACACACACACACACACATACATACATACTTCTTTCTAAAAATACTTAAAATATACTCTAAAGACCTCAAAACGTAAAGATATGTTGAAAATTTCAATTTCGATTTTCGAGTCGATTACAAGAACTTCCCATATACTGGGAAGTTAAAAACTCGGTGTGTCTTAAGGTCGCATTTATTGCCAGTGATAATAATTGAATTCAACAATACTGCTCATATTTTTAGACTTTTACATTTATTCGGAATTCTATCATGCAATTGAATCATGTATATCATGCACTGTATCCATGTTCTGTGGATTAAAAGTGCACATGTTAACGATCACATGTAGATAAACTTACATACTTTCTAGATGCCTACAAAGCCATGTCAGAATGCATTGCATGGTGGAATTTGATTTGAAATTCAAGTGCTCTTGAAATGAGTTATGTATTTATTAAAATATACACGAATGCGAGGAATATATCCTGAAAGCTCAAGGGCATACATAAGTAATCGTCTAGACATAGCTTTGCATATACGCAAATGAAGAATATTATATGCGGCTTTTACATACATACATACGCTCGTAATAAAATGATAGGAATTAGCTGAGATAAATGCAGGAATATTTCAAATAATGTTGGAAATTTAATATTACGAGCAACGTTTTCAGCTTGTATGCACACAAGCTATACAAAATTGTCCTTTCAAAGATGATGGTCTCCAAGACTGATAAACTGAAATGAATTTTTGAAGAATTCAAATATCCATGTCGGCAAGGATAAAATATGCTGAGCTGTATTATAATACAGAGATCATGAAGCATTTTATCAAGTTACGAATGTTGGTTATCAAATTTCTGTTGAAATTTCGCTTTTTTGTGGCGCGAAATCTTTGTTATAATCAACAGTCTTATTTAATTTGATAGTAAATAACGTTTTTCGGCATTGATATCACCTTTTTGCAAAAAAGAGTTGGTTTATCAGATCAGATTGCATGACAACTTAATGTGGTAAAAAGCCTGTTTGTCGGAAAAATCATTTGTTAGAAAGAGATCGTCCCTAAACAAAGACTGTTGACTACATTAAAATCAGGAACAACAATTTTCAAGATAAGTTATAACGAAAATTGACCTTTTCGTGGACATCTTACTTGAAAGTTTTGTTCATTTATGAAAAAGTTTCTGCTGGAACGAAAAGTATTACATAAAACAACTTTAGTAGCGATATTTTTCTAGTTCTTGAAAAAGTTCATGACAAATAAAAAATTTTCAAATATAAAAAATTGAGACACCCACAAATTTTCCTTTTATTCTACTTTATTTTTAAATAATTTCAAACAAATTGTTTCGTCCACTACTTAAGGACTTACTATTATTACTATTATTAATTACTATGCTCGGGTTGTTGTTCAAATTGTTAAAATGCGAGCATGGTAATTAAGTTAATCCGTAACCTGTCCGCAACCCTTAAACTCATTAAGAGATGTATTTTCATCTGGAGTTTTTTGAAAATGTTTGTATAAATATTTCGGGGTAAAATTATGAAATGAGCCCATTCATCACTGATGAAGTCCTCAAGGAGTGAACGAAACAATTTGTTTGAAATTATTTAAAAATAAAGTAGAATAAAAGCAAAATTTGTGGGTGTCTCAATTTTATAAATAAATAAGTTCTACTAACACCTCTATATTTTTAAATGGTTTTGACTGCTCGGTAAATGACATAAATATGGTTTTCTGTAGACTCTGATTAAAGCGCATCTCTGGACGTTTTTTGGAATCATTCATAGTTAAACTCATTTAGAAACGATCTGCTTGAAAGACAGAAAGCAGAAGTCCAAAATATCAAATACATTGCAAATTAAAAAATTGGATCGAAAGGTGTATATTGTATTGTGTCAAAATGAATCTTTATTACTGCAAAACAACACCATTTAACTTGGTTGATATGGCTTTTCTGCAGATTATTTGAAAACGTAGCTGGAAACTACTTTTATAAATCATTTTAATTCCGAATAAAAGTACTTCTACTTGTTTTATTTGCTTTTTGAAATAGTAGAATCTTATTATTTCATTCTTGAAAAATAAAAACACCAACAACCATTGTGGGCATCCTAGTTATTTACAAAAATTAAGACAATTCTATATAAACAGATCATATAAAACAGATATGAATTTTGAACAAACATCACCGACTAGCTTGTAATTAACAAATTGTGTATATAACTTTTATTTCCCTTTCAAGAGCAGGATTTTAATTTTGACCAGCTTCATTAAAAGAAAATAACTAATCCGAAAAATATTTCAAAGTTCTACATTTTATACCTGTTGGCTTTAATCGTTGGAAAATTAAAATCAGCAGAATTTTTTTTACAGTATCCTCACTCCACTCCATTTCTCTAGCAATTAAAACCGAAAATATTTCACTGAAGCGGACAACCGAGCACCAGCTAGCGTTAATGATATTTAAATATGAAAACGTTGCAAATATTATTTGATCGTTGGGTTAATGAGGAAAATACTCAGTCTGATTTCAACGTTGCAAAATTTACCACGGCAGCTGTCTTGTTGAAAGTGATAAGATGAAAACATTCCTTTGGAAAATACTTAGAAGAACGTATAGATTTTCGTTATCAAGCTATGCTTGAAATATTCAACTGACTAAAATTATACGTAGCTCAATATATACTTAACGTATATTCGGATGGAGAGGCATCGCTATTGGAAGTTACGAAGAGATACTATTTATCCTGTGCTTAATCAGGATTCAATTAAAATTACGCTTCATTTATTTAGCATTCATGCATCCTGGCTTTTGATGAAAGCTTGTTAAAGCAAATTTAATTACTGTCCAGACTAACTTTGTCAATGGATTAGTGAATTTTGATTTGGAGGTTTTCAAAGATATCGAAAATTCATAAGGGATTTCTTACTAAATTCATTTTCTTTCTGCAAAATCACGGGCATTTGCTTCCAAAATTTTATATTGATTTGTACTTAGTAGAATTTTTACTTCGTTATTGATTGACATCTGAGGATTTAAAATATTTCCAATAACTCATAGCTCAGAACTATAGCTTTTAAATTAAACTGAGAAAATATCTGTTATCTAAATTTATTCCTTCTCAATCTGTGAACTGAAAATTTTTTAGCGTCCCATTTTGGTCACAACAAAGATGTTCTCTACAGTCCTCGAGACATGTGAGTGTCCTTATTTTCTTTTCTTTTCAAGATACTGTCCACCACCTCTGAAACTTAAGTTTCAGCTTATTATTGGATATACATTTTTCACGTGACTTTCGCTTTGTTCAGAATGAAATCACTCACGTCACAGTATTATAATTACAACAAACAATACCGCAAATGGCTAACGATAAAATTATCTTTAAATAAAAACTGAATACCTTTCGCGGTAAAAATGAATCTAAGAAGTTTTTGAGCTACGTTTTTGGCTTAAATTTTTTTATTATTGCTGCTCTAGGAAAGTATTTATGTAGAATCTGTTAAAAACTAAACTTGCATAAATTTGTCACATTCAAAATTTCTGTCAAAGGCACGGTCCTCGATATAGGAGTGTCATAATTTCTTCTTTTTTTTCAGGATAGGAACTAAATGGACCAATTTCAGCATTGTATCTCCTACACATCGCAAAACAAGTCCACCTGACTACCTAAAATGCGCGGTTGACCTCATTTTTGGGTATATTTGACCGGATTACTTCTTGAGATGCACTTGCATAGCTTATTTAAGCACCATCTCAAACATTTCGTAGGAACTCGGCAGCAAACTGTTTGGGCTTTGGCTTTTCGTGCAGGAGGCGGCCTTTCTTGTCTTCATAATCTAGAAAATTCCGGTTCGCTATCATATCTCAAAAAGTGTTGAAGAGTTATTGTCATTGTCTAATTTATCATTTGAATTCAAAGAAATCAAATAAAGAATTTGAGGAAATATGCCAGTGAAACAATTTACTAATGTAAAGAATTGAAGTATTTTGGAAGTAATTGAATTCAATGCGCGATTAATTTTCTATCCTCCTTTCTCTCTTTAAGGTCTTTTAGGTTTCTTGTCTATCAGAAAATCTGAACCAGGTGCATAAAAGTATGCTTTGCATTGAGAACCATGTTTTAGAATTTGGTTCTTCGTCAGTGATGGAAGACAGAAGATACAGATTGGTAATGCATGTCTCTCAACGTGTGTCATACCTTATTTCCTCCTATGCATCGTTTCTTCAAGCAAACACTTGCTACCAATACTTACTAAATTATTGCTATCCTATCGTATCAGAATCTTTTCCAACGTATCGCCCACATGTACATACGTATCAAATCTGATCCCTGTGATGCCTGTATTTTTTTTAATCGCCCTCCTCACAAATGTATGTTGGTACCGTGATCAGGAGAAGACTTAAGCCGGATTCACAAGAAGCAGATTCCTAACTCGACTGCCAGTTGGACTCGCAAACTGATCCGTCCAACAAAACTACAACTATGGTTGCGAGAAATGAATCTCAGCCATCACTGCAAACTGCCTGCCCGGAAAATCTTAGCTATTTGTTGTGAAAAGCAATAACGAGTGATGTACAGTACAGGTCAACATATGTTGATTCTCGTACACCACAAACCGCACAAAATTGCGACTGCATATACAAAAACCATCTGTTTAAATGTAAGAGAAAACTGTTTGGATACCGATTAAGGACCAGTCTTTTTCTGAAACTTAATTAAAAACCCTAAATTTCAAGTGACAAGACACTCCTTAAAACATGATCAAGAGTTGTGGAAGAGAAGTAATCTGGAAAGTATTTTTCAACCACATCATGAAATTGATTTAAGCTAGCCTTTTGATGTATTGGGAAAAGCAACTTGCGTTGAGTTTCATTTTTCATAACCACCATTGAAGTCCTGTTGGACGTATAAGTTTACGAATCCATCTGATTCTTTTGGTGAGAATTCACTTCTCGTGAACTGGGCGTTAGTCTTAGTTTTGAGACCTCAAAATAGTGCAGTATTCAATTGAGGTCTTCATTTGTTTTCCACCACTAAAGTTAAATAATAAAGTGGATGAGATTGCCTTTTTTAAAAACAAATTTAAAATATATATCTTACACGTAGGATATCTTTGGTGGAATTTAATACGGAAAAATCTCACTATAATTTTTAAAAATGTGGCCAAAAATCAACGAATGAACTCATGATGAGATATGAATAAAAATGTTTAAGCTCAAGAATAATATTTAAGGAATATTCTTTACTTCAAAACTCTATGAATTGATAGAATGCAGTTGTTACGATTTGGGGAAAGCTTTAAATTTATTCAATTTTTACCTTTTGATTGCCTATGTCACCCTTGTTACCCGTATCACTCCTATCACACGTGTTTTCCGTGATATAGCATACGTGTCATCCGCACCACCCTTGTGCTAAAATCTTGCATTTTTAAAGTTGTGTTGGCATCCAACTTTAGCATTGCATCCAATATTTAGTAAAAAATATACTACCGTAATCAACTTATTAACTTCCCAGTATATGGGAAGTTCTTGTAATCGACTCGAAAATCGAAATTGAAATTTTCAACTTTTCTTTACGTTTTGAGGTCTTACGAGTATATATAAAGTGTTTTTAGAAAGGGAGATGTATGTGTGTGTGTGTGTGTGTGTGTGTGTAGGTACGTACGTCTGTACGTTCGTGGACACTTTTTTCTACGAGCATAACTCACGTAAACAAAGTCCGATCGACTTGGTTGAGGTGTCAATCGAAGCGTTTTTGCAATCTTAAGAGCTGATTAGTTTTTGGAAAACTTCGGTCGGGGAGGTTTGCTGTTTTGCCCGTTTGAAGGTCATTTCTGTCATGCGCTATATCTCGCGAACCAAACATACGATTTTTTTGAACAAGGTGTCAATCGACGCGTATTAGCATTTGTGCTAATCTATGAAATTTTAAAATAAATCGTTCAAGCCGTTTTTTAATTTAAGAAAAAAACGTGCAAAAAATTAGGGTTTTTTTATAAACAATAAATTTTTAACCTGATTTACGAAAGACAGTGTTCAATTTTTATAAAATTTATATATTTCAAGCAAGGCTTGTGAAAACAACATAAAAACTTTTCCTCATGATTACGTAAAAAATTAAATAAAAAATAAAAAATCATTAACAGGCATCATGATTTTCAAGGTCATTTCTGTCGTGCGTTATACATATCGCGCGAACCCAACATACGATTTGCATGGTTAAGGTTTCAATCGACGCGTATTAGCATTTATGTGAATATGTAAAATTTTGAAAAAAATCTTTGGAGCCGTTTTTTAACTTTTAAAAAAAAGTGCAAAAAATTGTGATTTTTCCAAAAACAATAAATTTTTAATCTTATTGTCAAGTCCAAATAATCAATCTTCATATAATTTATATACTCCAAAAAGTATTTTAAAAATGCCATCAAAAATTTTTCTCATTATTACAAAAAAAATCAAATAAAAAATAAAAAATCATTAACAGTCATCATGATCTTCAAGGTCATTTCTGTCATGCGTTATATCTAGCGCATCAAACATACGATTTGCTATGTAGAGGTGTCAATGTACGCGTAATTTGATTTCAATGAATCTGTCGAATTTTTAAAAAAATCGTTAGAGCTGTTTTTTATTTTAAGAAAAAAAAGTGCAAAAAATTAGGTTTTTTTCATAAACAATAAATTTTTAACTTGATTTGCGAAATGTAGTAGATAATGTTTACAAAATTTATATACTCCAAACAATGTCTGTAGAAACAACATCAAAACTTTTTCTCATGATTAAGTAAAAAAATTAAATTAAAAATAAAAAATCATTAAAAGTCATCATGATTTTCAAGGTCATTTTTATCATTCACTATATCTCACGAACCAGATATAATATTTGCATCATTAAGGTGTCAGTTGACGTGTATTAACATCTTTGTGAAGTTTTTTACATTTAGAAAATTCGTTTCAGCTTTTTTTTTAATTTAATAAATGAAAATGCGAAAAATTATGGTTTTTTTTCATAAAAAATATTTTTTTAATTTGATTTGCACAGCACAGTGATACCAGTTTATAAAATTTATACATTCTTATCAGTTTTTGAAGAGACACCGGCAAAATTTTCTTCCATGATTATGAAAATAACTAAATTAAAAATAAAAAAAATCATTCAAAGTTACCATGTAAAGAGGGTTCATACGAATGCAATTACTTTATATCTTTTATTCTAAAAAAATGTTGTAAATTCAATCAAAGGTTTAAAATATTTGCATAATGTGAGCAGATTTTTAATAGTTTTTATAGTTTTTTAATTAAAAAAAAGCTTAAATTTCGAAAACCAACCAAAAATTTCAAGACCAAAAAGGCCCACTACCGATTGATCCGCGTGAATATTCAATCTGTCCTCATCGACCAAAAACCTTACGTAATCAATGGACCCTCCCGTAGACGATATGATTCATATTAACTCATTCCTTTTACTGCTATGAATACCTCTCATTGTTGTAATGTTGTTGATGTTTATGTAGATATTACTGGGAAGTTGACCGTGTGGACCTCAAGGGTCGCACCTCGCGGCTTGTTCTTTTTTCACTCCAACAAATAAACGATAAATTTTTTTAAAATTTCAAAAAATTGAGCTTATTTAGGGTTACCAAGAGGGCAGATATTTTTTTTCACTCGAATACAACACAGAAAACTTTGTAGAGTTTCTTGTCTACGAATCTTCCACTGTATTTGTGTTTTCAAAGTTAGGATCTTAACCAAGTAATTGGATCCGTGGATGAGTTTTCTGGAATTAAATTGAACTTGATCTGCTTTAAAAGCGGCAATATTTCGACGACTTGTTTTTCTTGTCCGAACTGTCTTCCAGATGAAAAGTGTTAAGAAGAAAATATAACTTCAAAGTTTCCGTCCAAGTCAAATAAGAAAAAAAGATTCATTCTTTTTGTTTTGCTTTCAAGGAGGGCTTCATTAAACTGTCTGGAAATGGGTTTCTTTGTTGTTTTGTACAGTTTTTAAATAAACAAGAGCTGTTTTTGCAACTTCAGTCAACTTGCTCAAACGAATGCACATTTTAATTGATTTCATCATACTATAAAAGATGTTTAGGTTTTGTTCGTGAGTATAATCAAATCAAACTTTCAAGAAAAATTCAAAAAAATGTGATGATGACTAGATTGTATCAAATAGCACAAAGACTTGGGAAATATTGAAAAATAGTCCCCGACAAATCATTTACAATTCAATGAGAAAAAAACTAAGATGTTTTTACACACTTTATTTGTTATTAAAAAGCACTTATTAGCGAACGAAAAGTGCCAAAAAAAAACCAATTTATATAAAGTAAAAGCAATATTTCAGTTTTTTCAGCATTTAACACATACGTTAAAAGTACACATTGAACCTGCAGTCGTTGCCTGATTATTAAAGTTTTCTTAACTTCGTCTTTTCCTATCACTACTTTACTTTTCTCAGCAACACTAGCTTTTTTTAAAGTATCTTAAGCGATAGATTCTTGGAAGACTTATTTTTTTGTTAGTGTCTGTGAAATTGAATGAAAAGTAGCCTTTCGTGAAATGAATGGTACTTTTTCTTTTGAAGATTTTGTTCTTTTGATGGGCATTTACTTTAGAAACTTTTACGCACCACCTAATAAGAAACAATTTAGTCTTTGGACTCAAAGAGATTGAAGACGACCTTAAAAGGCACGTTGTTGAATGCGTGAATTAAGGATAAAAAAGCGGTGAACGAACTGTACGGAATTTTTGTGAGCTATTCTGCAGAGTTTGAATGAGGAAGACTTTATTTATACGAAATGCTTCGTTACAGGTAACCATGCATTGTAAGTCTTCTCATTTGAAGGTGGATAAGCATTTTTCAATAATTCATTGAATTATTAATTAGTGTGTATTCATTCAGTTACATAGTTGAGAATATGAAATCTATGGATGCGCGTCGAAACACTGAAAATTTAGCCTATAACAATAATAATTTCAGAAATCATTGATCCAGAACAAGGACTGTTGAAATAAAAAAATATAATATATATAATATAAGCAGCTCCGATTAAGTTTAAATTTATGCAAAATTTCAAATTGTTTTATAGTCTTCACATGTCGACCGACTGATGAAGTGTAAAGTGTAGTCACATTTTGAATCTGATTTATTTCACATCTTTGAAACACAGTAGCAATCAGTCCACCATTAGCGCTGAACATAAATGCTATAAGATCCTTTTTTTAAATGATCAACCAAAAGCGGTGTAATTCAAAATTGATTAGATTTAATTTTTAATTTTCAAGTCTTAATAAAACTGAACGAAGCCTTCTCTAAAAATAAAATCGAAATTCAATTTTCGTTTAGCTAGAAATACAATGAGATTGACGCGGATCTTTTGCGCCAAAAAATGAGCTCGAATATACACATGAAACTTTTTTCTGTATTAGCTCGGAACGAGTCGAATTTTTTGAAACTCTTTAGGTGTAAGGACCACATAAACTGGGCTTAAAACTTTTTTTTTAATCAATACTTCTACATAGCTTTTTTAATTTAAGTTCATACTAAGTGATAACTATATTAAACACTAAACGCTTTTAGGCAAAGCTATTTACAGTTTTGTGAGTGCCGTTGCGCATAATAAATGAAACATGTACGATTTTCGGTTTGTACACAATACATTCCGCCTTTTTTTACTAATGTGGCGAATTAAAAATTACTCTCATCACTTTGAACGACCTTAAACTATAACAAGCCGCGAGGTGCGACCCTTGAGGTCCACACGGTCAACTTCCCAGTAATATCTAGATAAACATTAAAAATATTAACCACAATAATAATTTTGAAAATAGTACTACTTTAAATAATTATAATGTGAGGTATTCATAGCAGTAACAGGAATGAGTCAATATTAATCATATCATCTACGGGAGCATCCACTGATTACGTAAAGCTTTTGGTGGATGGGTGATGATGATTGATTACCACAAATCCAAATATTGATGGTTTTCAAAATTTAAGCCAACGTTTTAAATTAAAAGACTGCAAAAACTATTGAAAATCTGCTCAAATTATCCAAACATTTTAAAACTTTGATTGATTTTAGAATAAATGATATAAGGTAATAGAATAGAAGATAATAAAAAAGTAGAGAATAAAAGATATAAGGTAATATCAATCGGAAGAACCCCTTTCATACGGTAACTTTGAATGATTTTTTATTTTTAATTGATTTTTTTTCAGAATCATGAAAAAAGTTTTGCTGGTTTCTCTTCAAAAACTGTTAACAATGTATAAATTTTATAAACATTTATTACTGTGTTGTGCAAATCAGGCTAAAAAAATATTTTTTATGAACAAAAACCCTAAGTTTTCTCATTTTTTTCTATTAAATTGAAAAAACCGCTGAAATGGATATTAGTAATGTTAAAATAGTCAAAGATATTTTAAAACACGTCGATTGACACCTTAATGATGCAAATATTATATCTGGTTCGTGAGATATAGTGAATAACAGAAATGGTCTTGAAGGTCATGATGACTGTTAATGATTTTTTATTTCATTTTTTTCGTGTTCATGACAAAAAATTTTGATGGCGTTTTTAGAAGCATTGCTTGGAGTATATAAATTTTATAAACATTGATTACAAAATTTAGCGAATCAGGTTAAAAATTTATTGTTTATGAAAAAAACCCTAATTTTTTGCACTTTTTTTCCTTAAATTAAAAAACGGCTTCAAATTTTTTTTTCAAAATTTGATAGATTTACACAAATGTTAATATGCGTCGATTGATTTTTCAACAATGCAAATCGTATATTTGGTTCGCGAGATATAGCGCATGACAAAAATGACCTTGAAGATCATGATGCCTGTTAATGATTTTTTATTTTTTATTTAATTTTTTACGTAGTCATGAGAAAAAGTTTTGATGTTGTTTTTACAAACATTGTTTGAAAAATATAAATTTTATAAAAAATGGATACTGTCTTTCGTAAATCAGGTTAAAAATTTATTGTTTATAAAAAAACCCTAATTTTTTGCACTTTTTTTTCTTAAATTAAAAAACGGCTCCAAAGATTTTTTTTAAAATTTGATAGATTCACGCAAATGCTAATACGCGTCGATTGACAGGTTAAACATGCAAATCGTATGTTTGGTTCGCGAGATATAACGCATGACAGAAATGACCTTCAAAGAGGCGAAACAGCAAACCCCCCCGACCGAAGTATCCCAAAAACTAATCAGCTCTTAAAATTGCAAAGACGGTTCGATTGACACCTCAATCAAGTCGATACGACTTTGTGTACGTGAGTTATGCTCGTAGAAAAAAGTGTCCACGAACGTACGTACGTACACACACACACACACACACATATATACATCTCCCTTTCTAAAAACACTTTATATATACTCTATAGACCTCAAAACGTAAAGATATGTTGAAAATTTCAATTTCGATTTTCGAGGCGATTACAAGAACTTCCCATATACTGGGAAGTTAAAAAGATGGTTCAATATCATGTTGTTCCTTGAGTTAATGTGTGGCGAAATTTTTATTTGTGTTAAATAAAGTTTGCTAGCCCCTGCTAGGTATGCAAGTGTGTAATTTTTTACGCTCGCCTGCTATATATTATTCAATAGTAGCCACGAAAAGAGCACGATTCGGTTCATTCCAATTAAACTTCAGTTCGTGAAAAACTAACGAAATCCGACAACTCAATCCAAAAATATTGATTTATTATGTATATGTACATCACTCAACTTCAAATCGAATGAGCTTTGTTTTAAAAAAGATCCAGATATCAGATGTTCATGCATTTTTAATTTTTGGTAATCTTTCGAATTGAATTTCAAATAAGTGCACACAAATCATTTTGTCGACCATCTAATCTTTGTTTCCATTACTGACATGTCTACCACAAGTTTGTATATTAAATATGTGATTGAATATTTTAATCAGTATTCATTTTATTTAGTATGCAAATATTATGATGAATATATGTAAGTAAAAATTTATTTTTGGGTGATATTGTCTAGAGTATCTATTTATATTATATTTTCGTTGAAAAACTTTGAGGTTAAGAATTTTCAAAGAACTTTGGCTAATTTTCTACGAATTCGCTTTTTATGTTTTGTCAACCAATCACAAAAGTACGATTAGTGGTTTCCCAAAGTATTTCAGAACAGTGCAATAGAATGTAAGCCATTCACTCGATTAATATTCGATCATAGACAAGGTATATTACTTCTCTTAACTTTGGTGATAAAATGTATTGTTCCCAGTTCTTACCCTTACACTTGAATATAATTTTCATTCTGGTAGTTCGAAGTCACATTTTATGGGTGATGTTTTTATATTTAAAACGATTAAATGATCGACACACAAGAATGTATGCATTTATTAGCCGTTAAATCTGCTTCACTTCATTTATAGCATTTTTTTACTGAATTTTGATTCAACTACTGAAATAGCACATCCATTAAATAGTCTTTTGTTCACTTTCAGCCGGTACTTTAGTGTCTTTGTGCCATTGTCTTTTTGAAAGATCCACTTCTCATTATTTTCCGTGGAGTATCTTAGCTGACTGTTTTTTACAATCTTACCATTCCATTGGAATCCAGTTAAGGTAAGCAATTTTCTACACCCTTTACTGGAGTTATTAGGCAAATGATGTTCATCTCAATGTGAAGAGAGTTGATGGCCAAACAAAGGAGCTCGTCATTAACTGATACTGCTGTTGAAACTATCACAAAAACAAGAAATTATCTATTTTTTTAAAAAATGCTTCGCTGAAATATTTGCAATCATTTTATATTGATGCAATCGCTTTCAATAAAGTCAATTTAATACCTTTCCCGAATCCCGATCTTTAGGGATAATAGTATGCATGCATACGATAAATTTGCGGATAGACCACCAACACGAGCTGATTGTTCAAGTGACGCACTTGCAAACAGTACATTTGTCAGTATAGTTTCCGAACATAAAAAAGATCTTGGCAGAAGCGCAAAAGGATAGCATGAAATATTTCTTCTAAGCTAGGGAATCTATTGAATACATTTATACCTTGATTTGAACTTGTCTAGTCATATCGATCTGAATCCTAAAGAAATATATAGCAAATTTTTTCAATGATATCACCATGAAATTGAAACACCTACATGGAATCGAAAAGCGAAATATGATACCCATGTAGTCAACTGCCCTTGTGAACCCATTAAACACAAAAAGGATTCAAATGTAAGGCAAGTGAGACCATACGAAGGTATATTATGTTATCGAGCTAATTTGACTTCAGTAACATATACTCTTGTTTGAAAAACTTGTAATTGTAGCCTAAACAAAGAAGCGTTTCTATTTATACTCATCCGAAAATAGACATGAGATGAAAAACGATATACCTACGAGGTGACCTCCCTCAGAAAGTTTATTAGCCATTGAAAGTTTAAATTAGCTGTGTAGGTGAAGACACGAAATAAATTTGCGCTCAGGGTAACTTACAAATTGTTAAATGACTTTCTGTCTATAGGATAAGTTAAATTGCTTTTTCATGTTTTTCTTCCGTTGAAAATATGAAAATATTATTTTTGTGTGACCATAATTTGACCTTTTCATGGGCGTCACTCGAAATCGTTATATCATGGTTTCGATAGATGGTGCGAATTTTTTTTGACTTGTGTTGTTTTATAAAGTTAAAAATCAGGAAAGTTTTGATAAAATGATTAGGTATCATGAAATATCGCAGTTTTTTGTTATATCGAATAAATGGGCAAACAAATGGTAAAACGAATCAATAGCTTTTGAATGACAGACATACGTTTTGATTGATATTCAACTCTTCTCAATAATTTCTCTGTAAAAAATATTTACCGAGTCAAAAGTATAAAAACGATTAAGTGCTATTTAGAAATTAATCGCTCAATATCATTGATACATTAAAAATTCAAGCGAAATCTTTTCTTGTAAATAATTGTGGAAACTAAGTGAACTCAGTCGCCTCATTTTTGAATTCAAACCAAGGATTAATTGATTAATTTTACTGGCCGCGATGATTTATCTTTTTTTTTTATAAATATTGAACAACAAACAGGACGTGGATAAGCATCCAAGTTGATTTTTACAGCTTTTTTCAATAATTGACGGAAATTTCTAAAAAATTAGGAGTACTTAGAATGTTAATCTGCTTTTTTCATTAAACATTTTCCACTAATTCACATATGCCGGCATTCATTTAATTTTTTTCGCTTTGCTTTTTTCTTAGAGTCAGTAATTTTTAACAGGTAAGCAAGAACATTAATAGACTTGTAACTGTATAACGGGCTTTATCATTAAGCTTGAATCTCCTTCGCACCATGAAATATCTGTAGTTAAAATGTACGACCTAGAATTAGTTCAAAGAAGTTCAAATGAAAAAAATTCATGTAAAATTTCAGATTTTCTCAAGTTAAATGGATACCTAGAAGCTGGTTGCTCAGCAATAGAAAATGGGATATACGAGTACATGATAAATCTCTTTAGGGGGCAAAAATAACAGCATTTTATTATGATAATATGAATTTTGAAGCTGAACATAGGTTCATTCCTTTCAATCCTCTTCAAAAAGAATTAGGAAAATTAAATTGCAAGCGTCACCGGATTTTTGTGAAGGTGAAAGAATACAATGAGAATGGTCTTCTAGTGAAAAGTTGCTACATATCAACCACTAAATAGCAGCAGCGTGAGCACTGAAAGCTTTCACCAAAGTTGATAGTACCACAGCTCTTTTCTATATTAATAAGGTAAGTGAAAATTTTGCATTACTAAGCTAGAAAATTCTTGGATTGGTGCTAGAAGCGCAGTCTTTCGATGTTCGCAAACTACATTGCAAAAAAAAACGTGGAAGCAGGCTAATAACATCGATACAGAGTGGAAAATGTTTAAACGTTATGCCAGCCAGAAGTTGACTTGTTTGCGTTAACTTCAAATAAAAGATGTGAGAAATATTGCTCATGGGAAAGAGGTTGAAACGCGTGATGCTAGTGAAATTTTCGAGCCTTTTTATCCTTTAGAATAATCCAAATTAAATTTTACAAGAAACAAAGAATGACAGAGAAGAATGTGTAATAATAGCACCTTTGTGGATAGATCAAACATGGTTTCCGCCTTTTCCAAAAATATGAAACTGGCTAACTTTTAGGGCAAATAATAATTGATTCAAGTCGTCTTATAGATCGCTTATCTTGATTGTCAACAAATTAAAGATGGGAGCATGAGCTGAAGCAGTCATTGCTGCAGGAAGTCAAGAAGAAAAAGAAATCTGTGTACTCTTTGTTATAGCCGCAAGAACAATAAGAACACTAATAATTTGTTTTCGTTTAAAAAAATAGATGGAATTCTGGATACATCAAAAAATATATACAATATTTCGAATACTTTTAAGTGTGATAGGTTTGAAGTGTGAGTACATGCGATTCAGGACAGCAAATATATTGAATAAATTATTTGTGAGTTGTTATAAATTATCGATATCAATGGAGTTTCGTTACAGAAAAATTGCTCACATTGAAATCATGATTTTCAAAATGTTTTCTTCGCATTTATGGTACTTTATGTCAACTTTTACAACAATTGGTGGCAATATTCTATCCAGTTACGTCTCATGTAGATCTTGTACAAAATGAAACAGTTTGAGTGTAGATTAAGTGTTCAAGGTAAAGATAAAGTTTGAGTACTTCAATTTGATGTCTGGTGAACTTACTCCAGTTTCTGGATGACTTTCTTTTAGCATTGGCATGTCAACCAACAAGATGTTCACCAATTATGCACTGCTAAACGCATTATCTGATCATTCCTGAATAAGTAGCCTCGAGTAAGATGCAACACTCTAAGATGGCGATGAAAAGATAGCTATCTGTTTAATCGAGTTGATCTCCTTTTAAGATGCAAATGTAATCAGAGATATGTTATATCTTCCATTCTCTACATAATAAAACGGCGAGAACATGTAATTTTGAATAAATCAAGAACTTAAAAATATGAGAATATTCGCAATGAAACAAAATCGAATATGATTCGAAATATGAAAGGAAAATTTAACATAAGAGCTAGTTTTTTTGAAACCACATAAAAAATTCCACATTAGATTTTGTGCTCAGTAAAATTATTAAGAAGTGTGATAAAATAAATCTAAAATTCATCGGATGCGTCAACTTAGTTCAACTAGCTTTGCTGATGATGAAACTATTTAGCATGAAGACACACCAAGTGTAAAAAACTTACCACATAATTACAAAGGTTGTATAGTCAACATGCCAATAACAAATGAATAGTCCTAGCTTCCTAGACAACCATTAACTATTTATTTGTATTTTTTTCAGGAGTACCATTTTAGCTGACTTAGAAGTGTCTTAGTCAAATCAAATGAGTCTATCTAAACATTTCACATGCTACTTAAACTTGTGAAAAGTAAATAAACGATGCTTTCTCACATCTTGCCTCTACAAGACAATATCGTATGTTGTGTCTTTTTAGGCTCGAGTTTAGTTTTAGTTTCCGTTGAGTGGCTTTGCTTTGCTCAAAGTCACAAAGAGACTGAAAAACAAGTAGTGAATTCTAAACCAGGTTTAAAATAAACACAAAGGGCATAAATAAACGTTGTCACTCAAACATCATTGAACGGTCACAGGACAACAGACACCTAAGCCCGCAAGTTGTAATCTGGTATCCTTTTTGTCTACCATTCGACATCTTTACAAACAAATGACAAATAGTATTTGAATATTGACAAAAAGAGATAAATTATATTTTTGAAAAGTCAGTGATTTTCAAATCAATTTAAAGAATGCTGATCAAACACTTATTTTATTCATCGACTTTGACTGTAAACCGTACTTAAAACAAATTGCTGTAAAAAAATTATAGGTTTTTTTATTCTAAGTATTTGTATGTTACACAAAATTTAGATCAACCTAAAAGTCTGTAAAACTCAACGTAAACATATCACACACATCTTTCAAACAGCGACATACATAACCAGTTACACACGTTTGAACATCCATGGATTGTCATATTTTAGAAGGAAAAAAACGCTTGGAATAGAAATAAACATGAATGCATTGAAATTGGAAGCGAATGCTGAATTGTTCATTCCAAAGTTGAGGGTGTGAAAAAAACACACCTCGTCGTATCACATGTTTGCCTCTATATCCTAATTGAGTTACAGCGCCATTAAATGTGCCACGGAGACAGCCGCCAGGCTAACAAACTTCGCAGAATTTAGTATGCTGCAGACAATAGAAAGCCTTTCACCTGAATTTGGCTTCGTTGGGCTCTCAGCGGAACAAATTTCAGCAGAGTTTAATTGCTCCAAGCAGGACGTGTTGAACTCAAGTGAATGCGAAAGCTTGAAAAGACGCCTGTAAGAATTTGCAGCTGGTTAATAGAAATGGTGTCCTGCCTTATGTTTGCACGAGGTGTGTCTGCAAAGGACAAATAAGTCTGACAATGCGCCGGAAAACACTGTAGGTATTTAACATGAACTCGTGGTGTACTTTTTCCATTTGGGATAAATTCAAGACCGTCTGGCTGACAATACTATCTAGCAAATAAGATGTATATATTTTTTGAAGAGTAATGCTTTATTTGTATATATTTTGTTTGCATTATTGCGAGTACGTTTCGAGTATAGTAAAATGTTGAAGTGGGGCCCCTTCAAATCTTTAATTGTTTCTCATAACTCATAAAGAGTTCTTAGTACTAACTATTAGTAACTTATATTTTACTTTTGGATAAATTCTACTGTACAGTTAACCAATGAAAATTTCTTAAGCCGTGCTTATTAGTTGACCTAAAAAACCGCTATGCAAAATTACACAAAAGGCATTTTTTCGGGTACGGGTATATCTAATACTTGCACTTCGTGTGATGAATGGCGTGACACACCTTTTCGTTCCACCGAATTTAGGAGAAAAATGTATAAATCTAACACGAAAATTTAAATTTTGGATGCCATAAGCAGGAGTCAATGCTTCATCTGACGCTTTCATCGTAACGTGATGTAAACGTTTATTCGACGATCCTTATATCAATTTTTATAATAAAAGCCTGGTAAATCTTGGATTTCCTTTGGCTATTAATGTTATTAATAAAAATGGAGATAATTTCTATATTTTAGACATTATTAATTGCTAATTGATCATTTGCAAGTTTTTGGCATATATGGAACAAAAATATATAACGAAGGATTGTTCCATCCAATAGTGCCAGAAGAACAAGGTAGGTTTCTATGTGTCTAAATTAATTTGAACACAATTTTTTTAACTTTTTCATTTCTACGCAAAATCGATTATAAAGCTTATAGATAAAATAGTTTTCAAAAAAGTTTGAAAAGCCCTTTGTTATGGGTATGACCATACCTCAGTTGAACTCGATATTCTTCTTGTACACATAAAAACCAATTTAAATAAAACCCAAAAAGGATTGGGTGATTGTGCCGTTAAGTTTTTTGAAATACATCACATTTTTGGTATGGTTGGTTGGTTGGTTGTAGTGGCAGCCCCCTTTTATCCAAAGGTAGCTCACTTAGGCCACGAGAGGCCCATTGTACATTTTTGGTATACACCATGATATTGACGTATTAACCTTAATTTTGAAAAATTAAGACTAAAGGCTTCATTATGGTTGCAACTTTTTACGTCTTTGACTGTTATTCATCCCGAATATTTGCCATTAAATAAAAGGGTTTTTTAAATGTCCTAAATTTAAAATCATTGCTACTTGAATTTCAGTTACAGTTATTGTTGCATATCACCAATTTCTACGTTATTTTCCATGAAAAATATCGAAGATCCACAGAAAAAACAAAGTTTCTTGGCATCACAAAAATCTTAATACGGCATCTTAATTTATTTTAAGTTCTTCTATAAAAGTCATAAAAATAAATAAAAATAAGATGGTATTTGGCTTCTAGAAACATTCGACGACATTTGCCATCGAAAAATGTTTTTCTATGTGTAAACTTCCGTATATAAAGAAGTGTGAAAAGCTTAAAACTTTTGATTTTTTCAGAATTTTTTTCAATAATGTAAAATTTTGTGCTATGACAACTTCTTATCTTAGTAAGGTAGCTGACCAAACTTCAGAAGTTGAGAAAGTTTGCTAGTTTTGAAAATATTAATGTGGAATTCATAAGTTATATATATTAAAGTAACGTTTGTATATGAAATATAACAAGTAAAATCGGGTACATAAATGTTTTTTTACTATTCCTTGATCTTGAATATTGAAAAAATCATTTTTGGTAGATAGAACAAGATTTCAAAAAGCTTACCTTAATTTTACATGCATGAAATGAAATGAAAATGTTACTGTCTATTAAAAATTTCTACGCATCAGCAAATGTAAATCTGAATCCATGTTTCTAGTGCAATACATTAAGTTTTCTTAATTATATTCTGAAAAGACACATTTCAATGTCAATTCAGGGTTGTCACAATTAAGGTTCTTACTTTCAAGTCCACAGAAACAGATCATATTTTGATAGATTTTTTACGGATTTGTTATAATGAATTGATTGAAAGTTAGAAAAATTTCAACTTTTCTAGATTGCCCAACTTATAAAGTTTAAAAAATTTGGCAAACATATTTGCACATCATTTTTAAGAAAATCTATTTTTGGTAAATGTGTATAAATACATACATATATATATATATATATATATATATATATATATATATATATATATATATATATATATATATATAATAAATTGTCGGCTTGTCAATCGTGTATAGGAATCATGGTGTAGCCTCCCCTTTTCATTGCCCTCCATGGTTGTCTATTTTTGGCTGTACGTGTCCAGATGATGCCGGCTAGCTTCCTTATGTAGTGGTCCCATCTAAGTTTCGGACGTCGTCTCGGTCTTTTGACTCGCCTTGGGTACCACTGCATGATTTTCGCGGTCCATCTATTGTCTGATATCCCCGCAAGGTGTCCTGCCCATTGCCACTTCAGAGTTCTAATTCTTTTGATCATATCAGTTCCTTGTGTTCTCGCTCGTATCCAGGTTAATCTTTTCTACATTTTCATACATCTCTCCATTGCCCTTTGGGCAACCTGGAGCTTCCTTATGGTGTCTGTTGCTAGGATCCGTGTTTCACAGCCATAGGTCATGACTGTCAGGATGCATTGATCGAAGGCTTCCTTTTTCAGGTGGCATTTCATTCTTGTTTTGAATATTAAGGAGTTCTTTCCGAACGCACTTCGTGCTAGCATGATCCTTCTGTTGATTTTTGGTATTAGCGATCCCGAGTTGTGTATTGATTGGCCCAGATACACATACTCTTCCACAACTTCCCGTTTGGTGTTGTTAATCGATAGTTAACCCTGGCTTCTCGTTACGAACCGTTGTACATAGCTTTAGTTTTACTAAGGTTCATTTTTAGGCCTGCTATCTCGCTAGCTGCGCTTAGATCTTCGAGCAGCGTCTGCAGCTCATGTTGATTTTGGGCGATAAGGACTATGTCATCTTCGAATCGAAGGTGATTTAGTCGGTCTCCATCCATGATTAGTCCTTTATTATCCCATTTCAGGTCTCGGAAAATTTCTACTTCTTCCCCTTGTCTGCCCCCCTTTGCGTGACGATTCCGGCGTGTCATCAAAAACTTTAACTTTCGCTTTAGCGTTCTTGTAGATGTTGAAATGAAAAACCTCAAACTACATTAATTTGATATTTTAACTAAATTAATTTCATACTTAATACATTTTTACCTTTAATTGTTAAATATGATTTATTGATTTTTCCTTGACATTTTCGTTAGTGATTTATGCAGGTTACACGTTTTGATTGATGAAGGCCATAATAATTATAACCGCACATGAAAATCATAACATACTAAGTGTCTATAAAATCAAAAGGATATAATATTTTTAACCCATTCCGGTTCGTGACTTTTAAATACACAATATAAACAATTTAATGTAAATTATTTCAACTTTTAATCTATTTTTCATTCTCCTTTGCAAACAAAATCCTCCTTTATCCTTCACTCATCTAAATTCTGAGTTTCTGCTGTTTTCGTATTCAAACATATTTCAATACAAGTTTGTTTGAGTCTCGAACAGTTTTCATTAAATTCATTGTTCTGTGAAACAATTAAATTAAATGTAAAATTAAACACAACGTGTGTTCCTTGAATTTATTCCGTAATATTTTATTCGTAATGAACGGAATTGTTTGTTTTCAACACCTGCGTTCATGTCTAATGAATTTTCCTCGAGAATAATTTTTATGGTATGAATTTATATTTCACTGGTTTTTGTTGTTCAAGTGGAACTCGCGATTATTGCTTATAGTTATGCTTTATTTACAAAACATCTTTTTTGTGGTTTATCTTCCACTTGTCGCATTTGTGAGAAAGCTTGGAAGATTTTAATTGGTTTGTTTTTATATTTGACATTCCATTGCTTGATAAACATATGTAGAGCTTTTGTTTAAAAATGTTTAATGTATTTAATTATGACATATTTATTTGATTTAACTATCATTTTGTTGGTTAGTTTTCAAAAAAAAAATTAACGCGTAAGTTTTTTTTGACAAATAAAACACTAAGTACAAGTTGCGATTTATAACTTGCAAGAAATATAGCATCCAATATAAATAACAACACAGAAGTTTTAAGAACGAAGTGCTTTTTCAAAGCTTTGCTGACAGGATTCAGAATTTACATATGGTAGGTATCATGCATTCATGAGACGTAAATGCGTTTAACTTGAAGTGAATATTTTTTCAAGTGTAATCTTTCATATAAGATTCACGTTCAGATTTATCTTAGCTTATAAATGAAATGTAATTGTAAGACTACAATTCATAGAAAGTAGCAATTACACGTAAATTTCGAAATGAATATCATGCTGTAGAAACTTTGTTGTATTAAAAACTAAGGAATAAGATACATTCATGTTATAGGAAAATGCTAGAATGCAATGTCACATGCTTTCCTCTCAGAATCATAGATTTTAAAGGGATGTAAACAAATACTGTTGCAAAATGTATATTATACCACCACCGGATAGTTTTTTTTTGAAAATTCTACACAATGTTTGAAACCTTTTGTAAAAGAAATAAGGGTTGGTTCAAAATTTGCAAAATATTTTTACTTTCAGTTTAACGTAGATGATTGCATTAGTTGACAATCAAAATAACACATTCTCGGAATTTTCAATACAATAACGTACGGTGATGCTCTTACAAGTAGTTAAAAGAATCTCCTTCTTTTTTAAGCTTATATAGGTTACCATGGTCAGCAGTGTATCAGTGGTATGCAGCAAATAATCCGCATCCTGCTAGGACCGTTTACAATCGATCCTTGTTCATGGCAATTTTAAAACGCCTACGTTTTCACACATTAAAATAGTAAGTGCTTGCTTGAACACCAAGAGCTGAAGACATGTGCTGTCAATCACTTGTATTTTTATGTTTCAAGAATAATTATATTATTATTTTTGTGTAATTTTCAAAAGCAATTTAGTGTTTTAACACAAGAAAGCTAAAATGTTGCTTCGTGGAAGCTATCTTATATAATTATAAAGCGCATTTCATTTTTCTTATTATTCTTGTTTAAAACTATGCTTATGTATAAAGTAAATTAGTCTTTTTGTGTTATGTTGCGGGAAAGCAGCAAAATAAGTTCATATTCATGTTTCCTTCCCAATTTTTTTTCAGACATTGTAATTAGATTTTTTGATTATTGAATAAAATTAATTAAAACAACTTGGACGACAAGAGGTTTAATATCGATACGAAAATTTGAACCATTATTATATAAGTAAAAAACTTTTAACAATAAGTTGCATTAATGATTAATGAGTTGGCACTCATGTAACTAGTTCCTTTCTTTATGTGATAAAAGATTTTGTTTGTTGAATGTAATAATAATCAACACATCGATTACAAGTAAACCTACCAAGAACCATGAATGCTAACTTTAAATTTTTATAAATTATATGAGTTCGGAAAAAGGTGATGTACTGTTGGCTATGCTTTCTTGGTAGTTGCTACGCTTGCAAATTTTTAAGTGAAACTGTTCAGTACATAAAATGGGTCTAGGCTGCAAAAAAACACCTGAAAACCAGCGATATGTCCTTTTAAGTATTTTTCTTGAGAAATTCCTTTGGAAATCCATTCTGGATTGGTGCGACAGAAAAAAGAGATAAAATATTGCTAGTATTTTTAATACGAATCTACCTATATATGCAATTTTTCTTTTTAAGTACATCACCGTATGATTTTAAAGCCGAAGTTGAAAGCGAAATTCTCAAAATTTACCTCTTAAAATGTACAACTGTGTCTTTGTATTTTTGACTGCTCGACATGACATTTAAAAAAATGCAGCATTTGTAACATAAACTTACTTTATTTAGCAACCATGGAAAAGATTTTTTTTTGTTTCTCACAACAATTATTGTGCTTTTTATGCATTTTTCTAAGAACTTTTATATTGAATCTAGATCACAGTTAGAATTCAAAATTGAAGGTATTTTCTAATAAATTTGAGGTTGTTTGCACAATATTTGTAACTTCTACGATTAGTAACAAATTTCCCATAGCTAATACCTTCAAATGCTTTCTCTTATGATTCAAACTAACTTTGTCGTACAGGATATCTCGATTACTACCCATAAATATTTCAAATCGAATTCACCTTCAACATACACGAAACCGCAATTTCGGATAGATAACGTGAACAACCATCCTTGTGGGACACTGCGGATAGATATTTGCAAGAAATCGCCTACGTTTGCTAGTGACCCATAAACGTGGAATCAGGTGCATTTTATAACGCTCCCGCAGAGCACGTAGGTGATATCAGACCACTGTTTACGAAGGCTCTTCCTGCCGCGGTTAGCATAACTGTGTCGTAGTGTCCTGAATATAAACTGCTGTGATGTCTTTTTCTAGCAAACCATTACCTTTGCTATGCCTTCGAAACAGGATCATTCCGCTAAAAGTAAAAAAAGCATCGTTTCCGTAAAAATTTGCCGCCAACAATTGTTTTTAAAGATGCTTACCGTTCCCAGCATGCGAGGATATATCTACCCAAATCTCGATTTCATGGTTGTTTGCCAATCGCAAGTCAGCACAGTATCCATTTTATGATTTCAGAGGGAAATTGATATTCATGGCCAATACTCTGGACATGTAAATTATGGTTGAGACGAAATTTATAGGTTCGAATTGGCATCGAAAATCTCTGTGTGCATATATGGATCAATAATTCCTTACTATAGGTCTAAAGGAGTCTTGCAAAACACTCACACGGGTAGCATTTACGACAGTGTTGCCAAATGTATTGGACTGATTTTATATACGATACAGCTAGTAATGATCGATAGAATGCAAGTTTTACTTCCGTATGCCAGTTTTTTTTTAAAGTGAACTGTACTGCTACCGTGAAAAAGAACAAGAACTAAATATTGAGTAAACATGAAGCACTTAGCATATTGGTTGTCATGAAAACCACCGATATTATTTATTTTAAGATAGCCACTATGCCGTGAGCTACATCTATATCTTCCTTTAGGAGACCATAATAACCAAAGATTCAAATAGCCTAAGAATTTCACATTAAAATAATTTTTGTGATTGCACTATTCGTCCAATTGCCAACTAGAACGACCGCCCAGGTCCTTTCAAACTAATTTATTATGATAATTAACAAAAAACAACCATTTAAATAATGGCTTCCTTACAAATTGAATTTTCTTTAACAGGACACAACAAGAGTTTCGAACTATTGAAAGCTTCAGAAATATAACGCTGAATATTTGTCCACCTTGCGAAACTCTCATGAAAAATAAACAAGCCGCGAGGTGCGACCCTTGAGGTTCCCAGTAATATCTACATAAACATCAACAACATTACAACAATGAGAGGTAATAGTAACAGGAATGAGTTAATATGAATCATATCGTCTACGGGAGGGTCCATTGATTATGTAAGGTTTTTGGTCGATGAGGACAGATTGAATATTCACGCGGATCAATCGGTGGGGGCCTTTTTGGTGTTGAAAAATTTTGTTGGTTTTGAAAATTTAAGCAATTTCTTTTAATTAAAAGACTATAAAAACTATTATTGATAATTGCTCAAATTATGCAAATATCTTAAAACTTTGATTGAATTTACAACAATTTTTTTAGAATAAAAGATATAAAGTAATAGCACTCGTATGAACCCTCTTTACATGGTAACTTTGAATGATCTTTGTATTTTTAATTTAGTTTTTCTTCATTATCATGGAAAAAAGTTTTGCCGGTTTCTCTCCAAAAACTGATAAGAATGTATATATTTCATAAACTGGATCACTGTGCTGTGCAAATCAAGTTAAAAAATATTTTCTATGAAAAAAAACCATAATTTTTCGCATTTTCTTCTATTAAATTAAAAAAACGGCTAAAACGAATTTTTATAATGTTGAAAACTTCACAAAGAGGTTAATACACGTCAACTGACACCATAATGATGCGAATATTATATCTGGCTCGTGAGATATAGTGAATGATAAAAATGACCTTGAAAATCATGATGACTTTTAATGATTTTTTATTTTTAATTTATTTTTTTACGTAATCATGAAGAAAAGTTTTGATGACGTGTTTGCGAACATTGTTTTGAGTATATAAATTTTTTAAACATTGATTACTAAGACTTGACAATAAGGTTAAAAATTTATAGTTTTTGAAAAAAAACCTAATTTTTTGCACTTTTTTTAAAAAATTTGAAAACCGCTCCAAGAATTTTTTTGAAAATTTGATAGAATCACAAAAACGTTAATACGCGTTGATTGACACCTTGTTGAAAAAAATCGTATGTTTGGTTTGCGAGATATAGCGCATGACAGAAATGACCTTCAAACGGGCAAAACAGCAAACCCCCCGACCGAAGTTTTCCAAAAACTAATCAGCTCTTGAGATTGCAAAGATGCTTCGATTGACACCTTAACCAAGTCGATCGGACTTTGTTTACGTGAGTTATGCTCGTAGAAAAAACTGTCCACGAACGTACAGACGTACGTACGTACACACACACACATACGTCTCCCTTTCTAAAAACACTTTATTTATACTCTATAGACCTCAAAACGTAAAGAAAAGTTGAAAATTTCAATTTCGATTTTCGAGGCGATTACAAGAACTTCCCATATACTGGGAAGTTAATAAAGGCTCTGACAATTTACTGAACAATATGACGGTTTTGAAAATAAAATGATGTCTACTATTTTTGACTACATTTGATGCATTGGTTTGTAAGAGTATCAGCAAACAGATTTTAATTTTGCTGGGAAACGCGATGGAAAAGTTGAATACATGTCTTTTATGCTGATTTTTCTGTTGATGTACGTATTTGAAAAAAAAATAAAGTTCTTGTTATGATGTATAACAACACTTTTTTATTACCGTAAACTTCCTAGGATGCGGTTTGCATACGTCAAAAATCCTTCTCAATTAACAGATGTTTTAAGTGAACTTTCTATGCGTAAATATAGGGTATTGATTTATTATTATTATATTTATTATTAAGAATCACAATGATTGATTTTTCACTAGGTTTTCCTTGCGTTACATTCTGCACTAAATTTTTTTGTGGAAGGAATGTGTGTTAATTTATTCTTCGAATCTCTGTATCAAAAAAAAATCATTATTCGAATATATTTTATCTGTTTAAGCTATTTTCCATTAAATCTAATCTTCTTCTTGAATAGCATTAATGGAAAGAAGAATTTTTCTCATATGTTACAGAATGCATCAAGTCACCGTATACTCCACAATAAGTTGTTGTTGCGTTTGGATCGAGCAACGGAGATAAAATGCATATTTCAAAAAAAGTGTATAAATATCAGCGGATTTGACAAAATGACTGCCTACCTGGCAGCGTTTAACGCTATTTTTATTGTACCAAAATTTTCATAAGATATCTTAACAATAAAAATATATGTTTAATGTTAAAACCGTTTTCTTTCATAATCTAAGAGACGAACTTCACTGTCTTTGCTTTGAGAACAAATTCCACAATTGACTTGAGGCCTTTAAATGTAAAATAACAACGACCCAAACACCATTACAAGAATTTAACACAATAGAATAATATTCAAAAACAAATTTTTAAAATCGGCAGCACCATTGCAAAAAATTATAACAGTTTTTCTTTGGTGTTACATCTGCCAAAAAATTGTGAAAATAAAGATTACTCTGCATGTGGCTAAAGGTTCCTTTGAATTTTTTTTCCTAAATTTCAAGAGTAAAAACATCAGCATATCGTAAAATGCATATCAGTCTAATTTGTATTTGAAGCGTTTGTCTTAATATATGCAACCCTTAAATGTTTTAAAGTTATCTCAAAATTTATTAATTTTATCAACAAATTTAAATTTGGGATACAAAACATCATTTCCTCCATCTCTTAATTAACTTCCCAGTATATGGGAAGTTCTTGTAATCGCCTCGAAAATCGAAATTGAAATTTTCAACATATCTTTACGTTTTGATGTCTTTAGAGTATATTTTAAGTGTTTTTAGAAAGAAGTATGTATGTGTTTGTGTATGTACGTACGTACGTACGTTCGTGGACAGTTTTTTCTACGAGCATAACTCACGTAAACAAAGTTGTATCGACTTTGTTGAGGTGTCAATCGAAGCGTCTTTGCAATCTTAAGTGCTGATTAATTTTGAGGATATATCGGTCGGGGGGTTTGTTGTTTTGCCCCTTTGAAGGTCATTTCTGTCATGCGTTATGTCTCGCGAACCAAACATACGATTTGCATGGTTAAGGTGTCAATCGACGCGTATTGACATTTTCGTAAATCTATCAAATTTTGAAAAAAATCATTGGAGCGGTTTTTTTAATTTAAGAAAAAAAAGTGCAAAAAATTAGGTTTTATTATAAACAATAAATTTTTAACCTGATTTACGAAACATAGTAATCAATTTTTATAAAATTTATATACTTTGAGCAATGGTTGAAAAAACATCGTCAAAACTTTTTCTAATGATATCAATAAACATTAAATAAAAAATAAAAAATCATTAACAGTCATCATGATCTTCAAGGTCATTTCTTCCATTCACTATATCTCACGAACCAGATATAATTTTTGCATCATTAAGGTGTCAATCGACGTGTTTTAAAATCTCTTTGATTATTTTAACATTATAAAGATCCGTTTCAGCGGTTTTTTGAATTTAATAGAAAAAAATGATAAAACTTATCGTTTTTTCATAAAATATATTTTTTTAACCTGATTTGCACAACACAGTAATAAATGTTTATAAAATTTATACATTCTTGTCAGTTTTTGAAGAGAAACAAGCAAAAAAATTTTCATGATTCTGAAAAAACTTCAATTAAAAATAAAAAATCATTTGAAGTTACCATATGAAAAGGGTTCTTCCGAATGATATGACCTTATGTCTTTTATTCTCTTCTCTTTTATTATCTAAAGTCAATCAAAGTTTTAAAATGTTTGGATAATTTGAGCAGATTTTTCATAGTTTTTGCAGTCCTTTAATTAAAAAAAGCGGCTTATATTTTGAAAACCATCAAAATTTCAATCAAATTTGCATTTGTGGTAATCAATCATCATCACCCATCCACCAAAAGCCTTACGTAATCAGTGGATGCTCCCGTAGATGATATGATAAATATTAACTCATTCCTGTTACTGCTATGAATACCTATCATTATTCTTATTTAAAGTAGTATTATTTTCAAAATTATTGTTGTGTTTAATATTTTTAATGTTGATCTAGATATTACTGGGAAGTTGACCGTGTGGACCTCAAGGGTCGCACTTCGCGGCTTGTTTTTTGTTTTGAATTATTAAATGCAACAACAATTTGAAAATTCACCAAAATCGGAGTTAATGTTTCGGGCTAGAAGTTTTGGTGATCTGTCTCATTGACTCATTTAGTATTGGAAACTTAAAATCAAAGTTTTGTTTCTAACAGTTTGGCCTACCTACCTCGTATAGAGAATATTTGAATAATCAATTTTTTAAATAAATGTATAAACTTTTTAATTGAATAATGACTAGTAGATACCCAAACGTACAGCAAAAAGTGAGTTTCAATGTTAAAAGCAGTGCAGATTGAAGAGATAAAATCATGATGCGATGGTTTGATTGAGGGAAAATCATTTTAGTATGAATGCCTATCGTGAAAATGCTGGAGGCATCATTCATGTTCTAAAACCTGCGAAAATCAAATTGGATACGCATCCGTGGGCCATCCAACTTGCATCGAAACAATGCGTTAGAATATTTAATTGAAAGCTCTCTTCAATCCAAACATGGTGGGAAAATTGCCAAAAATAGTTTTAGCTCAAAAACTGTTCCCGCCGTGATGGAAAATCAAATGGTGATGGCACCACTTCCTGATATCCGTGCAGCCTTGTATAGCCTTTTCAGTGCAGCAAGATATGCTTTAGTAGCCGAAGTATATTTACTGTTTTCCTTGGCGTAGAATCTAATGGGTCCTTAGGACGTTTCGTGCAAAATAGTCCTTTGGTACGGCATCAGTACGGACTGAATATATTCCCATCGGATAGTATGGAGATTTCGGAAACGGTGCGAGATATGGACCTTTTATGCCTTTTGTTTCTTGATGGTTTTTCGTTATAGGGCGCTTTCCGGTTTAAAGCTAATGCGAAAATAAAGTTTTATGATACCTGAGTGTGTGAAATTTGGGGCACAGTTTGCTGTTTTAGAAATTGCATTGTTGCATTCCGAACACACAACGCGATTTTAGGAACACAATCCTTATTTATAGTATCCATTAAAGTTCGTCGTTTATTTCGAATATATATTATTTCGAAACAGATATTGCAGATTTCAACTAGATAAAACTGTTTATTTTGAATAGTGTTGTTTTGAAGAGAGTGTTCATTGCAAAGTATGATAGTCTGCAAGCACATTGAATCTTATCGAGATTATTTTAGATGGATGTCAAATACGGGAAAAAATCGACTCGTAAAACTTTGATCGAATCGATTGGTAAGAAAGGGCCCTACTCTAATCATGATCACAAAAATGAATTGGTTTTTTTTGAAGATAATACTTCAGAGCAAATTCATTGACTTGTCGACAAAAAAGTCTTATTAAAATGAAACGAAGGAGGGAAAAACTAAACTGACACTAAAACTGTTGCTTTGCTAGAACATAAAAAATTGTACATTACATTTCAGAAAATTATTTGGAGACATATAGACTTCAAAATTTCCCGCGAAAAAGGTATGCGTCAAATATTAATCAAAAAATTGCATGTTCATTGTGAAACATCTGGTGAGAGAAGAAAAATACATCCGACAATGAAAAGCTAGCTAAGCTCTATTTTTACGTACTAATAACAAAAGATTAAGTCTAAATACGCAGCTCTTTTTATTTAAAAAAAGCCATCCATATATAGCTTTCTTCTTTATTTTTAGACTGCCTGCAGTTCAGAGTATTTTCTTGAAAATCTATCCATGAAAACTTATCCAAAATCTGGGGAAGAACCGAAAAGGTGTTAAACCTTTGGCAGGAAATTAATACTCCAACATGCAGAACACACTTTAAATGAAATTGATAAATTTAAGATGATTAGTTAATCTCTTTGTGGTATCACAATGGTAACACAATGGGCCTATCTTGGCCTAAGTGAGCCGCCTTTTGACAAAGGGGGCTGCCACTACCAACTAACCAACAAAGATGATTAGTTGAAGCCAGAGAACTAAGAAAGAAATATTTACACATCGAAGTCAAACGTATTGACCAAAATTACATATTCATTATCAACAAAAATGTTTTGGTATAAAAGTCATGATGATATGCACGAGCTAGAGCTGAGTCTCAGACAAAATATTTTAATATTTATGTCCTGAAAAGAAATATCAAAGTAATTCGTAGACATTTTTGAGTTCGTTAGTCCATGACAGCCATATCCCAATTCTTCAGAAAGTAATTTAAGATTTAATACCAAAATATCTTTCTCGTTAGCTACATTATTAGTTAAAAATCAATCTTAAGACAACATTCTAATAATTATGAATAGTTACGAAGTGAAGCTCATGTAACTTCCATGTTACCGACTAAAAAAAATCCGCTTTTCTTTTTTTGCAGAGGTGCTTTATCATAAAGTGGTGCATATTTTTTTTTGGGAAAATATGAAGTAATGAAGTATACTTCTACATTCTACTACATAAGAAAAATAATGGAAAAGCCATAACCGGTGAATTTATCAAGATAATATTAATTTTATCCATATTAAGTTGAATTGAAATTCAAATTTAATTATAAATTCGATGAAGCTTAGAAAAATTATTTATTTTAATTCATAGAATCTTAACATTATGCAAAAGTGTGATAAAATTTCTAATTGGCACAACAATTTTTCAATTCTATTTGTCAAATATAAATGCCGAAAATAAATTTTGTCAGCCCATTTGTTTAAAAATGCTTAGAAAGTGTCAATATAATTTATGCATTTGTACAATTTGCCCAAATTTTCAACTGAAATTGGCTGCTGCTTTATTTTTTACCATTTCGATTGTGATTTATGCTCCATGAAATCAGTATCCTTTCGTCGAGGTAAAAAACCTTCAGACAATATAGAATGGTTTTCACATTGCAAAATTAACTAAGTGTTTTATTATTTTGCACTCAACATCTTTTTCGCATTAGGAAAGCTTGATTCAGTTTAAAAACTGAAAAAGACTTTTAAGACACTCAGCTAAGCGTGAATAATCCTATTCCGAAAATGTTGTATAGCTTCTGACGCTTATCCTCATTTCAGCAAAATGCAATTTGAACTTTCTTGAGTCGTTGATTTCAACTGCTGCTAGAACTTTGAAGTGGAATTATGGCATTTTCATCGCAAGGATATTCAAACGTTTCACGAATCTATTTTAGCTGTTTCAGTTCAATTTTTGCACGAACAGATGATTTTGAAATCATTTTTCAGAATAATAACGAAGGATGATAATAGCTTTATTAAACGTTGAAAGTCTTATGGGAATACATTAAATAAATATTTTATAGAAAATATCTAACTGTGATAAGGTCACCAAATGAAGTCAAATCAATACGGCCCTGCATAAGATAAAGAACAATTTCTCCAAACATTAAGAAAAAACATTAAATAATTAAATTGTTTCGTAGACACCCGAAGTTTTTTTTAAGTACTGATTCGTCGGCTAAGCATCAAATTTGTTAGTGAATTATTACTTTTCAGAAAATTTAGCAAGTGATATGTTTCGATATTTTCTATTTTAAATAATAATAGTTGACTTATTGAGAGAAACATAGTAAATTTTTACCAACCACTGATATTATTCGAACTACACTGCAGTTATTTCGGATTTTTAAAAAAAAATCATTACGCATTTGAATTGATTAGAGGTGAGCAAGATTTTTTTAAAGATAATAATAGGATTGCGCCTACTGCTACACCTGAAGCAACATGCACCCAAAAGTCAAGAAGCTATTCATTGATTGGTCATTATATACAAAGTTGAAGATGCTGAAGCTTCTGAGATTTGACTAGAGTATTGGAACAGTTCGTGAAGTGATGGAAAACAATAATGTAGCTAATTTATTTAACAAACTTGTAAAAATAGTTCTCATAATTCTTCACTAACCGATTTTTCCAGATTACATTTACTCTCATTTTCAAAAATTTGTAATCAAAACTTCAATATAGCAAACAGTTATTAGATGTTTTGTCGGCTAGAACCACTGAAGTCACTTTAGCTGAAACGAAATGACGAATAGTAGTTCGGGGTGAGATAAAAGTTCAATCACATCTAAAAAGTGTCAATAATTGGTGATGGGTAGAGCTGCGCGAGCTTCTTTGTGCGACGGATCATAACCACAGGTGAGTCGTCATGAATGTAAAAAATTGAGCGCTTCAATTAATTTCCGTTTGAAATTTTTGACTAAAAAAGAAGTACTTTTTTTGCGTGGAAAACAACAAATTCAGTTTTTGGAAAAAATACCATTGTCTTGGGAAGCAGTTTATCCATTGAATCGCAATCGTTAAAGTTCGCTCTTCGCATTGGTGGAGAATTGGCAATGGTTTTGAAGCGTCAATAGGAGCTCGGAGAATTGAGACTTATACTAATAAGATCAATATAAGTCGGAGGGGTTATAATTTCGAGTTAAATTAGGAAATTATATTAAAGAGTGTAATAAATAGAGTTAAGTCAATTGCTATTCAAAATTACCATGTGTGAAGTGAGGAGTTCCGATTGGAATTTGCATTATTCTCAAACCTGCTCTTGATACCCAGTCGGTTTCTCACTTCAAATCCTTTCTCGCTTTAGAATCGGTACATGGGTCGGGACACAGAACGTCTGATATTCAAATCAATATAACTACCACACGTCTTCTCGTGATTGATCACCTGGTGACACTGATCCTGATCCGTGATTAGAGTTGACCATGGACATAAAAACTCGAGAAGCAACTCTTTCTATGAGTTCATGTTGTTTCGACTTCACCATGCATCAATACTTTGTTTTAATATTTTTATCAACTATGCAAGATTTAAATTTGATAATTTTTCATTATTCTGCGAAAACAGTTATTTGAACTTATTGGCTTTCATTTTTCATTTTTGAAAACATAAATATGATAATATTTATCTTGAAATTTTTCTTAAAATGTAATAAGGAAAATAATAACGGAATAGATATTTCACGGAGCTCACCATGAATAATAAAATTTTCACTTGTGTTCAACGTCTTCCTGAAAGCTTTGAAAGTGACTCTCACACAGCTCTACGTAGTTTTCATTATCCGTACACATACACCACTGATATCTTTCTTCGTCGTCTAGAGCCTATAACACATAGGAATCAAATCATTGTTTGTAGTGCCTATAAAAGTCGCCTTTCCACTTGATTGCCCAAACCATATATGGTATCCATTCTCATCCAATATGTTTACAAAAATATGGAACTTATCTTTGTTATCGACAGGAGAACATAAAAGGAAAATTGCCCAAAAGTATCTAGGTAGTGAGAACGCTAAAAGCTAATGTGATTTTTATGTTAACAATCATTTTGCCATTACGCTCTGTTGCGATATTGGAAATGAAAAGTTGATGAGATGTCTTCCGTACGACACTAAAGATGCTCATTCGTGCACTTTGGAACCCATTCTGTAAGGCGTTAGTACCATTGGTTTCAGATATTACGGACAAGGAAGAGATGCTGATTCTCTTTGATAATGATACTGTAAATGAACGTTAGTTAGTTCCAAAACGGTCATAGATTGTGGTCAAGATTTGAGAAGCAGTACTGATCCAATTGCTATAAACAATCAACGAGATACAATTCAGCTAAGTACATAAAGTTTGATGAGAATATATAGACCACAAAATCTTCAGACTGACGTTGATTTGATAAATACGAGTATGTATATGTTTGTATATGACGAACAAGTTCTTTGGACTACATAAATTGATTTTTAGTAGTGAGCGCTAAGGTCAAATGCCTGCACTTTCTCCTGCATGTAATGTGTGCCACGTTTTCCTTATCTACGTTGTATCCAAAATCCAAATTAAGTGATTATTGTAACCAGATAAGGTAAACTATTTCACTATAAAGTTTTTGTAGCAGTACTGAGTCATGAGATAATGTCAGACATGCGAAATAATAAAAGCAAAGAGTATCAAATCTAAAAAGTCTTCTCGTTTCTAATTTTTAATGTAAGTTTAGTTTATCAAGATCAGTTGTACCTGATGCATGAAACAATTGCTCAACTAAGATGGTTTGGACAATAAGGAGATAACTGTGTGTGGGAAACGTAGAGAGCAAATCAAGAATCAGATTTATCAGGAATTGGCATAAATCGTACTCTTTTTATTATATAAACCCCCATTTGTGATTTGAATTGACCACTTACTTTTAAATTCAGGATATTAGCAATAGTTCATCTTATATCCATATCATAATTTAATGGAAGACAGTGTGCTCAAAATTCCACAATTTCTTTTTCTACTGTGATTTTAGAGATACGTTGCACAATAATTTTCAAAAATTTAAATAACATCATGTGACAACATTGAATTCCTTTTTTCAGTTTAGTACAAGTCAAATTTTCTCTTGTCTGCAATAAACAGCTGTTAAACAAAAGTAAAAAAATTAAGACACTTTAATTTGCTACTGAATATACCTTGCAGTGAGTATCGTTGCTTCCTTCACTTCTTCGAATAAACTTTTCACACATGTCCATTAATCTTGATCCTTGTAGAAGGATACTATCTGGACTATTTTTCAATGCCAGTATTCAATCTTAGACGCACGTACAAATGTATGTATCCAAATAAACTGCAAAGGAGAGTATCTATTGATTCTTATCTGCATACATCTATTCAAATCCAATATCCGGGGCTAAACGAAAAAGAACATAAAGCGAAGAAGTCTAGTGAAATATATTACAGATCAGTAACACTACAGCAAAAAGTTATTTGACTTTCAAGAAGTCTTCGTGCTTTTGTACGTAATTGAAAATATATTGAATAGTTTGTCACTACAGACGTTGCGATTTAAAGCGTAGCAGAGATAGACCAAAAGGCTATTACCTTGCTTAGGAGTAACACTGGTAAGCATAGATTTTTTGTGAAACAAATTTGATTTTTTGGTAGGAATCGTAGCAAATGCAACTCCAATTGGCTATTCAATTACAAATTATACTCTAAACAGCCAGCTTTGAAAGATGCAACCCAGAAGTTTAGCACAAGGCAAAAACTCAGCTGCAGTATTCATTTTTCTAAATGTGTGTGTTTTGGGAAAAGTTTTCTTGTTAGCGAAGGATTTGCCGTTGGAGAGTATAGGCAATTTGAATAGTACTCACGAAACTAAAATTTACAACTAGAATAAACTCAACTACATGAGAAAATAAGAATGCACTCGAAAACTTTCATCGCTAATGCCTCCCAGAGTAGAAAACTTGGATTGTGCTGATGGCCTATAGTTTACCTATTACCAGTTGAGAACGCAGCTAAGATGTATGAAATCATCCTTATCAGCACGTGCGGTGGTTTCATGCAAAAATAAACTTTCTACCCATTAAGTAGTAACGACAAATAAGTATGTCACTGACTATATATATATATATTTTGACTGTGCTTTGGTAAGTTGTTTCCATTTTTAACGGAAAACTTGCTGAAAACTTTTCTTATTTCATGGGATAAAAGCAAATTAGGATGCACGAGATTTGCTTAAGATGAATCCGCTACACTGTATCTTGAAATAAATAATAATGTTATAGTGAGCTTGTTGTAAGTTTTATGTTTAACAGGTGAAATTATAATTAAAGTAGTCTCGTCACAATCTTAGATGCGAAAAGTGTCAGTGAATGAATAACAGGAAGAACAGGAGACAAATCAGAATTTTATCATAAAAGTAGTAGCAGTGGCAAAGTAGTACAAAATTTCATTAGTAAATTATATGAATGTATTCCAATTAGCAAAATTATCCTTAACATTTTATTGATTTGTGTAAACTATATGAAGTAACGAGCTTCAAATGAACGGCATGTGCTTTGAGTGCCAAGTTTTCGTAATGTCGTAATGCTTTCATTGGGAATCTAAAGAAAGTGCTGTTGCACCACCTTCTTGCTATAGAATGTGGACTATGTGGTATGTACATTGATTTCAACCGATACATTTTCCTACTCTAGAAACTTTTGTATTATCTATATAAAATATAATTGAATTGGTTGAAAAATCAATAATCAAAATCACTACTTATATACCAGAAAGTTGGATTGAGATGTTCAAAACTACTGACGAAGCTGTGTCAAGGAAAATATATTTTCGATTACTAAATTTTTAACTGTCCAATATATGGGAAGTTCTTTTAATCGTCTCGAAGATCGAAATTGAAATTTTCAACATATATCTACGTTTTGAGATCTTAAGAGTATATTTTAAGTGTTTTAAACAGAAGTTTGTATGTGTCTGTTTGTATGTACGTACTTTCGTGGTCAGTTTTTTCTACGAGCATAACACACATAAAGAAAGTCGTATCGATTCGTTGAGGTGGCTATCGAAGCGTCTTTGTAATTTTAAGATCTGATTAGTTTTTAGAAAACTTCGTTCTTGGGGGTTTGTTGTTTTGACCCCTTGAAAGTCATTTATATCATGCACTATATCTTGCGAATCAAACATAGGATTTACACTATTAACGTGTCAATCAGCGGGTATTTAAATTTGTGTGATTCTATCAATTTTTTAAGAAAATTGTTGGAGCCGTTTTTAATTTAATAGAAAAAGTGCAACAAGTTAGGATTTTTTCATAAAAAATAAATTCCACAACACTGTAATCAATGTTTATTAAATTCGTATATTCTAAACAGCAACATTTTTGTTGCATGATTACAAAAACAAAATTAAAAAAAAAATCATTAAAAGTCACCTTGATCTTCAAGGTCATTTCAGTCTTGCGCTATATCGTGCGAACAAAGCATAGGATCCAAATTGTCAATCAACAAATATTGAAATTTGTATAATTTTATAAGAATTTAAAAAAAATGTTCTATCCGTTTTTTACTTTAGCAAAAAAGTACATAAAACCTAGGTTTTTTCATAAAAAATGGAATGATTTACACAACACAATATTCAGTGTTTACGAAAAATCTAAACTCTAAACGATTTTCGTGAAAAAAATCTTAAAACTGTCTCTCACGATTGTGTAAGAAGTTAAATAAAAAATAAAAAAATATTTAAAGCCATCATGTAAAAAGGGTTCATTTGAATGTTATAACCTGATGTCCCCTATTCTTAGCATATTGGTGATAAGTCCATCAAAGCTCATAATTTAAGCAGATTTTCAATTGTTTTTAGTTTCCAAAATTTTTGAAAAACAATTTTTTTTTATTAACTATCCATTTGTGGTAAGCAACACATTTATTTTTAAAATGTTTTGTAGTCAATACTTTGCAAGATCATATGCTTTAAACAGCTTTCATTAAAAAATGCAGTTTTTAGTAGTTTCGTTTTGCAGTGTTCCAATTGCTTCCTTCCTTATCATTTGTAGGTAATACATTTTGGTTTGTACATTATCGATTGCATATTCAATGTTTTTCAATGTTTTTTGATGTAAAATTGTGCAAAATATAAATTCATGATTAGCCATGAAAATTTTGAACATCACACGACAAAATCTTTTCAGTCAATTTAATAACAAAAACTGCATTTTCGCGCCACTGCACAGTGTGTCGTCCTGAACAAGCTAGGTGGATAAAATTATTTGTCGATATTGTTGAGATTATATCGATTGGTTTGGTAATATTACAAGAATATGAGGCATCGTAGTTAATAATACGCTTTACGCAGAAAAAAATTAATTTTATTTGAAAATATAAAAATACAAAATACTAATAAATGACAAAATGACCTAAATAACCTAAAAGCCAATACAAGCATTAAATAAATACACTGTGTTTTTCGGAAATACAAATTGAATACAAAGTAATAATAAAAGAAAATAATAGCATTCTATAACTAATCTTCGTCCTCGGAGTCGTCCGAGGTATCAGGTAACTGATAGTCTATCTCATTTTTAGATGCAGGCGCTGGTTGCGAACGTGGAAGAGGTCGAGGCTCTATTAAAGGAGCTATAATCAGCTTTAAGACTTCAGGACATAAGTTACCCGTCTTCTTGTTAGGAACTTCTCGGAGGCTATTTATCAGAGGAACCGATGTTATAAGCAACATGGAAAGTAAGTCTCTGTTCGTGGCAATACTTGCACGCTTTCTGGTGTTATACTCCAGGAACCTACGACAATCTTTGTTCCTAGCTTCCTGGGCTTCTACCAAAAGCTGCCCAATTGGAATAATTGCAGTTTTAATGACTGCTTGTATGAATGCGTTGTAGATTTAGAGTCTACGTAACAGGCTAATGCCTCGTCACCACTTAATTGTCTAGCACTCTCTGAAAAACTAATATTTTTAAAACTTACGGAAGCACTTGGGGATTCTGAACTTCCCCTAATTTGCCTGATCACTGTGGCAATGTTCCTATTTCCTGTCGAACGCACAGCTACTTCCGCCGCAGTCATCAATTCCCCAACGCTACGCGATTGAACAAGGTCTTCAACTCGACGTTTTCTCGTTTTGAATTCCTTTCGAGGTCTTCCAGAATGAGTAGCAACTTGAAATGATGTAGCAGGTCGCGGTAGAGTATTGCACACACGGAAATTAATGTCTTCATCTTCCAACCAGCTTTTATACTTAGTCAAGAAACACGCTTTTGATTTTCCTGCAGCAACCCATTTGGTAGCAAATTTCGACGAATAGCTGGCCAATTTCATTTTGATATCTCTTTGTGAGTCCACATTGATATCACTAAAATGAAATTTAGTCGAAAGAAACTCGAAAACTCGAATGTTTTTTCCAGCCTTTTCATGTTTGAGCCATTCTTCAAAAAACTCAATTTTTGAAATAGAATACATACTCTGCAAAATATCAAAAAAATGGTTTTACCCAATTGTGTTGGCTGTTATACATATTTTTGCCAGCAGAAAAGGTGCAGCTAGGATATATATAAAATTTAGCCTGGATACATGTGTGTACATATGATTTACAGACTTTGAAAGTTGTAAAACGATGAAATATAACAAGTATTTTTCATGTATCTTCAAACAATTTTTTCCATATTGTTTTACTAGCTGAGATCATTTTATTTATATAATTTAAGAAATGTAGTACTTATCCTCCAAACTACGATCCATCACCAAAAACTTCCACACAAATACTCACTGCCACAGTTCGCTGTTTTCCAAAATATCATCAAAATAGAACTGACCTATTATTCCATTTCACTTACATCATTAGTTTACTTTTCATCCTTATGACTCATCACTGTGCAGTCTACGAAATACAAAATCTTGCAATAAGGTGTTTAGGGGTGTTGTTCACCTTACTTAATCACCCATTAGTGAGAATTTGGAAATGACTTCTGTCCACCTAGATTGTACGGATGACACACTGTGCGCTGTAAAAACTACAAATTATGTAGAAAATGCTTTGTAATCCGTCAATCGATTGATCCGCGTGAATATTCAATGAAACCAATCCATCCGCACCCAATTTACCAAAAGCCTTACGTAACCAATGAATGCTCCCGTAGATCATACGATTAATATTAACTCATTCCACTTAGTTTTGTGAGTTTTTAAAGTAGCCTTATTTTCATTATTATTTTTATATTTAATATTTTTAATATTTATGTATATATTACTGGGAAATTGACCGTCTGGACCACAAGGGTCGCACCTCGCGGCTTGGTTTCGTTATTTTTCAAGCAGATCCACTTTCAGTTTTTCGTTTTTAGCTTGAAGAGCACAACTTTTTGGTGACGCATTCTATATAAATGGTTGTTTTATGATATTCGTGATTATAAAAAAAATGAAATTTTTATGTTTAGAATTGGTTTCCGACTGGATACCACGCTTACATGTAAGCATTTTTCAAATTTACTCAAAAATATAAGAGCTTTGAAATGTGCAACATATTATTGATAAAAAACTACTAATGCTGTAGAAAGTAATGAAATCGATAACATTTTAAGATTGTTCAATTAGTACTTAATACAAATTATAAAATAAAACCCTCCTTTTGTTTAACGTGATCTACTTTTTCTAGTTTAAAAGATCCCACATGCCACTATTAATTAAACAATCGAACTTTTCCCGTTAGGTAGTTTCGTATTCACCCAAAGGTGCTATTCATAGATGAAACCCTCATCACCCGAATAAGTAAGGTCGATTGTTATCTTTAATTAACTTTAAGCTGAAAGGATGCATGTTTGATTAGTAGAGTATCAGATAATTAAATTCTCTCCTATGGCTTTCCTAATTGGATGTCGATGATGATTAATTCCAAGTGGATAATACCTTTTCTCGTGCTTTCACATTTAGTGAAAATAACAAGGCGATGAAAGATTTAACACTTCAGTCGTTAAGTGAGTCTATGAAAATGTAGCAAATCTGTCTCTAATGCTTTCCACATTTAAAGGTTTTTTGTAGTAAACATACATATAGGATGGACTATTTGCTATTTTGTAGTGCATTTAATCTGCAAATTGACAACAGTAAGGCATTTTCAGAACTAACACACGCTGGGAAACGTTGACGTTTATATATATATATATATTATTTTATTAGATTTACTATTTTGTAGTAAATACTTTGTTCTTAGAAACTGAGTGGTAGTTGCATTTTTTTATAGGAACAAAAACTTTTCACTCATCTATATTTTTATCAAAGCTAATCAGAGAATGCAAGCAGTCAATTATTGCATTATTCTGCAGGAGGTGACTGTCATGCGTCAGGTCCCACCAAAGTAAGCGTTGATCATATAGCTAATTGCCGTGCAAAAGAAGAGGCTACAGTTTCCTTCCTAGGATTTGAACATTTCTGCGTCCCAAAAAGCCTTCAAATAGCAATGCTTAGACAATAGCAAGAGGTAAGTCAAAGTTTTTCATATCTACAAAGGTGCATAGCCTGAGCTATCTGAACTAAGGACACTGATAGTCACTCTAATTGGACACTGCTTGGTGAATTACCACATGAAAAACATTGGTAAATCACCTGGAGGTATCTGCCGTTTCTGAAAATATGACAATAAAATGGCTGAACAAGTCTAAATATCCAGCAATCCCAAACAAACGGCTCTCAGTCGTCTCCTCGAAGTTGCTGGAATATAAAGAAGTGTGCAGGATAGCACTAAATCGAATGACAAAGTTTTTGGATGAAGTTCAGGAGCTCACGATAGATCTATAAGGTCAAAGTGATAGCGAAACTAATCATAGTTTTACAGCTTTGGCAGCTTTCTCTAACTAGTAATGAATTTTCAAGAATATTTTGATGTTCATTAAATGAGCATTCTCAGTGGCAAAAAATATTTTCGACTATGTGCTATGTATCTTAAAAAACTCAACATAATTTCGGAAAATCATTTTTAGAAACTAAACGTTTTAATTTTTTTCCACACTTTCGCATTTTGAAAGTTATTGACGTGAATATATTACAAAATTCCAACGTGAAATATTCACGTATGTAAAACTGCTTCCGCATTAAGATTGACCATAATGCGATACATACATCATAAACTATCCTTTTGTTTGAAAAAAAAAACCTGTTGTACGTTTTAAGGAAACTGCATCAACAGACAGAAAAGTTCAGCGACAAAGTTGAAGTTTTTTGTGGCCAGAACTAAGTTCCTTTCGTTTCAAATTTGACATCAAAAAGGAAACTTATTTATTTTCTAAAATCGGGATTTTCTCACATACACAATTTATTGATTGTATTTTTTCTAGATCAACAACGATATCATCATCAGAGTTATATACTTACTCACTGCAATTAGGCTACCCTTGTTTTTGACGTCATCTCTTGTCTACTCACAACTCACTTCTCCGCAAAACTTTATAAGAAACTGAAAATGGATATTTACAAACGTGGCTTCTATACAAATTTCGCATGGCTCTGGAAATATCTTATCTGAATATGCCAATCATGCAAATACAATAACTGCAGATAGTATGTGTGCAAACAACTTTACTGCATATGTTCCGAAATTGCATAAATTCCTGAAGGATGTTCGATAGGATTCAAACGATACAAAATAACTTTGGCGAATGGGATTTGTAATGCAAATTCGTATTGAATACAAATAGAAATGTTTTTGCGGTCCACTTGGCAGAGGGTGTTTTTGTAAGGGTTTGATGTTGCTGAGTTTGTGTGAACTAGTCGAGCTAAATTTACAGTGGAGAATAAGAGGCTTTGGGAAAACGAATGGAATAGATTATATTTGACATATATGTACATAAATGCCAATCGACTTAATAGGCTTTAATCGGTTTGGAGAAAATCAGCTACAAAGTTTCATATCTTAAGAAAGCTTAGCGTACAAACAATCAATTACAAGAGTAGATTTAATCTTATTAACTTTTAAACCTTTAAACCTTTAAATGTATGTTCATATGTATGTTTGTATGAATGTATGTGTGTATGCATGTGTGTGTGTATGGATGTATGTATGGTATCTTAAAAAAACAGAAGTCGTGAATTTGATACGAAATAGTACCTGGTGAATGCTACACTATTTGCCAATGTTTTTTGTATATGGAATTACTTCCTATTCATTTGATCACAACACATGTTCTATTAGTAAAGTCAAAAATATTTGGTTGAAAACATAATCATATTACAAGGTATAAAGACAATAAATGGTATGCTATTGTGCATACACTGTCCTTTTATCCTTCGTAAGAGAAACTCCATGGTGACAAGCATATTGATGTTTTTCGGGCAGGATTAGTAACTAGGTTGTCATTTAATCATCACGTTTATCATAATATACATACATCTCACAGACGTATAATTTTGAAATGGTTGCCAAAGTTAAAGCTCGAAACGACGAATAAGTAGGCTGTGATGCGTCATATAGTAAGTAAAAAACGCTATTACCTTTTGCGCGCCCTACGTTTCGCAGCGTACAATATATTTCCAGGGTTAACTCGGCAGTAAATTCTCAACCATACAAATTTAAATTGGGAAATAACATTCGAATAATTAAAGATATTCATATCTTGAAATCCAGATAAAAGAAGACAGTTTATCTATTTAGTGATAAAATGCTGATAAAGGACATCATTTCCGTTCGTCATAATCAGAAGCATGATCAAAAGTAATAAAAAATTTCAAATGATTTTCAACTGTGCATGAAAAATTACAATTGTCCGACATTTAATTTTTTATTGAATTTTAATTGAATTTATATCAATTCTTAAGCTTATGTGGTGTCAAAGCGGTTGTCCTTAGTAATAAATTAAATTTTAATTTCACATTCTAATTGTATTGAATTCTATACGTTTTCATGTCAGGAGTTACTAGTGATGAAATAAAGTTTCATTCATGCTGCTTAAATCCAAATTTACATAATTTTTTGGTTCTGGTTTATAAGTCACCAATAAGTCGGTTATCATAAAAGTGGTTGAAGTAACGTTACATTCCATATCATGCTTATCATGATTTCTTTATTATTTAATCATACTATAATCCTTATGATCTCATTTTATGATTTTTAATATCCATGGTCGTTCTCATGTTGAAATACCATAATAAAGAATTAAAAGCACATTTATTTAAGCTAAAACCACGTTTGCTCACAATTGAGTTCTAAATTATTTTCTTTGTTTTTTTTTTCACGTACGTTCGACACATTTTTATTGGTAGCATGCGTGAAGTATTGTTAATGACTAGAAGTTTCAAATATTGAAATTAAACTCTAGCTAGAAATAAAATATGAAATATGAAACAATTACAGTTGCAATTTGAATGCATTGCTATTTCCTCGTATAATTACTTGTATGTATATTTCCGCATGTAAGTTAGCATTAAAAATTATTTCAAAACTTTTTCAAATTTTTTTCCCAAACTGATTGTATTTTATTCTGTTCAAGGTTAAATATTGACTATGTCATAAAAAGAATCAATTGAATTAGGTCTTCGATTGTTTGAATAAAATAATTAGCCCTATGGTTCTTAAAAACATAAATCAGGCAACCAAAACAAAGCCATACCAAGAATCTCATAACTCTCATTGAAAAACAAAACACGAATTCTTAATGTGAAACAATTAAACCATTTTCTAACTAGGAGAATTTTCCACGTTGGAGCTACGGTTGGATTCGCGATGCCCTCGAATTAGCCTTCATCTCCTGCGCTTTGCCCAGAATTCAAGAGGATTTGCAAGTCGGGATGCCTTCTAATGAAAATATTTCACATTCATGAATGTCTTGCTATGTGCTAACATTTAATATGCACATGCATAGCATACTTTAGCAGAGCGGTGAGATAGTGAGACTTAATTGAAATATATGCTTGGTAGAAAATCTTGAATTTAATTTAAATTTGTTGCTGATGTAACCAAATCGGATTGATTAACTGAAAAATAGCTCGAGCGCCAATTTACGTTTTTATTTATAACCAGTTAACCTCACAGGACACCTAATTGATTCTATCGGTATTTGTTTCATATTTCATGTTTTATTTTCGGTTTGAATTCACTTACAATATTACAAACTTTCAGCCATTCCCATCGTCATTAAATAAGGATAACAATACTGAGACATTGAAAAATTGAAAATAGTGACCGAGAAAGTAGTCTTAATTTAAAACAGTAGTAATCACTTATAACGACGGTGTAGGGAGCGGTGAAATTTAACTTCCGAATGAATGTGGTTATCTCCGGAAATGAAGTGTTTGTGAGTGTAAAGTTAACTTAAATACAATTACGTTATTTCTGTAGATAAAAACTTGCTCACATTTTTTCGGATATCCCTAAGTAAAATAAATATAAGATATCTCATTTAAAAAAAAACCTTACTAAAATAGTCGGTTGTAGTAAGATGCCGATATTATTGTAGAAAATCAAAACTTTCTTTATTTGCTGCTCATAACTGAAATAACATATTCCATTAAAATGTCGTATTTTCCAAACAGTTAGAAACGTATTTGTGTGAAAGCTTTTAAATCGCATCGATTTTCCTGGGTTGTATAAGAAAGCAATTACGCTATATTAAGCGGTTACTGGGTTTTGTATTTTGAAAAAAACCAATCAATTTTTTTTTATTTCATACGAAAGTACAGTCAAGAGTATTCACACCAACTTTGCAGTAAATTCGAGGAATATTACCGGAGTTATAGAGATTTGAATTCCGCGCGGTCAGTACGTGCGCCTTACCTAGCGTATTATACGCATGCTCAGTTCTAGCGCGTCAAATCAGCTCCTTTCTTTTTCATCAAACATCACAATATCAAAGGGATGCTCTGTACATCGCGAATTAGGTGAACGAATTACTATATGGACCTGAAATCGACGATTCGATGTAATTCGCTAAAAAATAACTTTAATTCATTAAATCGCGGTAAAAAAAACTTTAAACGCGTTTTTCTCGAAACTTTGTTTTCCGTGCGGTAGGCACGATTTCTCGAGAACGAATCAACTGATTGTGCTGACACTTTTCACAGTTCCTATTTATAGTATTGACTCGTGCTTGAACGAAGGGATTTTTATTCGGTAGACTCGTTCCTGTTTTATACGGAAAAAAATATTTTAAAACGATGAGAATCGGAAAAATGCTCAAAAATATGAGACGAAAATTCATTCAAACACATTTCAAAACTTTACATTTCATTTTTTCCAATTCGTTCGTTCAATCCCTAGCCAAGGGCATAAACTTGAAAAACATTTTTGAATTTTTGATTTGATATGAACCTGCACCGCAATATTCTGCCTACAGGAAAAAAAACGGTTGGGCGAAGAAAACTGCAGGCAAATCGACAATTTTCAATATTTTTGGCAACTTCTTGAAATGTGTGTTAATTTTTAATAAAATATATTTTTGGTTTTTTGAAAAAGTTTTTTTTTCTTCCGTCAAGACCTATATAACAACAATGGTAAATCCAAGCAAGCGAAAAAGTACCCAGGTGTTTTCGTCTTGTTGCAATATACGAGTTTTGATTCTAACATTTGACAGCGATTCCCAGAAATTCGTCTTTATGTCCAGAATTTTCGCTGTACTGAAATTAGTTAGAAATGAAAAGTTTCATACAAAAAAAAGGAGCATCAAATTCCGTCAATAAAACCATACGGCATTATAAAAGAACTTTACAGTACAGAACTTTGTTTATAATGAAGAATACGAAACAAAATATAAACGAACCAAGAAGTTAATATTTCTTGATCGGTGTTGATTTTTGTTCCATTTTTCCGATGCATACTAAAACGTGGTACGATGACTATCCCCAATTTCAGATTCTTGTTAATTGACAACACGATCAGTTTTTGGAAATTCAAAAAGCAAAAAGCCCACCTCCTAAAGGAATTCAGGCTTCGCCAGCGAAGTCGTGCTCCCTAATTTGCGGAAATTTAACAAACAATCAAATCAATTTTGTTTGTACCTTCTGGTATGATGAATGAATAGTTTTTCAGCCTACCTAAGCTTTCAATGGAAAATTTTATGAATACATTAATTTATTCTCGCTTTGTGATTTATCTTATCATGTTTTGAAATCAACAGAAACTTCATCGCTAGTTTAAATCAAAATACCTTATTGATTTTCACCTATTCATCAACATGCCTCATGGTGTCCAAATTCAAACTAACAGTTGGGTTGTTTCAGAAATTAAAACTTTAAATTGAAAAAAAGTAACACATTTGGCCAGAGATTTATGTAAATACACTTAAAAAATTATATTATGCGTTCGAAAATACCTCCGCGACTACATTTTAAAGAAACGATACCTTTTTAAAAAGCATCTGAAATTAGGGCATTTCTCTTTTTTTATTTAAGATCGCAATAAAAATAATTTGTTTTTACAATGTTGACCCATTGATGTTGTTTGTAAATCACACGCAAACATTTTCTATCTAGCTTTCCATGATAAACATTTTAGCACTGAAAACCCGTCTCAAGAATTAGGTAACAAAAAACGTCAATGATAAACAACATTTAAAGCGAGCATTGAAATTAGACTTAGCAATGGAAGAAAAGGAAAGGAAAAACAAGCCGCGAGGTGCGACCCTTGAGGTCCACACGGTCAACTTCCCAGTAATATCTACATAAACATCAACAACATTAAACACAATAATAATTTTGAAAATACTACTACTTTAAGTAATAACAATGAGAGGTATTCATAGCAGAAACAGGAATGAGTTAATATGAATCATATCGTCTACGGAAGAGTCCATTGATTACGTTAGGTTTTTGGTCGACGAGGACAGATTGAATATTCACGCGGATCAATTGTTGGGGGCTTTTTTGGTCTTGAAAAATTTTGTACATGCAGTCAAAAAAAGGTTCAATTGCATGTAAAAAGTAAAATGTATTACAGATGATGATGGTTATTGAAATCTTACGATTACTAAAGAATGAATCTACTAAAAACTACATTTTTTTATTCGATGAAAGCTTTTCAAAGCATATGATCTTGCAAAGTATTGACTACAAAACATTTTACTATTCAAAACGTTGATACCGCAAATGCAAATTTGATTGAAATTTTGTTGGTTTTCAAAATTTAAGCAGTTTTTTAATTAAAAGACTATAAAAACTCTTAAAAATCTGCTCAAATTATGCAAATATTTTAAACCTTTGATTGAATTTACAACAATTTTTTTAGAATAAAAGATGTAAAGTAATATCATTCACTCTTTACATGGTAACTTTGAATGATTTTTTATTTTTTATTTAGTTGTTTCATAATCATGGAAATTTTTTTTGCTGGTTTCTCTTCAAAAATTGATAAGATTGTATAAATTTTATAAACCGGTATCACTGTGCTGTGCAAATCAAGTTAAAAAAATATTTTTGATGAAAAAAAACCATAATTTTTCGCATTTTCTTTTATTAAATTCAAAAAACGGCTGAAACGAATTTTAATCATGTTAAAAACTTCACAAAGATATTAATACACGTCAATTGACACCATAATGATGCAAATATTATATCTGGTTCGTGAGATATAGTGAATGATAAAAATGACCTTGAAAATCATGATGACTTTTAATGATTTTTTATTTTTTATTTAATTAACTTCCCAGTATATGGGAAGTTCTTGTAATCGCCTCGAAAATCGAAATTGAAATTTTCAACTTTTCTTTACGTTTTGAGGTCTATAGAGTATATATAAAGTGTTTTTAGAAAGAAGTATGTATGTGTGTGTGTATGTACGTATGTACGTGAATGAACGTGCATTAATATTTGTGTGAATCTATCAAATTTTGGAAAAAATCGTTCGAGCTGTTTTTTTATTTTAGGAAAAAAAGGTCCAAAAAAAAAGGTTTTTTTTCATAAAAAATAAATTTTTAATTTGATTAGCGAAATATAGTAATCAATGTAGGCAAAATTTATATACTTCAAACAATGTTTGTAGAAACACAATCAAAACTTTTTCTCATGATTACGTAAAAAATTAAATAAAAAATTAAAAATCATTAAAAGTCATCATGATTTTCAAGTTCCTTTTTTATCATTCGCTATATCTCACGAACCATATATGATATTTGAATCATTGAGGTTCATTCGACGTGTGTTAGCTTTTTGTTATGTTTTTAACTTTATAAAAAAATCCTTTCTGCTGCTTCTTTTTTTTCATAAAAAATAAATTTTTAACCTGATTTGCACAGCTCAGTAATAAATGTTTATATAATTTATACATTCCTAAAAGTTTTCGAAGAGAAACTGGTCAAATTTTTTTACATGATCCAAAAAAACCTAAAAAACGGCTCGTGAAAAAACACAAATTCAATGATTATGCCGAAGTCATGGCAATTTTGAACGCGAGAAAACCTCTTCAGTGGGCGTAATAACAAGAATGCATTCATTTTTGCCAGCGCTCTTTTGTCCTTCAGGCATCGATATAAAAATAACAAATAACTTAAAAAAAGCTTTATAGCCCGCTCCCTCCGATTTATCCGCCTGAATAGTCAATCAAAACAATCCACCCCCCCACCTAACAAAAGCCTTACGTAATCAATGAACGCTACAGTAGATGATATGATTGATATTAGCTCATTTCAATTACGGTTATGAGTACCTCTCATTATTATTATTTAAAGTAGTAGTATTTTCATAATTTCCTTTGTGTTTAATATTTTTAATATTCATGTAGATATTACTGGGAAGTTGACCGTGTGGACCTCAAGGGTCGCACCTCGCGGCTTGTTTTTTACGTAATCATGAGAAAAAGTTTTGATTGTGTTTCTAGAAACATTGTTTGAAGTATATAAATTTTGCAAACATTGATTACTATATTTCGCTAATCATATATTATGCAAATCGTATGTTTGGTTCGCGAGATATAATGCAATACACAAATGACCTTGAAGAGCACGATGACTATTAATGATTTTTTATTTTTATTTGATTTTTTTTTGTAAGCACGAGTGAAAAATTTTGGTGGTTTTTCTACAACAACTATTTGTAGTATATAAATTATATAAACATTTATTACTGCGTGTTGAAAATCAAGTTAAAAATTTGATGTTTTTGAAAAAAAAACCCAATTTTTTGCACTTTTTTTCAAAAAATTAAAAAACCACTCAAACGATTTTTTTAAAAAATTTCACAGAATCACCTAAATGTTAATACGCGTCGATTGTCACCTTAATAATTAAAATCGCATGTTTGGTTCGTGAGATATAGCGCATAACATGGTTGACCTTCAAGGGGTGAAAACAGCAAACCCCCCTGACCGAAGTGTCCCAAAAACTAATCAGCTCTTAAAATTGCAAAGACGCTTCGATTGACATTTTAACGAAGTCGATACGACTTTGTTTACGTGAGTTATGCTCGTAGAAAAACTGCCCGCGAACGCACATACGTACGTACGTACGTACATACACACACACACACACACATACATACTTCTTTCTAAAAACACTTTATATATACTCTATAGACCTCAAAACGTAAAGAAAAGTTGAAAATTTCAATTTCGATTTTCGAGCCGATTACAAGAACTTCCCATATACTGGGAAGTTAAAAATCCATTTTACAAAATAAAATCTTTGCCGTTGCAGGCTTCAAAATACTTGTGCACTTGTCTAGAAAATATCTTTTGTACTGATTTATTAATGTACTCTCATCTCTTGTTCTAGCAGAAATAATTGGTTTGACCTTTATTTTCTCGATTTACGAACATCATTTCCGCCATAATTGATGAAAATAACGAGCTGGTTAAACTCACCAAATGTATATTGGTTGTGTTTTTCAATGTCTTGTTTTATTGAAAATACTAGGAGCGCGAAAATAACTTGACATCATCTTCTTGTTCGTTGCTGGGTTACGTTTTTTACAGAATCTTTCAACAATAGGCTAAATTCCACGTGACGAAAACCCTACAAACAGTTTGAAAAGCAAGCATTCTATTGTTGGAGGCATCTGTTGTTTGCCTTCAGCTTATTGCTTGTCATGAGATAGTGCTGTTGTCCTCTGATTGAGATAAATTTTACATTTAATGTTGAGGATTTTGATTCGATGCAAATGATTGCATATAAACCCTATTTAAAACACCATCCATCGGCACAGTTTTCAATACTCAATATTTTTATGAAGACAAAACTTTTGGAAACGATTCAGCTTTCAATAAAAAGGTTCAGCATGTGTAGGTTTTGTCAGGTTACTATTTTTCAGATTGAGAGCTGCCAACAACATAAAAATTATTATCAATCTGAATTCGTGGAATTATTTGTTCTATTCAATACCTCTATTCATAACCAATACTATCAACATCATTAACAAAGTCTCGCAGTAAAAATAAGCACAAGAAAATGTATTTATGTGGGTATTTCGAAAAAAATGAATGTTTTAAATTTCGAGGATAGTTTTTGATAAAGAAAGTTTTAGTTGATTTCTTTCGAAGATTGTTTTTCTTCTATATTTTGACTAGAGTAGCTATCAACTTCTCAGTTCGGGTTCACAAAGAAATCTCGAAGCAAGAGTTATATGTTAATCTTCTGTTTCGTCCATTTGTATCATCAAGTTGTGAAGCTATGCAAATTAAGCTTGGTGGCATAATGTCAGAAATTTTGATCGGAAAAACTCTCCAGCCATAGAAATTTGCTAGTTCTAATAATATGTAGGACTTCATTAAAAATGTATGCGTTGAGTATCTTCGTTGCCGCAAATCCAAATCTGAAAAACGTGGCCAAAAGTCTAAAATTAAATTTCTATTTAATCAAATCGCAAGCCTGCATTGAAGTCAAAGGTTGTATTGTATATAAGTGTCCTTGGGGGTGTTATTCGAGTATTCGGAAAAGTGAATTGAATTTCATTTTCAAACTGTAGCAGTATCTTGTGATCCATTTATTCTATGTAGTTGCTATAATATTCCATATATTGGTTTCCGAAGAAGTCCCAAATTACATGACCTGCCTATGCCAACGGCTAAATCACACATTTGATTTATGTCTCGCGTTGCAATCCTTCAAAAATATTTGCCACTTTCATAGTCGCATATTCAACTTTATTATGCAGAAACTTCTCGAAGTCAAGTATAATTTCATTAATTCTACAAAAAAAACTTAAAGGTTCGGGCGCATCATCTACTTTTAGAAGTTGACATCAGAGCCTCTAGTATTAGAGTCCTCTAAATTTAATTAGCTCCTCTAAATTTAATTTCCATGAAAGCAAACTTCTCTCATTTAATTCCGGTAATGGCTACAATATCATGCTATAGCATATTTTCTGTGATTCTGCATTCGAACGATTTTATAGTATTCTGCAAGGAGCTCTACGAGAATTCATCTTTGTTCTTCCGCATACCTTTTGCTGGTCTAATTGGGTTTTTGCTGAAATTGAATGCTTTGCTGCATTTAAAAGATTTCTACTGCTCTATTTGTAAATGAAATGACCAAAAAGATTCGACTCAATTCAAAGAACTTCGAACATTGCTTAAACGTAAAAGAAACATGATTCATACATAGTATTGGTACCTTTACTAGTATCACTACCTCAAACGTATTTTAGTCACATATTAAAAATTTTCGCGACTCTCTTGCAGCTCCTTCCATACATCTTTTAGCACGGCACGTTCCAATATTATTGTACGAGGAAACCATGAATTGAGAGAAGCAGTACTGATTTGAATCCTTACATGTAGCAGGTAAGAAGAGATTCATAACTTTTCTTTCCTCTTTCACATTCAATTTATATTTATTTTGTTGCATAAACATATTTTAAAAGCGTCGATCCTGGCAAATAAAATTGTTTTCCAAGAAACACTTAATCACCCTGATTCACATCTTTGTGGCTTATAATTATCGACCGTTTTTCCTATTTGCGTCTTACTTCAAATTGATAGAAAGCATGTACATAATTACACTCTTTTTAATTTTGATTATTCAAGTGGCTATTTTTATCCTATGCATAGTAGTGTGGCTTTTAGTAGGCCTACAGACGCGGGTTCATATATTGTTGTTTTTTATTAAGGAACAACTTTCCTGTTTTCTCTGTGAACGATTACTGTGCACGAATTACCTAAAAATGTTCTCGTCCATAAAAACAACAAAAATTGTATCTACCTTAAGGCTATATCTACAATAATATCTATTTCATATCGTACTCTCAATAACCTTGGGAAAGTTAATATTCAAAACAACAAACTGACTTTTACTGAGCAAGCTTACTTGTAAAAATATGGTATAATTTATACTTATAAAGAAACAATGTACAAACCGGAGCTAATAAAAATTGCTTTACTAAAATGACAAACGCTGAGACTTTTTTAAATTCGATTTGTTGAATAAACGGCATCTATTTTCATTTATATTATTCCATAATACATAATTCCCAGCCAGCCCAGCGAATAGGTCCATTGGCCACTTTCATACCAGAAATAACACCAAGTGTATTCACATTCTCATAAGCGCAAAGGATATCGACAATTTGAGGCAGAATATCTCAATAGCATGTTAACATCAATTGTAACTAAAGTGTCGACAGGCCTGTAATCTATAACCTACGTCCAAGTGAGTTAAGACATGCCTTCGTACAGGACATCATTGGCTCAATGCCTGGTACAAAGTCAACATTTTTCAAATAGATTATGTGACCTGAATACTAAATTCTTGTTGTCAATATCGAAACACAATCACATTGATAAAAATGCGATAAAAAATGATACCCTTTCTCGCCAGATACTCATTTATCCTGATGCTAGGTTTGGTCTTCGTAACATCCTTCGATCGTTTATACGCAGCTCAGTTGTTCCTTCGAGTGTAGTGTTGACTTGGAGAACGTATGAACATATCTTTCAATGCGGAAATAAATTTGTCAAGAAGTCCTCTTTAGAGGACGTTTCTCAAAAAAAACCCAAATCAATAATTGTACTTGACATGTTGAATTGATACCAATCATTCAACGAAAACTAGAAAAAATGGTTTGGAAAGAAGTTGAAAGGTATATGTGGGTTTTTATTGAGATAAGATTAATTCACGAATGAAATATGGACGAAATTTCTTTGAAATATAGAAGCAATTCTTCATAATTAGAGAAAGAAAATGTCAAAGGTGATATTTGGTGAACAAATTCAATGAATTAATTGGAAGTTTGATGATTTTGTGTAGTAGGAATTCAAAAATGCAAAATGCAATTTGTTTTTGAAGATTGAAAAATTTTCATCGCAAAAAAAGCAAAAGAATCATTACTGCTCCAAGAATAGATGTCGGTGTTGAATTATAAAGAGAGAAAATAGAACAAGCAAAACGTCGATCCATTTACAAAAAGTAATTATTTCATTTCAAACATTTTTAGGTGAAAAGTGGCCAAATTCAATTTTTAAATCGAGATATCTGTAACCTGAATTATCTAAACCGTACTTCAATCGAATAAGAAATAAGTTGTGAATGTGATTTTTTATTATTTATTTTCATTTCTTTCTGCTCGAGTGTCATTGATGTTTAGCTTAAAGGTGCTTTCAGATGTTGTATCAATGATATTCGGTTCAAAATTTTAGGCAATCGGTGTGCTTGCATACGATTTTTATTATAGATGATGATGGTATGAATTGCACATCAATCGATTAATTGGCTATATAATCAATCAAATCCTGGTAATGGACGTTTAATTAAATAACAAAAAATATATAATTAATTTATTGTTTGCTCAGTCGAAAACATGCAACCGGAATTCTTTCAGATTCGCAGTTAGATTCAAGGAACTGCAATACTTTTTTTAATAACGCTGCGCAGCGACACCTCAGATTTTTTCCACTTATTTTGAAACTTTCCTTCTAGAATGAGCACAAAAAAATATTTTACCTTTAAAGTGAAATTCAAGTAAACGTCTCGTGAATTTGAAAAAAACAATAATAGTAGTTCCATACATATTTGGGTTTTCGAACCTCCGTGTCTAGTCGACAAACTCCTCTCCACTAGTGTGGTTTTTGGTTCGCAATTCTGCTAACACTATTATTGCACATTAATGGAGGTTCTTGTTTCCAGGCTTCTGGCCGGTACCATTATAAAAAGGAAGTGTGGTTTCGGGGTGACGGACGGAAGTGCTATGTATACATAATTAATATACGCTAACGAAAAATTCACATTCGTTATACTTCGCGGGTACAAATAATACAAATAGTGGAAGTATAATGAGCTTAATTCATCAATAAACCTAACCGTGGTCGTGCTGTCTGGTGGCGGATGGTAAATGACAGCACCTGCTGAGGATGTCGTCCGTCACCCCGAAACCAATCTTTCCATCAATAAAAGTAGGTTGAAACCAAATAAACTTAGAAAAAACTACACAGAAAATGACTATTATATCATCATTGGATAGGAATGATACTTTCATCTGAATAGAAAAGTATGGTAAATAGTGGATGACTTGCATGGAAAACTGATGAAGTATGACGAAAATGCAAAAAATGGGTTGAGTGAAAATTAATTTTGATAATGTTTTTCTCTGACCTTATAACATGTTTCAGGGATCAACTTTAACTATTATTCGAATAATTCAAAGAAAATCTAGGATACGATTACTGATGTATTTAATTTTTTTGAATTTTTTTATTGAATTGCGCCTATTTGAAGAGTATATGATTAATAGTTTTGCTTCAAAATGAATTGTGAATCTTACATGTGCGTTTCTTTGGTGACACACTTTTTAGCTCGGCTTTTGAAAATAACGACACTTTAAAAGCAGAAAGTGTAAGCAATAATCTGCAAACTTTTGCAGTGTCTCTACTAGTCATCGCCATATCCAGTTTTATGCAGGAGATACATTTCCTTAACCTTGTGAGAACCACAAATTAACTCTGAATGTTGTTGTTCATTTATTGCTTATTTTGCTTTATAAGATAAAAATTTGACTTTTTCGTGTTCAATAATTGTTATAATTATTGCTTTTAATATCTTTGGCTTATTTTTGATGAAAATTTAATTATTGATAAGGTTTTAATTGTAATTTTTGCAAGTCCTTACACATTCAGGCAGTGAACTTAAAATAAAGTAAAAATAATGATTGTGTTTGTCTGTAACGTCAAGAGTTGAATCACAAATCCTTTAAAGAGCTCGCTTCCAGCCTGGCCTTAAGGTTAAATGCTTGTGCTAAAAAAAAACTTCATAAAATCTCATACATACTTATGTATTATTTTATGATATGTGCTTTGTATGACTTGCAAATGTTTGATGGAAATGTTGAAATAAAAACTTCGTTAATATAATCAATCTTAATTTGCTTCTATATGACCCTTTCCTAAATATTGTGTGGAAACTACCGTCCATTTTTTTAATGCTTACTTGAACGTTTGCGAAACAATTCCAAAAGCCATTTATGCAAAATCAACAATTTTCAGTTAGGACTATTTCGCTGATCACACCTCGCTCCGTTTATCGTTCAACTAAAATAAAACCAAAATTCAAACGAAACTCTGACCAAACATCAAAAAAGCGACATCAATTTAAATATTGTTTTATTATCTGCAATTAAAGTTTTCCGTCTGTTAAACGATGTAGACCACCTCATATGTATGCATTTCTCCAAAACTCAGGATAACATTTGAACATCTACCCAAGAGCGAACTAAAGTGAGTAGAAAGTCAAACATGCAGTCCAAATTTAACGACCGAAACTTTCACATATGGTCCTTTACAAAAGAGTGTGCATATTAAAGCCTAGTCCATATGGGAACATCTGAGCATCAGCCGGACGTGACTTTCTACCTTCGTTTGGCTTAAAAGCATTAGAAGGAGATCTGTGATTTAATGCAGAATTATTCATTATCTGCATAGTCATGCTATAGATTATGAGCTGAACGGAACTTTTCACCTGTGACTTATGTATCCACATATGTGCAGCATATAATAGCTGCGTGCATGCATGTGCATATGCCCCGAGGCAGAAGCTGAGGATGTCTGAATCTCGGAAAGAAGGATTAGCATAGTGTTAGAATTAACAGAGCTAAACGCTTTTATTGCCGCAAGGACGCAGTTAAAGTAGTATCCGCTGGAGAGATGCAGTTTAAATAGAACTGGCACTTTTTCACGCTTATATTATCTCTGTGCACAAGCTAGGACGATTGAAGTAATAAGTTTCTTGATTAAATCTACAGAGGCTTGTTTATGAAAGCATAATTTCATGGCTGGCCTTCAAAATTACGAAGTGGATTTTTTTTATAGATTGATTATTGGTTCGTTTCTGACTATTTTTATTTTTGAAGCAATTATTTAGGGTGCATGTTTCAATGAATCACTTTTATAATTTGCCGATTGGATTATCATTAAATTTTTGGTTTTCTGATGTGTTTCATTGAGCAAGAGTCTTTAATGGGAGTAGATAACAAGCCGACTCCCATTGGAAAACTATCCTTACATTTATGCATATTTCACTGAAAGTATTGATCAAAGAGCATTGCAATTTTGCAGATCTTTCTAGCAATGTAATTTCATTAATTAAGATTGGCAACTTTATCTTAAGAATTCATTCATTTGGCAGGAACCCGAAAAATAAGAAAAACTTTGCACACATTTTCAGCATCGAGATTTCTGCAAAAATAAATATTTAACAACTAATATTTAACAATTATTATTTAACACGTCGAAAAACTGTTGTTGCGTTAAAATAAACACTTTATTGAACATCTGCAGAAAACTGCTTCCTTTTATTCATAGAGTGTTGAAAAAAATGCTTTTCCGCTGACAAACGTTATTTAACAAGGGAAGCGAAAACACTTCCATCCCCATTTCTTACTCTTATACACTTCCATCCATCCATCTTGTACACTTCCATCCATATTTCTTATACTTGGTATTTTGATTGATTTTCTGCACTCGAATCAGTAAATTTTTTAATGTTCAATAAAGCCCGCTTTTCTTATATATTTTGGATTATTGGATAGAGAGCCCTCCGTTAGAAATTAGTTAACATTCCATAAGAATTTCGGTTTTTTCGAGTATTGATCTTTACGTTTGAAAACTGTTTCCTTTTTTCACGATAAATTGCAACGTACCAGATGTAATAAGAGGTGAAATATATTTACTAGTCCGAAACATCAAAAAATTTCTTCTGAATGAATATCTGAAGCGTCTCTATTGTTTCATTTGAAAGCACTCTGGTGTCGAAAAACACCCAATTTTGTTGTTTCAAAGGACTCAATTTAGTAACATTTTTCAAAATTGAGCACGATTAGGACAAATAAAAGCCGTTAAATTTTAATTTATTAAACTTTTTAGTACCTAAACCTAAGTTCAATAACTTTTTAGCGGCATGTTTAAAAATAATTTATGAAGTCGTACTTTGAAGTACAATATGCTTTCTAATTTATTGTGCTGGTACTCACACCCCTTAAGTTGTAGCGATGCTTTTCAGATTTATATTATATTGTAAGACTGGTACATATTTTTTCAAACTTTGAATCCGGACTAATTTTTGCCGAAAATATTCTGTGGAACTGATGATTTCAGAAAAATACAATTATTTTATAAATCGATTTTTGAATGGAGTTTTTATTATTTGGATATTGTGACTCAAATATTGCTGTTGTATGGTATTTGGTAAAAAACTATATTTGCATGATTGTGCATAAGAAAATTTTTACTACTTGATGAGAATTCGCGATCTAAATAATTGTTTCCATATTCATCCGCAAAAATACCTTTCTAATCCATGGTGATGTTATTAAATTGAATAATTTTTTGTTGTTGTAAATATATGACCAAGATTGTGTATTAACCCGTCGGTCCGGAACAAAAAATTATCATGTATTAGTAGAATAGATAACATTGAAAGGCCGCAAAATTTTATTTTGAAAAAAAAAAAACCAGCCATGAATGTTGATCACTTAACATGAAAAATCGAGGATCCCATGAGAAATGTCTGAATTAGAATCTTATTTTCACGTATAACACTTCCAAAATAGAAGAAAATTAGTTAAAATTACCAATTGTAGAAAGAAGTGTTACATTTTCCACCTGAATTATCTCGTCTTGTAGACCATCAACCGAAGCCCTTACCATTTTGGGCGCACTTTAGCCGAAAGTTCACAAGATGATGAATCTCGCAAAGAATGCCACAATATCGACAGTGACAATCGTGACTAAAGCTTTTTCAAGCCATCTAGCGCACTAGTAGTCGTAGCGAGAAAGAGAAAACGGACTCTATTTGGAAGTTTTACATGCAACATCCTGCCACACTGCTAAAGAGATCATGAACTCAGTTCACTTTTTTAATTAGTCGAATTTAGGAAGCAACAGTTAAAATAATCCATTTCATATTTGATGAATTATGATTTAATTAATCTGATAGAATTTTTTTAAAAAACGATGAATTTCTCTTGAGATTTAAATTTTTTATTGAAGCTCCCAGTGTACTTCATTTTACCTTCTTAAACCATTGTTATGTGAAACATTTCCACGATTTTTTTATTTACATAATTAACATACGCAATTTTATCCAACAATTGGATGCGCGGCGGATATTCCTATAGAAGACGTGCGTACGAGAGGGAGCGCTTTTTGTACCTTGGTGACCTGTTAACAAAAGTGAATTGCGTTAGTGGAATTGAAACACAAAAGTTTAGTAATCCTAAATAAGATATGAGGGAAATTTTAGAAATTTCAATAGAATATATGATAAGAGATTTTCAGTTAGGAAAAGTAAGGAAAATATTCAATCGATTTGAGTTGAGTTGTACACGAAATACTTCAAGTTTTTACCATTTTTAAGAGCGTAGAATATAGGTACTGAGAAGTTCATAAATCAAAATTTGATTGAATCATTCACTTGCCGTTTTTATTGTACAGCAAGAATGCTGCAATTAATTAAAATTTCTGAATTTATATGTATAATACGTGGTTAATCTTCACGTAGCATTTTGTTTTTATAACATATTTTTCACAGCAATACTCACAACTAGGCCGAACATGATTCAGAAGTGAAATTCGTGAGTTATTCGTGAGAACTATATGGATTTAAAAATTCCTCAAAAATCCACGATATGAAAACCATACTACAGTTCTAGAAAGCACCGACTGCCAAAACGCTTGAATTACGAGAGTATATTTCATTCAATTTGAGTACAGTTGCCCAGTTTTTTCTCTAAATTTTCAGTGAAATTCTAAACACCATTGCTGCGATTTCGTTGAAAAAACTCATTGCGTAGCATGTACACCAAAGCCAACTTAAAAATCTGAAAAATTCACCTCAATTACAAATTTTAACGGACAATCGAGCGCTATCATGCACAACGGAAGATAGCATGTTCAAAATGGTGAGCAATTAAATATTTCAACTATGTGCTCCCTCAAAGGGTAGGACAGAATACATACAAAGGCTGTTCTAGAATGCACGTACGTATGTACTTAGGCACACAATAGAGTAGTTGCAGAATGCTTGACCTATAAATGAGAGCTCACGCTTGGAATTTTCAAATGTTTTTTTTTATTTTCCGCGAGCAGGAGATATTTCACAAATGAATCGACGCTCGTTGGAAATTGAATTTTGAAATGCTCGTGTCGCATAAATGTACTTAAAATAATACTCGTTTTTTCTGATTTTACAGCAATAGTTAATAATAGCAATTGTTTACTGCACAATAGTTTCGATCGAATATCAAATCGTTTCGACTGCCCACTCTGGTCCACACACACATACAGTCTTTAATTTGGTTCATGTCCACAATGTAACCAATCCAGTAATCCTAACGAATATTGATCGCAGCACAGACTTTCCCTCAGGCGTTGTTTACCGCGCTAGTAATCCCTGCAACTCGACCTGACTTAAGGGTGAATATGCAAAGCCACATACTGACTAATCCTTAGTAATACCGATGCAGAACATGCCCTAGTCTAGTATTAAATCACACCATATTGAAGCTTATAAACTGAAAGATTTCAGTTCTCCTTTTAAACTTCAATTAGTAACTATAAGGGAGCTCATCCTCAGTTCCGGGCTACTTGCTTTCAGACAGCTCATTTTTGCCGTTTTCGCACTCCACTGAAAGTTATGATCTGGGAATATCGAGAAAATTTGTTCACACTTCTGGCTTTAAAAGTGAAAATTAAGAGGATAACAGCTTGCTTCGGTGTGAAGTTGAAAACTTTGCATCGACAAAGAGGATCAGGTATTTGAACAAGATTAAGCTGCAAATTAGCAACGATGATTATTTCAGCATGAAGTGTGTTAGATTGTTTTTGATGATGTTATTTCAAACAGGACAGGTATCTCGTACATTGTTAAGAATTGAATGCGAAAATGAATTATGTTTAATTAGTTTAATGTGTCCGTCTAATTTAAATTAAATTTTATATTATAGAGTGAGTTATCGTTACGAATGCGTGTACATTTCTATCAAAAATCAAGAAAATTTCGTCTCAATAACATGGAGATCTATCTAGTTACTATTTTTTCATAATCTAACAACGTGAAGGGGCTTTCGCTAAAGTTTTCAATTGCTTCTCACATTTTTGCTTCACACCAAGTTTGATCAATGTTGTAAAGAATATTGATTTGTCTTGAGTGAATTATTTGTTCAACAGTTTATTGCACGCTCGGAAATCTTAACATAAACAACGTCTGGTTTTTACCTTCCAATATACGTATAATAATTCCAAGACTTAGCAAAGTGCCTGTTTTTATCAAACTTATCATTAATTATTCAAAAGCCTACTTGTTTTTTTCAGTTTCATACTTTTTTTGTGAAAAATTAGTGCTGAACTCTTGATTTCAACAAAAGTATTGTAATGTAAGTAAAGATGCTACTGATTGTAATGAAGGTGGATGCGATGAGACTACTGTTGTCTCATCGTGCTGGCCAGGTGAAGAGCGTCTTCTTCTGTATTCCTTTAATGATATGAACTTCTTTTCTCTAGAAAGAAGCTATACTTAGATAGGGTGATAATAAGTACGCGAGATGGACCTACCGGCATTCCGTAGATTGCCACATGTTTGGCGCAGTTCAATAGAACAGGCAGCCGATATTTCTAATTAAAAACTGTTGCCGAAGCTTGAGGCAACTTTTAATCTGCCGAACTTTCAAAGGCAGATTTTACTTGAATCTTCCTTCCAAACACTTTGCCGATTTTAAGGCAAAGGTTGCTAAATGAAACAAGCAACTTTGTCTGGCTATGGAACGATTCTGCCTTGTGCTAGACTCGTTCCTTCCTTTTATTTACAAAAACTTTTGCTGTACAATCGATTTGCTTATTCTATAAAATTCTTACTCTAGTTTTAATTCTACTTACCATAACCAATCGTTCCCACGGAATATTGCTTGCTTGCAATGGCCTAATTGCACATTTGCCTACTCTGGGCACAATGCTCTACTAAAGAGTTTCTCACGGTACGCGGGTTCGAGAATATGATTATTAGAGAGCTTACTAAAATTTTGTAGGACATAAATATTTGAGTATGCTGTCACAAAAAGCTCGTTTTGGGACATAGCTGTGTATTGGTCGTTTGGGACATAGTTGTGTATTGGCTAGCACCGGGTTTGGAACTGGGAATACACTACACATAGTTGTGTATTGGCTAGCACCGGGTTTGGAACTGGGAATACACTACACCCCTTTCCTTTAGAAGAGTATTTGTTTGCAAATACGACTGATTGGTTGTGGTATTTTGTTTTACAATTATGCTTATCTGATGATGAGATATAAGTTTGTATTAAGTATAAAGTGTACAATAATTTTACAATGATTGATTGAATGTTTTATATAATTTAAGTCTATTATTATGTATCCATTTACATTTGTCTTCTATCTCTAGTAGTGTATTTACATTGTTTGTGTTTATTACTTTATATGGGCCTTTATATGGTTTCTGGTTTTTCTTTCTGTTTTCTACTGTTATCAATACTAGATCACCAATGTTTAAATGAAGAGGTTTTGTATATGCTGTTTTATTGCTCCTAGCTAATTTTGTTTTCTCTATTAATTCTCTGGCTTTTGATGCCGATATTTTTAATCTTAGCTTCAACTCATTCGCGTAATTTTCAATATCATAGATTCTATCTGTGTCTTCTAAAATGTCGTTTGGCAAATAAGAAAGTTTTCCGAAAACTAGTTCGTATGGTGTGTAGTTAGTGTCCACGTGTGGGGTTGTATTATACGAGAATGTATAATATGGTATCCATTCGTCCCAGTTATTGTCATCAACGAATGCTAACAGATATTCATTGAGGACACGGTGGTTTCTTTCTACAACACCTAACGTCTCGTGGTGATAAGGAGTTGAAAAGATTTGTTTTATATGTAACAGTTCGCAAATGTTCTTTAGGAGATTATTAGTAAATTCTGTCCCTAAATCGGTTTTTAAAATTTTGAAATGACCGTATTGTAGTATAAAATTGTTTACTAAGGCCTTTGCTACTGTCTTAGCTTCCTTACTTTCTAAGGGTATAGCCGTGATATATTTCGTTAATTCGCATTGTATAGTTAATATATATCGAAAATTGTTTGAAAGTCTTAATGGACCTACGATGTCAGCGCTTACTATTTCAAAACTAGTAGAGGGTGTATCGGTTTTTATCATTCTTTCCTTTGTGTGCCTTGTGATTTTGTTATATTTGCATTTTTCACATTGGTTAATGTAGTGTTTTATCATTCTATTCATGTCCCTCCAACAGTATCTTTGTTTCAATTTTAAAAGTGTTTTACGGATTCCTGTATGTCCTCCGTGCGGCGATTCGTGGAATTCTTTTATAAGTTCATTTTGTTCAGCGATGTCATTAATTCTTTTGGGGGGTTTATATATCATAATTTTTAACTGGATATCCATTTTTCGTTGCAACGTATTGAATATTTTCTTAAATTCTTCTTTGGGTACGTACCTGAATATTATATCTTCCATAGATAGAGCTAGCTCGTTTATATTATAATTCTGCGCATAATTCAGTAACTTCTTCACTACAGAAACTAGTTTCGTGTTTGAATTATCGTTACAGTTATTGCGAGATTTCACACTTTGCTTGTCGCTGGCGGAAACGTATTTCTCGTGAGCTTTATCGCTAAAGTGGACCATTAAATAATCTTTCTCCTTTGAGATTATTATACTTTCTTTATCGTTGCGCAACATATTAAATTTTACTTTTAATGCCCCTGTTATATCGGATAGTGAAGTACAATCGAACGCATAGAGGTGATCAATCTCCCGTTTTCTTTTGTCGCTTTCGTTATCGATTTTTGTGCTTGTTTTATTACATTGTTGTTTTATCGCCTTGCTTCTTGTTATCGCCATAAGTTTCTTGCTGATACTTTCGTCATTGGTTGGGGGTATCATTGATTTTAGTATTTCTGAGTCTATTTGTATCCTTGATAATGCATCGGCATTTGTGTTGATATTACCCTTTTTATACACAATTTCAAAATCATAGTCCGATAAATCTAATCTGATTCTTGTTAACTTCGAGGATGGGTTTTTGTGTGTGAACAACGATACTAAAGGTCTATGGTCTGATACTACTGTAAACTTTCGTCCATACAAATATGGTCTGAAAAAGTTTATTCCCCAGTGTATCGCCAAAAGTTCCTTTTCAATGATTGGTTTGTTCAGTTCATGTTTGTTCAATGATTTACTCGCGTATGAGATTGGTAAATCAGAACCGATCTCTCCTTGTGACAGAATCGCACCTAGTGCAAAATTTGATGCGTCAGTGGTTAAAATGAAAGGTTTTTCAAAATCTGGATACTGTAGTATCGGTGGTGACATCAATTTTTGTTTTAGTAGATCGTATGCTCTTTGCTGTTCTTCCTCCCAAATAAACGGTGATTTTTTCTTCAATAAAGAGTTCAAACTCTTTGCCGTTTCTGCAAAATTTGGGATGAAGCGTCGGTAATAGTTACAAAAAGCTACGAATCTCCTGACGTCATCCGTGTTTTTAGGAATTGGATAATTCTTTATTACTTCGTGTTTAGCAGGGTCTGTTCGTATACCGTCTGCTGTAATTAGGTGTCCTAAATAGACTACTTCCGATTTTAAAAATTTGCATTTATTCGCATTCAGTTTGAGGTTATATCTGCGTAGTCTTTGTAACACTTTAGATAAATTCTCGTTATGGTGTTTGATGCTGCATCCAAAGACCATAATGTCATCGACATATAAAAATGCTGAATGACTTAAACCAGTTAGTGCAATGGTAAGCATTCTTTGAAAACTGTTTGAGGATATTTTAAGTCCAAAGGGTAGCCTTTTAAACTGATAGTGTCCGTTGCTAGTGGAAAATGCTGTCAAAGGTCTGGAGTCTTTCTCTAGTTCAATTTGGTGGAAAGAACTCGTCATATCTAAGGTGGAGAAGTATTTTGCTCTACCTAGTTTGTCGAGCACATCTTCCAACCTTGTCAATGGGAATTTGTCATTGACTAACTTGTCGTTTAACTTTCTGAAGTCAACAACAAGTCTCCATTTCTTTGTATCGTCAGAACTTTTCTTTGGTACAACTAGCAGTGGTGAGTTGTATGGGCTTATCGAAGGTTCAACAATGTCGTTATCCTCCAATTCTTGGACTTGTTTTTGTATTTCCTCGTTCTGAGTGTGAGGTAACCGATAATTTTTTATATATACTGGTGCATCGTCAGTGGTATTGAGTCTTTGCTTGTAAAAGTTATTCTTACTTAGTTGTTCCCCTTCAAGGTGAAAAACATCTTGATATTGTTTAATAATATCTAGCAAGCTCGTGTTTGCTTGTTCATCTAAGCTATTTGTGTTTATGACGTCCAGTAATCGGAATGTTTGTTTAGTTTTCAAAATGTGATAGTTTTTCAAAGGTTCTATTTCTAACTCGAAGTTTTTGAGTGTTATATTGTGTTCACTAGTGTTTAACACTTTAACGTGGCATACACCTCTTGCTGGGATAATGCAGTTCCCTAAGAATACTCCGTTTAGGATTTCCTTGTTAAAAATGACGCTGTCTTCGGATCTGTTAATTTCTATTGGAATCATGGCTTCAGTTCTCGCCGGGATGACAATCTGTGCCATGTTGATTTTTCTGGTGTACATAGGTATTGTAATGTCTTTGTCAAAGATGCAAAAGGTAATAGTATATGACTCGAAATCTATTTTGCACATATATTCACTGAGTATATCTCTTCCTAATATACCATCAGTTTCAATTGGAAAGTCCTCATCTACTATGTGGAAAATGTTGGTTATCATCTCGTTTTCGATGATAAATTGTTGCTTGGTAGTTCCTAGAGACATTGTTGTCTTGTCTGTTATGCCCGTAAGTTTGCATTTATTTTCGGGTTGTAGATCGATATTTTTACAAAATAAACTATTATTCTTGAGTATCGAGATATCTGCACCTGTGTCTACTAGTAATTTCATGTATCTTTTTTCATTATTGTTATATATTTTTACATAATTAGTGCTAATCCCCGTTATTCTAAATATACTGTTAGTTATATTAGATTTAGGTTTTACAATATTTTTGGCCAAACTCTCTATTCTTCGTCCGGGAGGTTGCCTAGTTCCTCTCGGGCGGTTGTCAAGTTTCCCTGATCTGATATTATACGGATTCTCCTATTACTATCTCTATTATTGTAGAAATTTCTACTATTGTTGTTTATATTGTTTCCATTTCTGTTATTGTTGAAATTTCTATCTGTGTGCGAGTTTCTAGCACCGTTGAAATTTCTGCTGTTGAAATTTCGGTTATTGGGTGGTCTACCATTATTAAAATTTCGACTAAAAAAATTATTATTATTCTGAATACTATCGCGTGGTCGTCGTTGAAAGTTTTGAGAAGCATATCTAGTTCTATTATTATTATTGTTTGGGTATCTGTTGTTGAAATTTCTGTTATTTCTATTAATGTAGAGTATATTATTTTGTTGAGTTTCCGTGCTTTCTACTTCTATGGCTAGAGAGATTGCTTCACTCAGATTTTTAGGTCTTGCTGCGAATATCGTTTCCCTAATCTGGTCGTTCAGACCGTTTTTGAATACTGTTAAAGCGTATGTATCATTAACGCTGTGTATTGCTTGTTTTGCGGCCTGTATTGGGTTTGGACCTAGTTCATTTATTTGTAGTTGGTTTAGCTCATTAACCAAATTTAGTATTTTGTCTTTATATGTGGAAATAGGTACCCGTTTTTGTGTAATGGTTGATAATTGTGTGTGGATTTGAGGGACTGTTCTTGGGTTTTTATATTTTAGTCTTAGTTCGTTTTCAAAATTTTCTAAATCTGTTACATTTGATGTGTTTAATGATGTTCTTACATTAGGGCTAAGTTTCACATGTAAGATAAAATCTAGCAATTCGGTTTTTCCTTCTTGCGTTAGTTTTTTGCCAATGAGTTTTACTACTATTAAAAATGTCTCAAGCTCAGAGAATTTACCGTCAAAACTTGGTATGGTTTTAATAGCTGTTTCAATGTTAAATTCTGCCATTTCGGTGTATGTAACTTCTTCTTTTGTTTCTACTTGAATGTTTTCGGCGTTCAACCGTGTTACTAAATTAGAAATTATTGACTTGCTTGTGGATGAAAGTGCCGTTTTTAACTCTATAGCTTCACCTTCTTTTAGTGTTCTAAAAAGATTGAGATATTCGGCTTCTATTTCAATTACCTTTTCTAATTTTTCTTTAAGAGTTTTGACCGTGTAGGTCTTGGTTTTTCTTAAATTTGAAAGTGTGTTCTGCAAGTCAATAAGTAACTCTTGTAGTCTGTTTATAGACATTTGGAAAATTTATTAAACATTGTTTCTTCCTAAAACAAGATTTCTGTCTACGACTTTTCGAGCATACCTCTTTTGTTTACTATTATATATATATAAAAATATCAAGATTATAGAAAATACGACCGTGGTACTTATGGTTTGTTTATATTCCATTAAAATGTTAGAATTAGTAGTACAATTATTTCCCATTTTACTTATAATTTATCTTTACTATTTAATTTTGTTTTTATATATATTTAAATCATTTACGTTTAAGACTATTTAATTTGTTTGAAAAATTAATTTTTTGTTCTCCTGCCGATATATGTATTAGGCGATGTAATATCGCTTTTTCGCGTCGTTCATTAAATGCTTTTCCTCCTCGTCGTCTTCGCTTTAACTTTACAATTTTCGGGATTGCTGCTGTTGGCTTTTTTATAAACTGCTCAATGTGTCTAGGACGGGGTCCGGGTAGCGGTGTTGGCTCATATTTAGGCGCCTGGGCTACCGGTATAGGCACGTATTTTTTTCGTGTGGGTTTTGCTGATTCGCTGGATTTTGCTCGTATTAGGCATCTCTCGAATGCACGATGGAATTCTCCGTCTGAGGTAATCTCGCGTATTTCACCTTCTTCTTCGTCTTCTAGTAGTCCGGAACGTGCAGGATCGTGGGTCGCAGGATCGCCATGTAATGTAAGTAAAGATGCTACTGATTGTAATGAAGGTGGATGCGATGAGACTACTGTTGTCTCATCGTGCTGGCCAGGTGAAGAGCGTCTTCTTCTGTATTCCTTTAATGATATGAACTTCTTTTCTCTAGAAAGAAGCTATACTTAGATAGGGTGATAATAAGTACGCGAGATGGACCTACCGGCATTCCGTAGATTGCCACATGTTTGGCGCAGTTCAATAGAACAGGCAGCCGATATTTCTAATTAAAAACTGTTGCCGAAGCTTGAGGCAACTTTTAATCTGCCGAACTTTCAAAGGCAGATTTTACTTGAATCTTCCTTCCAAACACTTTGCCGATTTTAAGGCAAAGGTTGCTAAATGAAACAAGCAACTTTGTCTGGCTATGGAACGATTCTGCCTTGTGCTAGACTCGTTCCTTCCTTTTATTTACAAAAACTTTTGCTGTACAATCGATTTGCTTATTCTATAAAATTCTTACTCTAGTTTTAATTCTACTTACCGTAACCAATCGTTCCCACGGAATATTGCTTGCTTGCAATGGCCTAATTGCACATTTGCCTACTCTGGGCACAATGCTCTACTAAAGAGTTTCTCACGGTACGCGGGTTCGAGAATATGATTATTAGAGAGCTTACTAAAATTTTGTAGGACATAAATATTTGAGTATGCTGTCACAAAAAGCTCGTTTTGGGACATAGCTGTGTATTGGTCGTTTGGGACATAGTTGTGTATTGGCTAGCACCGGGTTTGGAACTGGGAATACACTACACATAGTTGTGTATTGGCTAGCACCGGGTTTGGAACTGGGAATACACTACAGTATGATCTTAGAATAAGTAATTCTTCTATCATTACACGTTTTGAAGCGCTTCAAAAATACTTATAATTTAAGATTATTGAAAAAGTCGTGTTGTTGCTTTTCACCAAAAATATTATGTATTTCCTCAAATACGTATTTCGGTTGCTACTCAATGCAAAAAGAGTAACAAAATTAAGTAAGCGGAAATGCGTTCACTTATTCATAATCGGAGGTAGTTTCTTTAATCTTGGGGCTAGAAGGTTCATTATTTTGATAGCTTTACATGGCTAGGAATGTCTCTGTTTAAACCCCATTCTTTCACCCTATTGCTTTTTGAACTGAAATTGGTGTTGAAAAAAGAAGCGATTTGTCTTCTTCAATTGCGCATAAAAGTCAACTTAAAAATGGGGTAAAGTGTACGTATGGAGCGTTTGTCAATTGCCCCCTAATTTTTAAGTCGTCCGAAATAGAATACAGTAAAGCCATGCCACTTCACTTGTAGATACTAAATTGCGACAATTTCCATGTGCCTTTTAGAAAGAATCAATTTACAGTGTAACGAAACACGAAAAAATGGGCAACCTCCTCCGCCCCATGGGTATTTTAACATTTCAAAATATTTTCAGAGTAAATTGTTACATTTCAAGAAAAAAAACCATTACTATAAATTTCAGGAATTTTCACAGTCAAAAACAGGCATGATGATAGATTACAGGCTGGTAAAGTGATTAAAGCTGAAAATTATTGTTGTAAAATTGACAAAAATACATTAAGGTCAGAAGCATAAAAAATAGACACGGAAATTTTCAACCAATTGCTGTCTATTTGTTTATATAACAAATAATAACAAGTTTCATCACTATAGTTTAAATATTTTTCAATAAAACTTTTACTTAAAATATCAATTATGGAGTTAACAACTGCATCGTTGACCATTTCTTTATAAATAGTGTATGTGGGAATCATCAGCACTCCTTAGAGGTTTTTTCAAAATTTATTCAATTCAAAATTTAGTTTACCATTTCATCGTTCACTTAATCGAAGCTATTTTTCTTCCCTTTTTTTAGCAGAATCGAAGCGTCTGAATTTTTTTTGCTTTTGAATTTCAAGGTAAAAAACAGTAGTTTAACATTTTAAATAAATGTTTCGCATAAAAAATAAAAACCTCGCTTAACCATTGCGGAAACTACTCATATTGATATATAATAATATTTATTGATTTACTGACGTTGGATAAACCCACAAACGGTCCTTTTGGTCACCGTGAAAATAAAATAGCGGTCAATAACCGAGCTGATAACTTGAATCATAATTAATATTTTTAACTTCCCAGTATATGGGAAGTTCTTGTAATCGCCTCGAAAATCGAAATTGAAATTTTCAACATTTCTTTACGTTTTGAGGTCTATAGAGTATTTATAAAGTGTTTTTAGAAAGGGAGATGTATGTGTGTGTGTGTGTATGTACGTACGTACGTACGTACGTATGTACGTTCGTGGACACTTTTTTCTACGAGCATAACTCACGTAAACAAAGTCGTATCAACTTCGTTAAGGTGTCAATCGAAGCGTCTTTGCAATTTTAAGAGCTGATTAGTTTTTGGGAAACTTCGGTCAGGGGGGTTTGCTGTTTTGCCCGTTTGAAGGTCATTTCTGTCGTGCGTTATATCTCGTGAATCAATCGCACAGTTTTTTTGCACAAGGTGTCAATCGACGCGTATTAACATTTATGTGATTCTATAAAATTTTGAAAAAAATTCTTGGAGCCGTTTTTTAATTTAAAAAAAAAGTGCAAAAAATTAGGTTTTTTTTCAAAAACACAAAATTTTTAACCTGATTTTCAAACCTAAGTAATCAATGTTTATATAATTTAGATACTCCGAATAGTTCTTGTGAAAAATAAGCAAAAGTTTTTTACATGATTACAGAAAAAAATTAAATAAAAATAAAAAATCATTAAACGTTCAAGGTCATTTACGTCATTCATTATATCTCGAGAACCAAATATAATCTTTCCATCATTAAGGTGTCAATCGACGCGTATCAACATCTTAATGATGTTTTTATATTTAAAAAAAAATGTTAAAGCGTTTTTTACGATTTATTAATTTTTTTTTTAGAAAAGTAGTGTTTTTTTCATAAAAAATTTCATTTTTAATCTGATTTGCACATCGTAATAATAAATGTTTATAGAATTTATAAACTTTTATCAATTTTTGTAGAGAAACCAGCAAAAACTTTTCTCATGATTACAAACAAATTAAATTAAAAATAAAAAATCATTCAAAGTCACCATGTAAAAACGGTTCATTCGAATGATTATACCTTAAATCTCTTATTCTAAAGACATTGTTGAAGAGTCAATCAAAGTTTATTAATATTTGCAAAATTTGAGCAGATTTTCAATAGGCTTCACAGCACCATGTTTAACTTTAATGAAAAAACTGCTTTGTAGCCTGTCCCCCCTCCGATTGATCCGCGTGAATAATCAATCAAACCAATGCACCAAAATCCTTACGTAATCAATTGACGCTCGCGTAGATGTTACGATTAATATTAAATCATTCCAATAATTTTTATGAGAGGGACATTTTTATTATTTGAAGTAGTATTATTTCCATAACTTTTATTGTGTTTAATATTTTTAATATCTTTTTAGATATTACTGGGAAGTTGACCGTGTGGACCTCATGGGTCGCACCTCACGGCTTGTTATTGAACGTTTTCATGCAAGCTGCCTAGAAACTACAGTTCAAAACCTGGGTTATATGTGAAATGAATGACTTTATATCTCGTTTTAAAAAAAGTGTTTCCATGATGCCACTGACTAGATCTGGCCCCTTAAGGATGAACCCGAAAAAGGTGGGATGTGTGAAAATTAAGTAAGTAAAGAGATCGCTTCTAATCGACTTTTAATTCCAACGGTTGTTACAATTTTCATAATATTCAATTAACTTTGAGACTCGAAAACCTAAAAGGAATTGTTTCACAATAATATATCTTCATCTAGCATAAACACGAGAACTTTTCGGTTTGACAAAAAATAACACTACAAACAGGATAACAATCAATATCCCATATAACATTTCTCATAGTGCGTTTCTTTATTTTGTTGGAGGTGCTTCTATGAAATTGTGGAAGCTCCCAAATATAGGAACGTAAATGATATTTTTAAATGAATTTAATGTTTATTAGATTAATAAAACAATCCAAAGTAACTTTGGGATTTTGTACTTCAATAATAAACCTTCCGAAATCGAAATACATGGTAGGTGATTTGGGTTTCGAAAACTAATTCACATTGTCTGGATTTTTTAGGCTTGTTCAAAATAAGTTCTAAATCACCTTAAATAGTACACAATATTTTTCTTGAAAACAAATAATAGCGAAAAATCAAATAATCGTTTAACTAAATTAATCGATTCATGTATGCAATTAAATAGTTGACTGAAAAATTTCTCCAAGTGACTCCATAACCCATTTGTAAAGTTGCTGACCCTTTCTGTTTCTACACATTTGCATTTTCATATGTTATTTAGAGCAGCATTAGTTATTTTCTTCCGGAATAACAGCAATATTTCACCTGACTTGCAACGTATTGTTTCCCGACTGAACAAAAAATTAGAGCACACATCGCACAAAAGCCTGTAATTATTTTTCCACATATCAGTTTAGACTGTTGCAACGGAATTGTGGAAAATTGCTGAATAATTACGGAGTTTATAGTCCCGACAGCTAGGGACGAGTGATCATCTTTTCTTTAGCGTTCATATTTCATGTGGGCAAATTGTAGAGCACGAAATAAGAACGCTGGTGATGTGTGACTTTTGTTGAGTTTCGGGAGATATTTCAACGAAACGAATTTTAGAAGTTGAAGTCTATGGCTTTAATTCCTTCGTACGTTTATTTGGTAAGGTTTCAAGTGCCGATCATTTCCAGCACGGGGTTTAAGTGACAAAGAAAAGTTTTTTAGGATATTTCACAGGCTATGTTGTACAATTTCCTGTTTTTATGAATTAAATTTTTTTTCTTCAAAAAACTGCACCTGAAAATAAAATGTATAATGAAACTTTTCAGTTCTGTGGATAGAGAACATTTTATAGCTCGTCTCAATGAATAAATTATAACTGAATCATCTTTTTCTAAAGCCCCACTTGTTTTGGGTTTTTGAGCTATGGGCAATTGTAAGGTTTTCATGTGTTTACAAATGATGTTTGCAAAAGACACTGATATTCCTTTGTTTGTCGAAAAATCGATTTTTAGCCACTTACTTTCAAAGAAAGCAGATTTTTGTATTTTGCAAAATTGATTTATTGTAACATTTTAGTTTTAAGAAAGACTGACTCACATTTTATAATTTTATCAATTTCTGTGGAATTGGCTTATCTTTCAAATATACTGCAGTGAAAAGTTGAAATAAATAGCTTTGGTGGCATTAATGATTGTTCATTTGATGGTTTTATTTTGGATTACCTATATTGCAATGAAATAAATAAAATTTATTCATACATAAAACGCCACTAACAATGTGCAACTTAGTCTTCCAATTAACATCGCAAAAGAATAATCCCGGAGGAAGCTAAAGATTATTCGTACTTCCCGTGGAATTACACTTGAAAATAATAGTCGTTCGAAGCAAAAATCAAGATACTGAAACATTATCCTCTTAAATTCCAGGTCTTATTAAGGCTGTTATTTTCGATAGTTGTATAGTGTAAATCAACAGGTCTTTCATTGGATTTATATCTACATCGAGTTTATTTGATATTGCTTGAACGCCTAGTTAGACATGAGCACAATAAACTCAATGTGTTCTGTAACCAAGAACCCAAAAATGTTTGTCTAAGTAAAACGTTTGTCCAATAAATTTTTTCCGGTCCAATGGCGAATGCCCGCCGGCATAATATTGCTCGACAGTGGAAGATTTATTGAGTTTTAAGAAGACATTTCCTACCGGACGACTGGGCCCAGTCTTGGAAGCTTTCAGGTTAAATCTACTGAAATCCTTGTTCAATACCTTCGACAGACGCTTGGACTTCATTGCACTCCAGACACTCTATAAATTATCCTTTTATCGATAGCGTAGTAGTATTTGATGACAGAGAGACTTTTCAGATAACATCCTTATGTGCTACTGGGACCAAAATAAATGTCCTAAGTCTGCGAGATTTCCTGATTTGGAAGTATAACAGCTGCCGTTGTCGTTGTTGTATCATATGTTTAACAAGGACAAATTCGAGCTTTTATGATTTGCATAAAACATATAAGGAATGCGAGTGAAGAAAATTGACGTTAGTATTGATGGTTAAACAGAAAAGATTAAGTCTATCTTAATTTTTCCGAAAATATTTTTCGAACTCATTCGATTAGTTTCTACCATATCAAATGAAGTAAAATATGTTACATACAAAAGTAATTATATTTACCTAGACAATTATCAAAGTAAGAATAATAATTTGTAATTACGCCATTTCCATAGGCTTATACAGTAATTAAACACACAATTGTATTACTCCGCTAAGTGACTTATTTTGATCTTCAAATTTTTCGCTGCACTCAATAGCTCCACATTTCGAAAATAATGCATTGGTTTTTCATGATTATTAATAGTTTTTCACTTTCAAAGACTGAATGTCCGATTTGAATGCACTTATTAGATTCGGCATGTTTTTTATTACATTTCGGTGAGTATTAAGTGTCATTGAACATTCACGTATTTTTAATGCTGCAAATGAAAAAACCTGTCACAATTGTTGAAACCCCATCGTTTTTGAACACAAAACCGTGTGTGAGCAGTGTGGATTGTATTTTTCCGTTTTTGCGAGTCATATGCCATTTACATTGCAATGAGAACACGTTTTTGCGAATCCAGCATTGGAAAACATCCTGCAGCGTTTACAATGCATTCGGATAATTTTGTTTGTCAAATAAATATGTTGGGAAACATTTATGGCTTTCAATTATGAATGAGAAATTAACTAAATTAGCTGCATTAAATATTCAAATCATGTCCTGAAATTTGAAATATGTACATACAAATTGAGATAGGATTTCAAAAAAGTGGGCTCGTAAGAGAAGGGAAGAATTGCAAAAATGTAGTGTTAGTAAATAAAAGTGACATTAGTGATGTTATTATTTTTAAAACGGTAAGAAATGTGGAAGCTGTATTTGAAGCCGCTTTCCCAATTTTCGCATCTTTGAATTTGTTTTATTGTTAGTGATGTGGACAAATTCTTGTACCAAAAACATTTAAAGAAATATAATGCCTATGACAATCTGAGCTGCTATCATTTTGCTCACAATTTCGTCAAAAATTTGATATTTTGATATCGATTTTGGAAACAAACAACTTGTTTTCATTCATCATATGGATGAAAAGTTTTTAAAGACAATCATATGATCTTCGACTTTGTAGTTTTTTCATGAAAAAAAATTTAAAAAGTATATTGATAATTAGTTTCAAAGTGTAACTTAGACTTTAAACGTTATCATTGACCAAGCAGTTATTAACTTACCAGTATATGGGAAATTCTTGTAAACACTTCGAAAATTCAAATGGAAAATCTCAATATATCTTTGCATTTTAAGATTTTTATAATTATAGTAACTTTGGAAATTAGTCGATACTTGGCATAGTCACGTTTTCTATGACGCTAACTCTCGAAGAAAAAATTGTGTAGACTCCTTGAAAGTTGAAAAAGTTCTACATTTCATTTGAGTCAAATTTGCACTTGTGACGGTCAATGCTTTGCAAGATCAGTTGTTACATAGATTTATTATTATTTATTTATTTATTAAACAAAATAAAATCATTAAATTGTCAATTCGCGTCGATTGACCTCTTGATGAAGCAAATCGTACGTTTTTTCAAGAGATATAGCGCATTACAAGGTTGTCCTTCAAGAGGTGAAAACAGCAAACCGCCCCGACTGAAGTGTCCCAAAAACTAATCAGCTCTTAAGATTGCAAAGACGCTTCGATTGACACCTCAACAAAGTCGATACAACTTTGTTTACGTGAGTTATGCTCGTAGAAAAAACTGTCCACGAACGTACGTACGTACGTACACACACACACATTCATACTTCTTTCTAAAAACACTTAAAATATACTTGTAAGACCTCAAAACGTAAAGATATGTTGAAAATTTCAATTTCGATTTTCGAGGCGATTACAAGAACTTCCCATATACTGGGAAGTTAACGAGCCGTTGAGGTGCAACACTTCAGGTTCAATGGAGCAAGTTCCCAATTATATCTACTGAACTACTTATTAAGGACAATAACAAAGATAATAATTTAGATAATTTTAATGATAAAGAGACATTGCAGTAATTGGAACAAGTCGGTGTTTTTAATATGAATTTCATGGTTATCAGAAAAAAACTATATTTTTTTGTTTGATGAGTACTCTTCAGAGCATCTTGAGATCTTGTTGAACATTGAATGCTTCAAGTTTTGATCCGATTTTAAAAAAATTAACATAATTTTTGCACATTTTTATTAAATTCAAAATGACTCCTAAATTTATTATAAAAATAACTAAATCCTAAAAATTATAACACGGTTTGAAACAAAATCACAATCACATTATGAGAGCAAATGATATAAGTTGGTAGTATTCGTATCAATGATTTGTTTAGTGTAACCATTTAAATGATGAATTATCAAAAACCTATTTAATTTGAATTACTCCCAATTTCATCCAGCATTTAATCTTGTAAAACACTGATTACCAAGGGTGTAATTTTTTTTATATCTTGTTTAAATTGTTAACTTTTCGCAGTTGTTTAATTTATTTAAGAGCGGGCGTATTAAATTGATGAACTCATTAAAATGTTGAAAAGCTTTGATTTGACACCTCAACGTCGCATATACATTTGGTTCGTGAGATATCATGCGTGACCAAATGACCTTGGATGTGTCAAAGCTATCCGACCGAACATTACCAAAATCTAATTACCTCAGATTTTTGCTTAAACGCTTCGATTGACAATTTATACAATTATACAATTTGGCCTTCGTGAAATATCGTTCTAGAAAGGAATGGCAAAACCCCCATTGGTACGTACGTAAGAAATGATCTGAACGTAGGTACGTATGTACACAAGCGCATACATGTTTCGTTCCAGAAATATTTTTAAATTACTTTTTAATTAAGCGCTTAGAACGTAAAGATATATTAAAAATTTCATCAAATTGAAGTTACCAGCTAAATAGTTTTAGTCTTTCGAACTAAGATCTTTCTGTCGAAAATTGACTGAAAAGATTTCATAATAAAATAAAACACCGTTTTATATTCCACAATTTATTTATATTTAACTTCATCGAGTGCCGAGCAACTTACGACTAAACTGAAACTACATTTGTGCGAACCTAAAAATATTTTCAATTATGTATAAACATAGGTTTTTCGTAACTATGATTCCTTTTCATGTTAGTAAACACCAGGCGACAATGGTAATAAAACAAGAGTTTTTCTATTTTCTTTAAGTATGTAGTACAGTCAAACCGCCTGAATTTTGACGTAAACCGTGTATTTTGGGTAGGCAGGCAAATTTTTATTGCAATGCGTAGGCGAGGGTATAGTTAGCTTAAGTTCAAGTTTCTGAGGTCACAGCTTCAATCCTCTGGGGTCCATCTTAAAAACAGAAGAAAGTGGGGCACGCTCATATCTCTGAACCCAGGGCTCCCACAAGAAAGTTGTGTGGGGAAAACTTGCGTAAAATAAATAAATAAACTTGCGTAAAATAAATGAATTTTTGCAAGTCGTCCATACATCACTTTTAAGTGGTGTCAATAGTTAAAAAGTTACAAGTCAAAAACCACACCCAAAAAGGGGGCAACAACTTTTGGGCGTCACATTTTTTTTAGATTTTGATAATTTTACAATGAAACAATTTCATAAATGTATTATATCAAATTTGAATGATAATTTCATCTTAACCATGAAATGGAGATGGAAGGTAACCACGAGACCAAGTATGATAGGCAATTTCATGGCATTTTCTTCATATCAAAGCAGTCGAGTATAAACTATACAATACTTCAGTCAAAATATTGTCCATCATCGAATACGCATGTCATCTGCGAAAGATATTCAAATTTAAAATTCCTGACTTCGTTCACTATCTAAAACAACATATCGTTACTTAAAGTGGAAAATGTCGTATGTCCAGCAATTTCATTTTTTGAGAAAGCAAAGAAATGATGTGTTCCTTATGATTTGATTCTGTAACTATTTGCTTTTTGTTTAATTTTTGATTCAACATTACATTATCTAATTGAATAATAATTAAGACATTCATTAGGCACATGTACCAATATTTAAAAAAAAATGTAAATTTCAACATACGACCTGTAGCAATTTGAGTGTCGATATATGTAAATAAGAACGTCTAAACATTTGCGTGGGTTATGAGGAGCTGATAAGTGGACCTGTCAAGGAAAACCTTAATAAAACGATATTTATTTCACCCAAAATTAAATCAAAAACCTTACATCTCATTACCTGCAATGTTTACTATTCGAACCCTTTTTAACCTTCTGTTAATCATGTCGAAAAAAAATGTGTACTCATGCCAAGAAAAATTGAATTCAACCCAACTGTCCTTTCAGATTTTTCACTTTGTTTCCTACTCAACTTCAATCTATTTTTCCAGGATATTTCTTGTCATCTTGTTTGTGCCGAATCCGAGCCAGCAACTGTTCAGTCAGGTCACGATCCGTGTCAAGTGTGCTTGTTGAGAATATTCTTGGTTGGAAATTATTTTCCCGAAACAAAAAGCATTTAAATGATTTGAGGACTTTCCGGTGGATTCATTCTATAAGTGGTAGGCAAAGTTGAATCAGTAAGGTATTTACTCAAGAATTACTTTGTGTGCATTTGATGTAATGATAATCTTTCGAGAAAATCTTTATGTTTTTAAAATTGTGACCCTTGTCGAATTAAAAGACCTTTCCATCTATGTTTCGCCTAATTTATTTGGCGAAACGAGCAGGCCATTAATAAAATTTCGTTTCGGTGCAGATTTAAAGAACGTTTATGTTGTGTGTCAGAAATATTTTCATTTTGGCCAAACCATATTGGACAAATGGGATTGAATATGTTTGTTATGTTATGTTTTGACAATTGAATCAGAAGCGTTTGAAATTTTGTGAAATTCAATTAGCACCATCCTTTTGACTCTCTTTCGTTAGAATAGAGATGATAAAAGGCTACTAGTTGTAAATAATTTAAAATACTTCACACTAAGAGTAGCGTAAAATTTCGTCATAAATCACATGTCATCAAAAGCCGAACCGTTTTCCAACTAGTAATTATAAAGTCCTTACAAAAGCCCAGCTTATCATGATTTCAAAAATGGAAGAAATCTGATGCCGTTTAGCAAATGAATCAAGCATAATCTTATTTCAATCTCTACATCTTATCAAATTTTCCCATGAATAATGGGGTGCGAAAATTACAAATCCTTGAAGAACATCAACTATACGTTTCTAATCCTTTACACAAGCTTTGAGGATTATCACTACTTGCGGTGCGGAAAGATTTTGTTTGATTGAGAAGGTCGATATAGCTATGAAAAGATTTTGAAGTGATTTTTTTGAATTCAGGTATGCACGGTTTGTATTTATATTTACAGCAGTAAGTAAGTAGTACAATAGTTATGTAGTCAAATGAAATATTCAAACAAAAGTCGTACATCGAAAGAAGTTTTATAATGGGAAAATTTAGAGTGTTTCTGGTTGGGCAAAGGTAAAAGTCGATCGTATAGCCAATTTTCGCAACACTTTATCTAAGTACTGAATCAAGTCATGTCAATCATGGTTTTGTATGTATAATCAATTAAATTTCATAGAAATTTTTGGGATGGAGCAAAAGCATCATCAATATTTCCTAAATAAGAAACTTCTTGAGCAAAACCGAATTAAATAGCATAACATTGTGTAAATATAATGAGAAATTTATTTGAACTGACTTCTGCATCTCGCCAAGTATTGCTATTAAACTGTTATTTCTATGATATTTATTATTCTAGTATTTAATCTTGAAACTATTGACTAAGAAACAAAATACTGCTCAAGAACTATCCAATTAGTTAAACAGATTAGCAAGCAATAATTTCTAGCCAGTGATGATTCAAATCTTAGCAACTTTCGATATTCAATTTTATACTTTCCAATGTGAATGCTGATTTTGCCATATAGTAAAAAAGATTATTTTTAATCATTTCTTTATTAAATCACCTATTGCATCCGATGTTCTCTCATATCAATTAATCTATATTCAATCTAGTGCATTTATTCTTTTAAACGAAAATCAAATTACTGAAACAAAGTTTCGCTAGAATCAATTTAAATTTTAAATCCAATTAAAAACGATGAAATCCCCGAGGAAATCATTTTCAGCGTTTAAACTGCAACTTGAATGCCATAGATACACTCGCATCCAAATTAATTCAATTTCACTGAGTCGCTTTCATGCTTCCCGACTAATTGAATTCGGCCAGTAAATGTGAATTTTCAAGTAGAATGCGAAACAGCACCACTCAATGATTTCAGAATTTTCGAAAATGAAATGTATTCAAAACTAATGTCCATCATCTATTTACGTGGAGCGTTACATGTGAGGCTTTTTAAGTATGAAATGAGCCAAAATGAAATTGCCGGGGATTTTCCACTGAAATTTGGGTAGCAGAATTTATACGAATTATTCATTCTCCAGTAAAATTTTGAAGCACATATGAATGTAAGTTTTTTTTGGAAATGTTTTTGAAATTTTGTAATATTTACTCGAGAATCAGTCGCTGGGTTGCACATTTCATTAATATTTTTAATCAATAGTGGCTAGGTTGGACTACTGAAATGAATCTTTTTTGCTAGTGTATCTTAAATACAAAATGAATATTTTCACTTCATGAACATTCAAAGTGGCTTATCTTGAATTTGTTCTCGTTAAGGAGGTTCGATGGCGATCAAGTGCAAATTTTTGCTATTTTTTGAAAGAAAATTTCAATTTTTTTTTCAAGCATTAAGACCGTTTGGGGTAGAAACGGTAATTTAAAAATAATCAATCAATCTTGCAAAACTTATTGCAGTACTAAAAAAATTAATTTTTTGAATGAAACAGCGTCAACAGTAAACACAGGAAGAACCAATCTATTGCAAACAGATAGTACTGCAAAAGAATTGAGAAGTATTTGGTCCGTGGTGTTCAATATGTTAATTGCAATTATAATTGTAGTTGGATGTAATATTTCATTGATTGGCTATGTTTGTTACAATTTTTGAAAAACTTTTTTGTTCGCCGAATAGAAAACAAATACTGAATCACTTCGTTTGAGTACAAAACTCAAAGGATCCTTTTTATAATGTCAGCATCGAATAATTGAAAGTTTTCTATTTCACTTTAAAACACCCCGCTGGAAAATTCGTTTTGAAATTCAGAAGATTTCGCAGGTTCACAATTTATGTTGAAAGCTCACATGTGGTAAAAATTGTCAAATGGCGCCTCCACCTGAGTGATAATATCTTGTTTCTTTTTTAGATTAAGAACAAGTGCAGAAGTAAGAACATTTTATGCTTTGCTTATTTACGATTAGATTAATTAGTTTTTACAACGTGAAGAGGCCCGCAAGGATTGCATGGTTATACTATCATTATAACTACGTAGCTGTAAAATATAGTAAATACACCTGATAATATACTTTGCCAATATTATTCCAGCAAAAATGTGATTCTTTCAAAAGAGTTATAGACGAGAAGCTACGCGAATAGTTCTGAGGTCTCCGTATTTGTACTGAATCATATCAAAAGGATAATCAAGCAATTCTGTATATTTTATAAGGGAGAAAAATGTGTACGTGTACGTGTACGTGTAATCAAAGAAATTCAACAACCATCAGTGATATAGACGCGTCCATTTGATCCTTTCAAAGAACGACACTCAAGTATTTAAATCATTTCATCTGCTACAAAGTCCAAGTCGAACAGAAAAGAGCTCAAACAGATAGAAGACTATGCAAAATGATTAAGTCAGAATTTTTGCCCAAATCAACGTGCAAAACACAAAAAGTTTAGGACTTATCAAATGACAAGGATGAATCCACTAAAACTCTTTCGGGGAAATTCCTCGTACAACTTGGTAAGTAATTCTCGGGAATTGCTTACCAAAGCTGATTGTATAACTTGAGACGTTGAAATCTACCTTAAAATCGATTTCAGTCATTCATGGAAGGAGTTTTTTACAGCCAAAGTGAAAGGTGGCTTAAGCTCTCAATATAAAAGCCGGATAACGAGGAAGTGCTTCAATCAATATATGGTTTGGTGGAGAATACGCAAGTTTGGCTTAAGACCGACGGAGTTCGCCATTAAATGCATAACAAACTCAGCCGTGTTCAAAGGGTAGTGCCTAGAATAGCGTTTCTAGCCATTTTGACCTGATTTGACTACAGGTCTTTTCGATAACGCGTGGCTGCCATATACCTAAGACAGTAAATCGTTCTGATTGCTCTAAATTACGAGCAATCGCACAATATTAGTCCGAAATGAAATAGACAAAGAAACTATTTCCTATGAACAAAGACAAAAATTCTAAGAAGAGGTCGACCAAAATCCTGAACAAAATCAGATCAATTACAAGAAAAGTCTTTGAAACTTTTACAGATTTCTAGGTATTTGGATCACGTGACAAATCCTCAACAGACGAATTACTAACGAATGTGTATAGCATGCTACTTTAAAAGAAATGGCATCTAAATTACGTGAAATTGAAAGCCCTAGCTAGACACACCTGCAGTGTTCTTTCGGAAAATCGTTTATTGAACGAATGTTGAAACTGCTAGGAGGGATTTTTAGAGTATGACTTACCAATGCTTGACATGTTTGAGATTTATTGACAATGCATTTACGAAGCTAGTTTATTTGAAAAGGACGAAAAGCAATTATCTGTTCGTTGGTTTGAGAAGAAAGAGCATATAGTAACATTGAAATCGCTGCTCTAAGATATGGTAGCGCTACTAGCATTTTTCTCCAACATGTTGGCAGCATCGAAAACCAATACATATCTAATCAATATTCAATTTTAATGCACAAAGTATAGTGGATATTATTGCTGCAAGTATATTAAGTAAACGCATCCTCCCACTTTATTTGGGTAAGAGAGGAAATCAAATGTTAATATCAAATGACAATTTCAAAACATAGAAAAATTTGCTTCCACCCGTCAAAATAGTTACACCAGCTGGAAATTTATTTTGTTGTCCATTTTTTTTCCCCAAATTTATATATTAAAGAAAATTATAAAATAAAATTCAAGATTTTGCAATACTCGTACATAAGTAAGAAATATTGCCAAATACTTAAAAATGGATAAAAATTACTCTACATCACTTGAAGACTTATGCTAAATTAATAAAATATAAATCTCTGATGTTCAAAAGTTTATTCTTAATGTTGAGTGCAAAGTTTAAAGCTATGTTTCTTTATTATGTGATTTCTATAGTACATTAGTGGGACTTCAAAATTTATTGCAATAATAGTAACGTAGCTGCTTGAAGTTTTTATCATTTTGTATTTCCTCTATCTATACTTTTTTTAAATTCTTTTTTTTCTTTTCAAGAAATCGTTAGCAACATCATTACTGTAAAACAATTGCATACATTGTTTGATTTTTATTTCTGTTATAAAAATATTTTTCCCCTTCAAACTTAGACTTGGATGCAATCAAAACCAGAACTTTAAAATTTGTTGCGAAATATTTTAGTAATTTTGCACTTTGAGGGTTATATTTTAATATTGAATTGAATTTTCATCCACAAGACTTGAATAAAATTGCCCCCAGCTTATTTCAAAGCATCACTTCTAGCAAAAATGCTGTCTCATTTCAAAAAGACTTAAAAGTATTCGAGTATTCTAAATGTCCCGTAAAACAATTGACTGTGCTTGTAAATACATATAAGAAAAATTGAAACAATGTAAGTAAATCTAAATTTAAAAAATCACTATGACAAGGTCCCAGTTTGTGTCATTTATTTTCATATGAATCATGTGATTACATGAAACTGATAATATTGATGTGGTAAAGTAAATAAAGGACTGCAAACATTTTAGTGGACATCAAAAAAATTTCAACATATTTGTTATCCAATTCATGACTACTGGTTGCATAAAGTTTTTAAATTAAACATTAAAAGTTAATTACGTTCTGCAAATTGCAATCGAATGTGTTTCAGCTTTTATGCAATACAAACATTCGTTTTAAGTGCCATCGAAATTGTTTTCCAGCGAGTATGCAACATTATATGGCGTTTATCAAATGAAAACAGTTTCCATTAAAATTTCCACTTTTCACTCTGTTTTCTACTTTTTAAGAAGTTTCGGCTGTTCGAATTTGTAGATTCCTATAATTTTCATGTAATGAAATGTTATTTTTGAAAAAACCAAGTATAGTAATAAAACCTTTTTGCCTGAAAATTAAACGTGGTAATTTTACAGTGTATTTGCACTCTCTACTCCAATTTAATTAAAATGTGCGTTTATAGTGAAATTTCAGATAGCTAAGTGTACGTTTGAGTTGAAGCGACTATTACGATGGTTGCGTAGCTATTATCGTCAGCCAGAGTGTTTTGTAGACTGTGTTGTACGCTGATAAAACATTATTCAGAATTAAAGAGGAGATCATTTTCCATAAGCTTAAAACGTCGAATTATTAAAGAATCCGATCATAACAGTCATCTGAATCGGGCAAATTTGCCTGCGCATCTGAATATGCCAATTTAAAATTACGGAAAAAATATTCAACGTATAAGCACTAGAGATTTATTATTATCTCTATATAAGAAAGAAAAGCAAAGTACGCAACGCTGGATAAAGATCTTGTTGCATGGTTACACCAAATGAGGTGATTCTAACTACCATTGAATGTTTCAATTGCAAGAAAAAAGGCAAAATATAACTAAGGTAACTAACTATTTTCTTATCGACTTTTGAAAGATAGGAGAAGAAGTGACTGAACTCTTACGAACTCATACGAAAAATGAATCCAATTTCATTAAAGGAAGCTCCCTTACTCATTATAAACATTTATTGTTTATTGTTTTTATTTAAATATTTTATTGAAATTATAAGAAATGTCAATTAGGTCGGAAAATTTTTGAAAAAATATTTTGATTTTTCCGTATTTACTTTTAATAAACAATATAATGTCTGCGCTGAACTTTGAAGTTTTTACAATTCATAAAAATAATAATATAAACTTATCAATACCATAACAAAGTCATTTGAGTAAGTGAAATTAGATTATATTATTTTCTCCAACCACTTGTTCACTGTAAATACTGATAGTTTATTGGTTTTGCATCAATAAGTTTCATAATCATGAAAATCTATGATATTTCCAATAAAAGTGAGGTGAATTTCCAAAGCGTTGATTGCCGAAAGCGCGTATTTGATTGAAAAAAGTATAATTTTTTAAAAATGAAATACGACTGTATGAAAATCATTGAAAATCTGTTCGAATCAAATATATGTTGAAGCGCTTTGATTGCGACCATAGACCTTTAGAATAGTTCAAATACCATTTTGCGTATCAACCCTTTATTAATAGTGACTGCTGCTCATGAAATAAAATTGCAGAGTTTTTGTATAAGAACTGTTTAAAACATCTGATTTTGTTTATTGATTAAAGCGAAAATTGAGTGTAATTTTTCACACGATTTTTAATAAATTTACTAACGGATACACTGAATCTATTGGCGCAATCATGTAAATATTATCACGCTTTGACTAACAGTTTAAAGACGTAAATCAAACGTCTTACTTACTGTACCATAACAGAAATGACTTTGGATGGGCCTAACAAAAAAACTGCCCAATCGAATTTTACCAAAAACATCTTTTGAAATTGGAAATATGCTTCGGTTGACACCCCAATATAGTCGATACATTTTCTCTCTCAGAATTCATCACCATAAAAATAAATGGGCACGAACGTATATATAGATACAGTCTTCTTTCCCAAAAACACTTTAAATAACCGTGAAGATATGTTGAAAATTCCAATTTGAATTTTCGAAGCGATTACAAGAATTTTTCTCATACTGGAGAAATTTCTAAAAGTCATTTTAGCATAACATTTCATCAGAAATAAACTCAAATACATTGGAATGCTTTCGTTTTCAATGGCGAACGTGTCACATTTTCAGGTTGAAACGAGCGAAAAATCAACATAAAAGTACTTGTTGACTCAAATTTGTGCTTCGCTAAACCATCTTGATAAATGCCCACTAAGTTTGTGATGTGCCTCAAAACATAACATTTAATTAAATGTTCTCGCGTCTCCTGGACATACGTAAAGTAAATTTCAAATAAACCACCCACGTTGTTTGTTCATTGTCTGGGAATCAACTTGAAGTGCTTTTCCATTGGAAAATCTCCGAACCGGAGTCATACGCGATGTGAAAACTCGACCAGTATGCTATTAATCATTTGCTGGCGCACCATTTTTAACGGAAACCCCTTACATCGAGATTCATCTTCCATTCCCGACATGGTACTTGGCACATTCCCGGTGGCGTTTTACCCCCATAACATCCTTTACAATATCTTTCGCTGCGATTTAAAACGCTTTCCAGTAATCCTATACCGTGCATGTAGCAACTTCAGAAGATACTGCTGGTGGTTATCAAATCTACAGAGTTTCATCATCCGTTGTCCATAAAACGACTGCCTTGGTGAAGATGAATTATTATTGCCTTGGATAGGAAATCGTGGAAGGAAGAGATGTTTTACAATCTGGACAGCTTGCAAGAATCTGAAAAGCGAAACTTTTCGCTTTTTGGTGAGAAAGCAGAACGGAATTAAGTCTGCAAAGAAGCAATCAGATTTTATTACAAGCAACATTCCATATATTTTTAAATACGATTTTGCGAAGCTTGAGGCCGTAAAAGACAACTTTTCATTCAAACACATTAACATGGGCTGCTATTAGAATATTTTGTTGTACGCGTTACTGATTAAGCAAATTTTTATCCATAATTTCCTGCATCTTACGAAAATTTGCTTTTGAGTTTTCAAAAATAATTTTTTATGAATGCAAAAATAAACAAAATGCAACTTTACCTTAAATATGGAACAACATTGTCGTTCGCAAGTTGCAACGAGCGACTGTTTCAACAGATGCTCGGCAAATTATGTTTGAGACACAAATATATCTAGAACAGACGCCAGAACCTGCAAGGAGAAATCGTTTTCATGTCCTTTTATGTCTGCTTGTTCAGGGCTACACTATATGCTGAATGCCAACAATTCAAGTTCCGTCAATCCACGGTGGGACAAGCTATAAATGCATATTGGAACAAGAACACTGAAGCTCTTTTGATTAATCATAAAGTTTTCTAATAAGCTCAACGCCTATTCTTTTGAGCAAAACATTGCAACAATGAAAAAGCAAAACCTTATAATAAATAGGAAATGTTTGAGTCAAACAACAAGAGGGAATGCATATTTTATTTTTCATGTATTATCAAATTATAAATATTTTTGTTCCTCGTGGTTGGAAAAAATCTGGAACTATTAAAATAAATATACATATTTTAATATTTAAGTTTGTCAGGCAGCAGTAATAGGCTGACATCAAACAGTTTCATTGAAATAGCACAAAAAACGCTGCATTGTTCCCCAGATTCGAGCGGAAGAGACAATTTCAAAGCTAGTGAACAATTTGAACATGCAAAGTCCCCACTTATCGCAGCTTGAGAAATTTCCTATAAAAAAGATATATGGCTGGTGCTTCTTCCTGTGGATACGAAAAGCTACCTGTATCGTATTTTTCCAATTTGGGTTGTAAAAAATTGTTCATCATATCGTGATATCCCAAAAGGATTCAAAATACCTACATTATTTAAATCAGTAGCGTTGCTTACGTGGAGAAAGGAGCGCAGTGGCCTCCAGCGACATTTGCCAATCAATACAAAGAAATATAGCTGAAAATCAGCAGGTTTTCATGCACTGGATTGCACATATTTTCAAAATAGTTGCATACTCTTCTCTTCGCACCTAGTTACCTCAAGTGCAGTGGACATGGATTGGTAAAAACAATGAAACAAAAAAAAAATTGTGCCAATTAAATCATCAATCACAACAAAGGCTAATACTTCAGAAATAGAAAAAATACTTACCTCCTGCAAGGAGAGCTACATTAAAATCCCATTCACTTTAATATTGACTGTTGTTCAGACCAAGACGATAAGTATTGTTGAAAGTTTGAAAAAAAAAACAGAAAAACAACATCAGTACGGCATTTTCAGCAATCAAGAGCTATTTCAGAAAAAGTTGGATCTTACAAAGTACTTCAATGGGAGTGCGATAAATAATGACTCCAATAAATTTATAGAAACATTGGAAACTGTCATAAAAGATGGTTGTTAAATTTGTAATTAATAAACCTCAATGTAGCATCTGATTTTAAAGATATCGTTTACCAAAATGGAAATTTTATATTTGAAAATAATATATTTTTTGCAGTTTTTTTTAAATAATTTAAAATAAAACTTAATATAATGGACTCATAAAAATGTTAAAGCGCTTTGATTTACACCTCAAAACATGTTCGTGAGATATCGAGCGTGACAGAAATGTCTTTTCAGACGACAAAACAAATACATCGGTACATTGTTCATAACCTTCGATTATCGACTTCGATATAATCTTTCTTTCTTTCATAGAAAATTATGACCACGCACAGAAATACTTATGTGTTTACAAATGCTCATAAAGATACAGAAATATTTTTAAAAATAGTTTGAAATTACTTCAATGCCATTAAAACATAAAAATATGTTGAAAATTGATTAATATTACGATTCAAAACATATTTTTACAATTGAATTTTATCACCTAATTTTAAAGAATTTTGAATTTTTGTCAGACATATTTGCCTAATTTCCGGCTTAACATTTTATTTTCTGCAGGAGATTTTAATCAACGAGGAAAAAAGTTGCAAAATGGGCATCTGTGACGTGCGGTCGAGTCCTACGCTACGCCTCAGGGAAAAAGCACAAGAAACGTTTACTTTTGAGCTGTGAAGAAGTCGTTGGGAAGTTCTCGGGTGCTATAAAAAATGCATGTTCGTTAGTATGTTTTCTCTTTTCTGCTCATTTTTAAAGATGTAAATAAGCAGTAATAGATAAAATTTATTGTACAATTTAGGGGCGTTTCAAGGGCGCAACTTTAGCATATTGGTTTTGGGCTGCAAGGATTGAAATCCATTATTTTCAACTTATAAAAGCTTGAAAGGTTAGAAGTTTACAGAAATTGACTAGTTTTGTTCTTCCAAATTTTTCCTTTCCTTTCCAAATAATCAATTCAATTATGCTAAACCGTAGTTAGTACCGCAGTTTGTTTATAATACATCATAACATGGTACTGATGCATGATTGTGTATGCCAATCCGTCATTATACGAGTATTGATTACCCGATCTTCTTATCTTTTAGTTCCCTTGATCAAAATCGTAATTTTGCAATTTTTGGTTCCTTATTAAACCAGGTCGCATCTGTTTTGAGTTGGTCGTTGAAGGGTGGGAGGGCACTCTGATTTTTGCAGAAAAAGTTGTGGGATAGCTCGTACAACAATAATTGGCTTATCCTCACTCTCAAAAAAGTCGGCAACATTAAAAAAACATTTAATTTTTTTTTAAAACTAGGATTTTTTCCTACATTTTTCACTCCTAAATTTAAAATGGTTCCTTTTAGAGCATAGTTGTGTGGTAATAAAAGTTGCGTATAAAATTTTTCCTATAAGAAAGGTTTGGTTAAAAATCATAAAACAGTTAACTCTTGCCGTAAAATAGCAATAAATATAAAAGCAAGGGGAAATAAGCCATTTTTATTTAATTTGTTTTTTTTAGAATGCACTTAGGACTTTCATAGTTCGCCTAGAAAATCTTCACAATATAGTAAAATAGCAAATTTTTTTTTAACAAAATCGATTCAGTAGATTGTCCATAATAATTGTGGAATCAAAATTTATTTAAAAAAAAAAATTTGAAAGCTTGCAAGTCAGCAACTTAAGCATAAGGAAGTTTGAAAAAGTTTACATATAAAAGAGCACTTCACCTATCAAATCCATTTTACAAAATTAAAATCGGATTATTAGGGCAACCTCAGGATTTTTTGCTAAACTTGGTAATAAACTCTAAAGCATGGTTCCTACGCTGCTGCGGATTCAGTCGTAGGATCTTACAGTAAATTTTATCACGCAGCTTTTATTTCCACACAACTTTGCTCTAAACTGAACCGTTTTAAAGTTAGAAGTAAGAAAAGTAGGAAAATATAATTATTTTTTAAATTTTAATCATTTCGATTTCTTTTGAGAGGGAGGATGAGGCAATTATTGTTATACGAATTATTTCACAACTTTTTCTGCAAAAATCAGTGTGCCTCAACGGCCAAATTTATTCGTTTTTTTACAGATCCGCTCTGGTCTATATTCAATATCTATAAATGGCATTTAGATCCGTAGAATATGGCATTGAATCATTAAAAGTGAATCAGCTCAGTTCAGCATTCAGTTTTCAAATGAACAATGTTTAATGTTCTGAAGTAAAAATTAAAATTAAATTAAATTAAAATTATAAAGTGTTTCAATTAAATAACGAAGTTTTGTTCAATATATTTTTATAGTGAAAAATTGAAGCCATAAAATATATTTCACGCGTCTTTAATCTATAGCCTTCCTGCGGAATGAGGTGATGTGGCGCAATGCGCGAATTTATGCGCCGCGGGAAGGCGGCGTAATATTGTTCAGCTTTTTTTATTTATAATTATTTTAAACATATTGTTACTTGAACCCAAAACTGTACAATGAATTTTCAAGATAATCACCTTGAGTTTCACAAATTTCATGGCTTGAATGCTATTAATTTTGATGTCAGTTTTTTATAAAATACAACCAAGAATCTTCTTCCCTCTAGATGTGACTAATTCGCGATGCATTTAGGCTAACAATTCACTAAAGTGAAGTTAAAAAAAAGTAAGTAGATTCCTGAAGGGAACACAATTATCTTTTTACCATCATATGTATGTGTTATACATGAGCATTACGTGAGGATTATGCGATACAAAAATATCTCACGTATTGATTCGTAGAATTGATTCCGATGAAGACGAATTTTCTAAATTGGTTACCTTTCCAGCGTAAGCCTTCCTTTTCGTGTAATAATTCATAAAGCGCTGATTTCCACTTTCTTGCTGGATTCGCAAGGACGTTGCTTGACACGTGTGCAATATCATCTCGAAAATGTATGCCATTGATGTGAAACGTGTGCAAATCATAAAACATTCATATGGGCTTATGCGAATTTTCGAAGAAGCTGAAAAATTACCTGTGATATCAGACCAAGAATGACTGTGAATCACTTTTTCATGACATATACAGCTTTGAACGCAGTATGGCACCGTCATCTTTCATCTGAAAAGTCCGATAGATATGATGTTGTCAAGGATTTAAAGCTGAGTGTTGTAGGAATTTAATACGTTTCTGTTTTGAGTTTGGTTATTGATTTTGGTGGGATCTCAGAAAAAATGGAACTCAAGCCCACATCGATGGGTTTTATGCGTAATTCAATGTTAATACTGTTGTGATCCAGAATAACCTATAGGAGCTATGGTAATAAAATTCTTAGCTTTTTAGTGGATATCAAATCTTAAGTTCTGTTGTATTGTAATTTTCGAAATATTTCTTTTTTTGTTTGTGAGCTAATTGTTTCATAGTCCTTTGCGTTTTTATTTTGTATTGGTTTATTGTACATTCTTTACAAGATCATTTTCCATTTGAAATAAAACAAACTAAACTGAATTATTTAAACTAAACTAAAAAAAATGTCCTTCATAGTAAAATATTTCCCCAAATAAAGAAATTGTTTTGCTAAATAAATAGAGTCGTTTCTGAAATGAAAAAGTTCGTTCATAAATCAGGTAATGAAATATGTCAACGAAGCTGTAATATTACGTAGGAACATCCATATGTTTATTATTTTGATGCGTCATAACAAATTGTAAAAACATTGATGGTATGTGTTTTTTCGACTACGTCATCAAAGGCAAACTGGAAGAGCAATGAAGCGAGGCCATCCTCTTTCTTTATTTAACTTGGGTCCAGTTTGAAGCTGCTAGCCAGGTAGTCCTGGACTATGAGTGCCGGTTATGGTTATTTTGATCACCCAGACCAGTTTCCGAAATTAAGCATAATTTTCTATAATGTATTCTGCTCCAAACTATCGAATGCTTGCTGCAAGTCAGCGAGAACTTGGATCACCATAGTATTGTACTGCCATTTGTTTAGCACCTGCTTCACTCAAAATATTTGATAAATCGTCAATCGGTCAGTTTCTAATCCATCTTGGAGCTTGTCAGCAAAATTACTCTTGAAATGATAGCTATTAAACCAACTTACTCAATTATTATTCTTATATCGTTTCCAAGTATCCCATACTAGACAATTACTCGTAACCATTGAAAAAATTATTGAATTTCAAGTGTGAAGCAACAAGGTTTGTATCACTATTTCCTTTTCGCAATGCATTCTTGAAAACATGTTTTAGTTCCTAATTGAACTTTGTCAAGTTACCCCATCATTCTAGCCAAGTACATTAAATGGGCCATGTATCTTTCGAGAGGCTGGAATATTTACCCCTATAAATATCCTCACCTGAAAGTGGGACTGCCAGTTTCCTGGTTACCAGCTACAGGCCAAATACAGAGACTAAAGTTTGTTCCAATGTTGAGTGAATTAATCATTGGCAAATTGAGCAATTATTCAAGCATGAGATGTGTAATGGATTTTCGATTCGCAAACAGGAGTTTCTGTGCTGTGTGGCTACACCTATGCAGGTTATTCAAGGTATCCAATTTGTTGCTTGAAACCGTTGATGTGGTTTGTTTACAGTACCGGATGTGTATCAGGCAGTGTAATTGTGTATGAGAACACCTTTGACTAGAGAAATGATGTGGATAAGCTTGCATCTGAAAAGAGTTTAGGATGGTCATTTGTACGTATTTAATTGCAACGTTTATTTCATTTAGTAAATATTTTAAATGCTTTAAGCTGTTGTCATGTACATAGTTTTGGTTTGGTTTTAGGTAGAATATAAGTTTGGACTTAATTTTATTCACATTATCATTTTCAGATTCTGGAAATTTACGTCTAATTTGAACTTTTTCGACTTTTTTCAATGTTTCTGCTATATCAAAATTTCGATATTCTTAAGATTTCTTTGATGAGAGTTAGTACTTACAATAAAACATACAAAAATGATTTTCATATGTTGAAGAATGACGATTTTACGGGCACAGAAGTAAAGCTCACTAGCTCCATACACCAAGGTTCGAGAAGTATGTACTTCAACTTTCAATTGTTTTGGGTTGAGAACGGGTCTGTTACTGCAGAACTTCATAAGCATTATAATGTAATTGTGTTGAAGATGTTATAATTTCAAGCCAAAACTGGAGCCAGCGAGTTTTGCATGTACGACCATGATTTTAAAGATGAATTTTGACCATAACTTGCATTCAATCTCAACTAGCACCTTAAAATAGGAACCCCAATCAAGGGGCTTGTGCGTGCAAATTTCAAAATTTGTCCTGGAATCCCTAAACAATTTATATTATTAATTTATTTGTTTTGTTATCGATTTTTTAAGTTCTTTGCTGTCAGATCAATGAATGAATGTGTATTCACTATGGCTATTGCTTCCTAGAACTAAATTATGTTGATATTTATTGTCAACTTAGCTTAAAACGAGCGCAACTTAAACAAATTGAAAATAATAGGAAATGCCATTTTATGCAAGTTTGTGTTTTCCCGGCAAAGTCAATTTGCTCATCTTTGAACTTAATAATGCCACTGAGAAGGTATTAGACTTTAGAAGAAATTTGTTTCCTCATATTATTTATGTAACTCTCCTTCTTGAGTTACCTCCTCATTCATTACCACAGTAAAATTTTAATCATTTAAGGTACTAGTCCCTTTTATATATTTCAAAAAATAGATTTTTTTGCATTTTTGGACTCCTTAGAACTTCAAAAATGGCCTCCACAAAAATCTTTCCGAAATTCGAAAGTTGATTACATTTATAAATGGCGACGTTGAGTGTCTGCGCTTTTTCGGCTCTTTTTAGGTGTTCGATCAGCTGCCGGCCACGTAGCGTCTCTTTCATTCCCCTCCTCTAAAATACCGCTTTCTCCTATGTATATTATATTTGTGGCTGTATTGCATGTGCTTAGTTCTTATTTAGACTTCTACATATCAATTGCGTGTTTTTGAAAAACGTCAGCGAAATGGGACAAAAACGTTTTTTAACATGGTAGACAGATAATCTCCGGATCTACCGGACCGACTTTCAAAAGCTTGATTGTGTTTTATTTGTTAGAGATTATTTCACCGTAATCCACCAGAATATTAGCAAAAACCTGGAGAAAAAAATTTTGGCGTTAAAAAAAACGGTCGATTTTTGACATTTTTTCATAAGTCCGCCATATTTTTTGAATTGATTTTTTTAAAAACGGTGGTGGATTACGGCCCTTTAAAGTTTTTTGTTTCAGATCTACTAATCCATAGATTATCTGTCTGCCGTGGAGTAACGATTTTTTCAGAGCTTTATTTCAGCGCCCTCTAAAAACAGAACAATAAATAAAAAATAAAAATTATATATTTTTTCTGTATTATTCAAATATGAAATAATACTATGAAAAAGATTCATGCCAATATATATTAAAGATTCTGAGAAACAAATGCGTGAAAAATGGTACTTTTTTTCGCCTTTTTAAGTGGACTGATACCTTAAGGAAAAGTATGCGTAAAATCTATTTTTATTTCAAAAACGAATTTACTTTCCAAATCCAAATGTACAATAGTTCTAGTTTGTGTAAACGAACCTTGCATAAAAATTAATAGTGTTTTTTGTTCAAAAATAATTCTACTGAAAATCATTTTCTCAACAAACAAACAAGATTAGTTTTTCAAACTGTAAAACATAGGACACATACTTAAAATTGAAACTCGAAAAATCGCATCGATTTGCAAGGTGCTAAATTTTCTTTTGGAAAATCATAGATCAATATAAGTCATTGTTATTGCAAACAATGACCTAGAAATATGAAGACTATACGAGTTTCTACAAAAAACACAGTACTTAATCCTTTACTATTGTAGAGTACAAGGTCAAATGTTCATTTGGCCGAATTATTGCGTCGAAGATATATATATCTACCATATATGACTTTACCATTAACTATTTTTGAACATTAACATTGATTAAAGCATTTTAAAATTTGGTAAACAAGAAAGTGAAAGACGATACGATTAAAATTCTCTACAAATCATTTAAAATCAAGGAATAAATTGTCCCATTTCACTTCTTTACTAAAAAAGGCTGAACTGGTTTATGCTATCCTCATTTGCAATGAAATCAAATGAGTGCAGGAAATTTTTCGATTGCAAACTAGGTCATCTGGCTTCATATTCTATGTAATCAAAGAGGAAAACCTTACAGTTGTACGAAATTAATTCAGACACAATTAGCTTAATGGCAAGCTCATTGTAAAGCAAACAATAGTGAAAAAATTATATTCTTTCGAAAATCGCTTTCTGTCCATTGCACAACGCTTGGACCAGACAAAAACATTTGGAATCTTTGCTGCCTTGGAATCGCCTCTTGGCGACGGAAGTACCAAATATTTTTAGAATTTCAAATTGATGAGAAAACATATGAATTATTCAATGTTTCTACTTTTCAGAAGTTGAAAAAACAAATTGTCTCACTTTCTGAGCTCACCTTGCGTTGAGAATCTCAAATTGCTACCAATTTAAAAATCTTTGGCCAGTAGTTCAAATCACATTGGCATATACTGGGGAATTTTACGTTGCCTACAAGTTGGAAACTGAAATTTGATTTTGAAGATATACACTTTTTGGTGTCGCCTTGTTTTTGCCATACAATACAAACTGGATGAAGAAGCCAAATGAATCAGAAAGCTTTGTTGAACTTTAGATGGACATTATTGATAGGCTATCATATGTATGCTGCATATACCAGAGGTAAAAAGAAAAAAAATCATTGAAAACCAATGATTTCAGATCGTTTATTTATGTTAGGAATTCATTACCACGAATTTGCTCGTCTATTCCGAGGACTTTATTATCTAACGTACAAACAACTCACTCACTAAGTTAAAACGTTCAGAGTAAATCTGTTTGTTTTACTAATTAGTCTAACTTGCGTAGAAAGAAACGTTCCACCTCGGAAGTTTGGTCCAGATGGTTTTCCTGTAGTAAATTAATCATCTCGGGTGTTCTGAGTGGCAGCGGTTGGCGTGAATCGTGTCAAAAACTTCTTGTGAGTAAACCGAAAATGAAATATTCAGCCGTTGGAAGCATTTCAAAGCTGTGTATGCATTGTTCATTACCATTTATCATGCTTCTGCTCGCGTTGTTGTAATTAATGTTGTTGTTCTTCCTAGCAACTGTCCTCCGTCGGCAACGACTAAATTCAGTGCGCTATTATAGGATTTGAAATTTAGCTGCAGACACTGCATGGTTGCATTCCGATGCGCAGATAATGGAACGACTCTATTAAGGAAATTAATATGCGATACACAAACCATGCACAGCAATCAGAAAGACATTTTGCTGGTCTCGACAGAATTGCTAAGGAGCCAAACGTATCTGCTAAGTCATCTTAGCTTTAGATTCGCTTCCATGTCAACTGGAATCTTTGTTGGGTATTTATCGTTAATGCAGTTGTGGATTCTCTTCTATTTCAATCTAAATCACGGTTGGACATTTCTTGCTAAAATGCATTGCGTGGTGCAGAGCATTGGGAGGAAACTGAGATATTCTATAGATACTGTTGAATTCGCGAGTGTTTTGTCCTTTAAACAAGTCGAGAATGTTTTGAAATTAGATCTCATACTATGGTTAATGGAAAAACGATTCCAGCAAAAGTTTTTTGGGTGTCTTGTAATTGGCGTCTTTATTTTTGACCATTTTAGACATTAAATTGTTGAAGTAATCAGAAACAAAGCCTTCTATTCTAGGATTCTTGTTTGACATTGAATATATTTCGAACATGTAAATTACTTTGCTAACGATTCATGAAAATCATTCATTAAAAAGTGAAAACAAGACAAATTTTCAAGTTTTTTTTGAAAACAAGACAAATTTTCAAGTCAAAATACTTCAATCGGTCTACAAAATTGCTCTCATTTATATTGTATCGAATTGCACTCCAACTGCGTGTGGTCCTAAAATGAAAATACAAATGTACTCGTATATCTTTGGCCCAGTTTTAATGAAATTTTCGTTATATTCCGTGGAGAGTGAATGTCGGCGTCCATCCGGAAAGATTTCCACCAGACATTCGACTGTGACGGATGACTCGCGATGCAAGCTTATTTAAGTATACATATTTTTTTTTAAATTATGGAACATTTGAAACTTTAAATTGTTGATGAGTGATTATCATTAATTTTCTGTACATGTACGAATCTTCTCAATTTGATTGTTAGGCAAGGAGTTTAAAAAAGTTGTATCTGACTTGAGTGGAAACGGTTTGGTTTGAATTCTAAAATTAAAAGATAATTTTCAGATTTTTACTCATCAATGTCTCACGTTGCCTATATCTTGCTGAAAATGTTTTGTACTCGCCAATGAAAGCAGTTATATTATCGCCAGTTCATTAAGTGAAATTCTTCATATTTGTTTTTTAAACAATCATTCAAGTCTTTACTTATTTCTGAGACAAGTTTGCCGGTTAACATGCGAGACGAGTTTTTAAAAAAATACAGAAATTGTATTCTGATATTCCGCATGATGAAACCTGGTTTACCAAAAAATCAAGTTGCAATAGCAAAAATTGAACAAAATCTGATGAAAAACAATTCAAGGTTTATTCAAAAAAGTGGTCTAGGTGCGACCCTTATGGTCCACACGACTAACTTTCCAGTGGGGTGAAAAAAGAAACTATGATTTGTTTTTATTATTTTTGTTTATATATTCTATTATTATTCCAAAATATTATAATTTTTTCTAAATTTTGTTAGCCATGAAAGCCATTTAATAGTGGAACACGTCTCCGCCCTCGTCATCTACCAAAGTCTCGAACAAAGTCCCCCAGATCCAAAATCACCCAGATTCTAAATCCCCCAAATACAAAATCCCCCAGATCAAAAATTCCCTAAATCCCCCAGATCCAAAATCCCCCAGATCCTAAATCCCAGGATCAAAAATCCCCTAAATCCTAAATCACCCATATCGTAGATCCCCCATATCCTAAATCACCCATATCCAAAATCCACCATATCCTAAATCCCCCAAATCTAAAATCCCCCATATCTTTAATCCCCCAGATCCTAAATCCCCCGGATCAAGAATCCCCCAGATCAAAAATCCCCCAGATCCCAAATCTCCCAGATAAAAAATTCCTCAGATCCAAAATCCGCCAGATACAAAATCCGCCAGATCAAAAATCCTCTAAATCCTAAATCTTCCATATCCTAAATCCCCCAGATCCAAAATCTTCCAGATCAAAAATCCCCCAGATTCTAAATCCCCAGATCAAAATATCCTAAATCCTAAATCCCCCATATCCTAAATCCCCCAGATCCAAAATCCCCCAGATTCTAAATCCCCAGATCCTAAATCGCCCAGATCAAAGATCTCCTAAATCCCCCATATCCTAAATCACCCATATCCAAAATCCTCCATATCCAAAATCCCCCAGATCCTAAATCCCCCGGATCTAAAATCCTTCAGATCCTAAATCCCCCGGATCAAAAATCCCCCAGATCCCAAATTTCCCAGATAAAAAATTCCTCAGATCCAAAATCCGCCAGATACAAAATCCGCCAGATCAAAAATCCGCCAGATCAAAAATCCTCTAAATCCTAAATCCCCCAGATCCAAAATCTTTCAGATCAAAAGTCCCCCAGATCAAAAATCCTCCAGATCAAAAATCTCCCATATTCTAAATCCCCCAGATCCTAGATCCCCCAGATCCTAAATCCCCCATATCGTAATTCCCCTAGATCCTAAATCCAATATTAAATTACTTATAACAATATTCAATATTAACTGCATTAGCGTCTCTCCTCTCATTCTCCGAAACCTGATAATATAAGTTTGGAATTTAAAAAATAATCTTGAATTTTTTTTTAAAGTGCATTTTTACAAATTTGATCAGCATTTTTCTAAAACTCACAATAATCATAATATTACTATGAAGGTATTTGGGATCTGCACGAATTAATAGTGCGTTTCAACAGTTTTAAAATTAAGCAATTTTTTTCAGTTTTTTATCCTCGATAAAATACGGCTAAACCGATTTTGGTGGAAACTCATTCAGTTCTAAGTTACGTAATTACGCGTCCAATGAAACCAGTCTCACGTCAATAGGATCTTTGGTTCTTGAGATAATCGAGACGAAAAATAATTCCGAACGCACATCCGCACATAAGTGCGCACACTCACAGACATCTCTCTAAAAACCATGGATTTGGATTCTCGAGACCTTAAAACGTGGAGATATGTCAAAAATTTGGGATTCGCGAAATCGACCCCATCACTATAACTTCCCACTGGGAAGTTAATAAATTTTGCAAAATGCGATCCCTAAAATATGACGATTTAAACTTATAGCATTTGGCTATTTTCTGTCAAAATCACATCTCAGACAAATTTGCCACGTATATTCAAGAACGATTGATATCTGCGTAAAGCTCAAGTTATAGCCACATCAACAATTCAAAAAATGTAAAAGATAAGATTGTATTAGCCGAAAATTTCTAGAGAAAAAGTAATTTGTTTTCGACATGTCTTTATAATTTTCATAAAGTTTCATTCACATTTAGGTATTTGGCATTTGTACAAGTTATTAAATTTACAAATCAACTGGAATATAAAAAAATCAGATATTTTCCTGACACTCAATGTAAATTTTAGTTATTTCCAAACTCTACATAACTATTTTCTTATCATTGATGGCATCTCAATCAATACGGATAAAAAAGCCCAATACTTTCAAGCCTCTTTGACAATCTACTTACCAAATTAAAAAATTTGAAACTGAATTTTTAAGCGTCTATTTCAAGCTAAGAAAAAAGAAATAGTGTTTGAGAAAACTCACGATTAGTAGCAACGAAGCGACGAAATAATCTCCTCTTTTTTAATGAATCTAACTAATATGAGAATGAAAAACCATACATAGTTACTATGAGTGTGTTTGATTAGAATATTATAACAGGATTTCACTCAACGTGGAGCTATGGTTTTTTTACAAAATCAAATTCTTTGGTTTGTTCTCATCAAATAAAAAATCTTAATTTTTGTATACTTCCAAATATTCTGCACCAACAATAAACAATGAATATTTATAACGAATAAAGAAACGTCCAATAATTGCATGACGATCATTGCTGACATTTTTGAGCTCATTCATTGTTAGGGCTCGTTTCGCTAATATTTCCACTAGCACCCATTTGTCTTTAAGAAAGTGTCGATAAGTAAATACATACATAAGAAAAACCGATTCAATGATACTCCTCTCACACGGAAATCCTTACATTATTACTACACATTACGTTTATTAAGCGTGTTCTGTTGGTACCATGGTACGCTGTCTTCTTTTATCAGTGATAAAAAACTTCTTCTACGAAAAAATAATGAAATTCTCTTTTGATTTGACAAGTTTCTAAACATTTATCAAAATAAAGTCTCCCTGTAAATTTTTGGCTCTCATCTCGTGCTTTGGACCTTTCATTGTGCTTTACGCATAGAAAATATTTTTCAGGCATATTTTCCTCAAGGTGTTTTCTCCGCTAGAGTGCTCAAAGGGTGAAACTCTTTCGTAAATAGCAACTGTTTGTATAATGATATATATATATTGCTTACAATTATCACTGATATTATAAATTAACATCAAACGTACTATGTGAAATAGATATATATATATATATATATATATATATATATATATAGGAAGAAGATGCAGACCCTCCGCAAATTTTCACCAAATATGCAAATTCGTGATCATAAAAATTTAACTACAAAAAGGTTTCATCAGCTATCAGGGATTTTTAAGGTTTCATTTGTTTTTATACGTCTAATTCTAAAGTGTTTATTCTTACCTGTTTCATGTAACGTTTCGTTAACGCTTAGCTGAGGAAATTCGAAACTAAAGCCATTCAATTTGCACGAATAGTGCTCTCATTCAATCAGTTTGCATGGATATTGTGCACTCATCGCTTTGAGGAAAGCATTTTGTGAATGCATAATGAACTACTCCATCAACTATATGCTTCCATTTTCTAAAAAAATCCTTTTAGTTTTTCATTTCGCTCTTACTCAATCCGAGTGCGCTGGTTTGCTACAGAACAGTTTTCAGAGCATCGAGATTGTTCTTTTATGTAGAACATTTACTTCCTTCGTGTGCGAGATAGTTTCCATACAAAACATCACGGCCACTCCTGTAATTTCAAAGGTGAACCCAGAAAATTAACAATTTTACCATATCTACTTTCCAAACATTTGATTATTCAGTTCCGCTGTAAGTCCATAAAACGAAAATTGGAGGTAATTTGAAAAGCAGAGCAAACACTCTTCCTTACAGTTATGCTAAGCGGGTCTGAAATCATATTTGGTTGGAATTACGTATTGTAAATAATTTCTGTTTTATGACACAAAATTCATGCGAATTTTACAATTCCATCAAGCCCACAATTTCTTCGTAATGACACGCACCTCTAAGGAAGAACAGGAAGCAAGGCCTGATATTTTAAGGAAACGTGGACCTTTGAAGATATTTATTTTTCTTGGCTGTTTCCCTGTGGTGAGCAAAAATAAATGACTTCAATCCAAGAGATTAAAAGTCAATAAAGTCAAGACCATGTTCACAGCTTTCTCTAACGTCTGACTGAGGAACGTAATTACTTGTTGGAGATGTTTGTGCAAGTAAGAAAATCGAAATTAAAAAAACTTTGGTTTTTATGACATGCTGTATACTGTAATATAGTATGACATCAAATTTGATTTAAAAACAAATATTTTAAGGACTGTTTGGGACCAGCGGAAACAAAAAATAATATTTATGGAATTTTAATATGTCTGAAACTACTAAACAAATTTTGGTGAAACTTGGCATCGTGATAGCTTATATCATGGGTACTTGAATTGTCTTCTGCGTTAGTAAAAAACAATGTCTTTAAGTTTGAAATACGTGCAACTAATTGAACCAATTCGGGGCCGAGTGAATTTTCCTAGACTCCAGAAACTGAGGATTTGAAAGCAAACAGACATTGGTACGTTTGAAAATCAAATAGCGCCCAACAGCAAGTTTCCAAACATTTTTTAACCAGTTAGCAACACATATTACAGTGATGGCTTTTCAATCTCTTGAATTTTGAGAACAAATAAACTTTTCTTCATTCTTCACCGAAAAAATCTACCTCTTACTCGGCACGTGAGTAGCTGTTAGAAAATTTATCGTTGTTTTCAATAATTCTAGGCCAACAGTATTTTTTAAACACAGTTGGTCAAACCAAGCAAGAACGGCTTTATATAATAATGGAATCTATCTTCTAAATCGTTCCTTTTGCATCATTTTTAATAATGACTTTCCAAAACCCTTTCAACTGTGCTTATATTGTATTTGAAACGTAATGCCAGTTCTGTATGGGTACAAAAATTCATCAAGTCACCTCGAATAGACTTTTGCATTATCTGTTAATCAATTTTATATTTTTCAGCTTTAGCATTCCTTTTAAAAGTTTTGCTATATTCACCAGCCATGCAGGGTTTTCATCTGCGGCGAAAATCACTCAATGCTCAAACAAACTTCTCCAAGGAACGTTAACCACCCACCTTCAGTGATTTTTTTTGATTGAATAAGAGCACTCAACTGAGGCTCGTAGAGTAGAGGTATGAATGAAATTATATAATTGAATTTTTAACATGCTTTTATATGTTGGAAGTTATAACAGGTAAGTGTTGTTGAGATTTTCGAGCATTGAGAAAAAAATAACCCTTCCTCTAACTCTGTAAGCAATGGCAATTTACTCTGAGTGGATTCTGCAACAACGGAGGCTCTCCCAACATAGTGTTTGACCTGGTATTTTGGACGGCTGAAGCATCACCTTACACGAATTCTCGGTGACCACAAATCATGGATCGTGAAACATTACATGAAACTATCACCACGACAGAAGTATAAGCGAACATATTCCGATGATTCAAAGATGGAAAAAATGAGAATAGTTAGATATTGTCAAATTGGACAACCAGAAATCGCCACATAACAAATCATAAGTAAGCTCAGCAACCCCAAATTTGAACGTTACAAAAACTCTGTTTTGACATGCATAAAGGCAAGTGGCTGATGTCGCTCGGCCTTCTTTGGCAACATAATTGGCTACAACAAGCGATGATTTTCGTTACAAGCGGAGTCGTTTTGAAAATTAAAGAACGGGAGGTAAGCTCAGATGTGATAACTTTACAAGACGAACCAAAAAATTGCCACCCTTGCATCAAGAGTTTATGGTACCGAAAAGCAGAGTTAGCAGCAGAAAGCAGTGTTGGTGTCCAAAGCAGCAAGGGGGTTGGTATCAATCGAGGAGCAGAAAGAAGATGATATTTGTGAAAAAACTGTGAATAAGAAGATTGTTAAGCAGGGCCAGCTAGAATAAGGATTAAAATAATAGATACAATTGGTGTTTTCTTGGTTTAAAGTCTAAGTGAAATGTAATTTCTTCCATTTCTGCGCTCGTAATTTCAGGTATAAATTCATTCTGAGTGGTCGCCAAACCCTTCGATGAAGTAAAATTATCGTAAGTTATTTGTTTAGTGTTGGCTGAATTCATTTTCAAGCAGGGTTTGGTATCGACAACGTACTTTATCAATATAGACATCAAAACTCAAACTGCATGAAATTATGCTCAAATGGTTAACATGGCCTCAATAACTATATATTTTATAAAAACAAAAAATAGGTTATGTTCGAATCCTGAATAGGTAATGTGTAATATTACATGTTTCAGTTTCTATAGATGTGATCAAATTATGTTTCACGGTTTTTCAATGGCTGACGGTGTGAAAGTGCAGAATTATAATGTGCCCATAATGTATGAATTAAATTGTGGGCATTAGAATCGCTTAAAAATGATACACAGCCTGGAATACGCTAAAAAATTATTTCAATTTTTTTTTCTGATTTACTTTTAAATGATGTTGTGATAAATAGTGTTAGTAGTTTCGAAGTATTTATAACATCTCTCATCGTTAAAAATATCCATCGGATTGGCTAAAAAAAGCTTTTGGCAGCAGCTATCATTAAATTGAGAACTTCCTGAAGAGTATCTACGTATTACTTTCAATAAAATCAGAATCCTTTTCTTTATAAAGTATACTTCATACACTTTAAGTTCATTCAACTACTCTAGATTTTCCTAAATAATTGCAATTGTTTTTTAATTTTTTTTTAGATCAAAATTCCATACCATGAATATTTTTCTCAGTGAACTGGAAAATTCTCTTTTATTAAATCATTATTCCATCAAACTTTTTTGATGCATCACCTGTATTTAAACTGCCACTCCCAACTTGAAACTAATGCTTTATCTGTGAATCATGAATAGCAAGTATTACATTTTAAATTTTCACTTCAGTTGTTAAACCCAGAAAAATTCTTCTCAAAACAGTTCTTAAGATTCAAGGGATTTTTCACCCACTTATTGGAAATGTTCTGTTTTCACTTTGAATTTTTACGAATTTTTCACATTCAGATTATCACCATGTCAGGTGCTTATGAATTTTTCACATTAAAACTTCGGGAAATTTTCCCCCATTTTAACATACCGTCATTACAATGTACTTGAACAATTTTCTTGCAACGAGGTAAGGGTGGTAAATTGTGAACTGGAAGAGAGTCAATACGTATTCACTCTATGTCAAGGAATTTCGAAATTTGTTGAAACAGTATTTTGTATATGAACTATTCTTGTCAAATCGATAATAAATTTTTCGGAGTTTTGGCTGTTTTTGTGAGTGCAAATGAACGAAAATGAGTTTGAAAACTGACCGAATCAATACATGTGGTTATTTCGGGTGATTTCGTATTTATTTCCAAACTATAATATTTTGTGAGGGCTTATCTAAGTAAAATTGCACTAATATATGTTTTCCTTTGCTACGAAAAAAATGGTGACCGTATTTTTTTTGGAAACTCATGGTTCAATTCTCATTCAATGCGATATGTGGCCAATATATCTTCAAAATTATAAGTTGAATAACAATTTTATCCCATAATTCAACTTGAATATGCTTTTTGCTGTTTCAGAGAAATATATCTCAGATTCTTTTTTGTCAGCCAATCGCAAACATTTTATAGAAAATCAATGATTTTAGGAAATGTTAAAATCGAGCAGAAGTAATTGGCAGCTAAATTATTAAGTTAATAAGTTAACAAGTTTACTCAGAAACGGTAAAAAGCGTAAAATATATAATTTTTCAGATAATGTTAGTTTATTGTTTGAGTCTTTTCATCAGCTAACCTTGTAAAATTGCAGACAACGCGCTCAGGCAAGTTTTGTTTGTCTATTTAAAGCAATATCCCAGAATTTGATTCATTGCAATAGCTAGATATTTTGCTTTATTAAGAAAGAAGGAGAAAATAACGTTCGGTTTCACAAACTTTGATTTGTAGCCATAATAAGTGGAATGTAAAAGCAAATGTAAGTTTTCAATTCTCCTCCCCCCCTTCCTTTAAATGCAATAAAATTTATTTGTACAGTGTGAAATCAGTCATTCAATAATTTTCAGATGAATTGCCATAATGAGCTAGGCTTGAAAGGGTACATCCATTCAAAAAATACATTCACCCAAAATTTACCTAATCGATATTAAACCCCATAAATGTCATTAACATTCAACCAATCCTCGATTCGTGTTAATTAAATTGATCCCGTATTATCAAAGGCACGTTTACATTTTTAGCCCATCATTAACCCGCATTGGAACAGTCACAATACGCCTGAAAATTATGTTCCGTTGCGCATCAAATTCAAAGCACTCGCTACACCGCGAATTAAGTAACGAATTAATTTCTGGTGTTTAATTAGGATTTCAAATGGAACGAAATACCAGTCTGATTCCTGATCCAAATAGGACCACACTATGAGGTGGTGTTCGATTTCACCCGTTCTAGATACTTTGCTGTTGTCTAGGATGGTCGCCTGCGATTAAATAACACAACACCCGATTGTTCGTATTTATAGCGGTCTGGTAATTGATTTGAGTTCTACCACCTCATTTTCTAAATTAATGAATGTTCGATGCCATTGAAAATTGTTTGGTGTGTATGGAACGTGATGCTGACAAGGGTGTAGGACCTTTACATTTGTTTTGTAAATGATAATTCCATAATATTTGGCTTGAAAATTTTCCATCGTTTTCACGCGAGTTGAAATTTGTTGTTTGTTTCTTGATTGGTTTATGTGATTTCATCAATACATCATCAATAATCTACAGCAGAACGTACTAATTCTGCTGTAGATTAATTCGACTCTAATGTCAGTGGTGATCCTCATTGCATTCACATTTAGTTTTTTAAACCCTTTTTAACTTCGTTGAGTACTCCTTTTACATGAATTTTTAATATTCACTTATCTTCAGGTGTTGGACAACGACCTGGACCCGTCCTCAAATTCGATGATCCCTCATCCGTTAAAGACTATCTTTGTATCATTTTTTCTAAAACTCTTACATGGCTGCTTCTTAATCGTTTCACTATTTCATCTTATTTTCTTCAAATGATGTCGTAGACTTTGATAATCAGTAGCGTACGCAGGATTTTGATAAGGAGGGGGGTCATATTTTTGAAGTCTTGACTAGGTACATTTGCTAGTGCTTCGGTGTAGATATGAAGATATAATTATGTAATCATACTTAATCATACTTTTTCACCGGTCAAAGTTGGAGTCCTGCAAAAATAATTCTGGCAGACAATAGCCTGATTGCATGTCTGGTTTCATTTACTTGAATCATCCATGATATTTACATTCAAATTATAAAATTATGCGCTTGACGTGTGAAAGAATCTACACTGTATTTGTAGACTTCCTTGGAACCGTAAAGTGTATATGCATGTTTGCAAGTACATATATTAAAACGCTTTCAATACCTACAGGCCAGAAAAGAAAGCAACTAATGAAGTAAATGCCGTGGGAAAGTGAAACTGTCACTAAGCACAGACAGAGTATTATCGTGATCAGACCTGGCTAAGCTTGTTTGCAGCCCATGCAGGGAAGCAACTCTGCGCTCTCAAGCAAATTTTTCGTCATTTCCACGTAACCCGTGAGGTAGACTTTTTGTACGCGTTTTTTTAATGAGGTGTTCCCAATAGGCCTAATCTTCAGATTACAAATCATATGACAAAATAAAACAATTACTTTTTTGAGGTTTCTGTTCAAAGATAGAAACAAACATTCAAAAATATAACTGATGTTAAAGTGGGCAACTTAGTGGTTATTGCTAGTTCAAGGCTCCTTGTCGACAAATAGTTTTCGGGAATGAGATTTGATGCCGCACTATCATTTCACTCAGCTGCGAATGAGAACCTGAATCAAATCAGGGTAATAATCACGGGTGAGCGTGTTCCTGACCACTTCACATCCTTGGTCAAGTTAATGAAATAACTCTAATATTGCCTGAAGGCCCAATGTTGGCGGTTGCTCCATCGATTATAATTTTTACCAACCTCTTCCCAGGCAATGACGAGGCCTTATGTAAATATGCTTGAGATTTATAATTCATAACATTCGAATCTTCAAATTTTCTAAATTTACGCGAGCTGATCAAAGTTTTAAAATGCCGATAATGATACAAACTTAGTATTTAAAACTCATTTAAAGTAACGGTGAGAAACAGTGTAAAATGGGATTCAAATTTTATGTCCAAGCATAAAACAGAACCCTTCGCCGGATAAAATTATAGTGAAATATCTAAACGACGATTTTTTTTCTCATTAGCTCATATAACACATCTTCTGTAGATGGAGTGAAATCTCTATGAATATTTAGAAGTGCCAATCCATTTAGCCGTTCATTGCTGGTGGAATTTCGCAAGTATGTTTTTAGTCGTCGTAATGTTGAAAATGATTGTTCGTTTGTACACGTAGATACTGGGAGAACAGCCAATATCTAGCAATTTCGATATATTCGGCATAATGTTTGAATTACACATGCTTAACCCATCTATGGCCGTTTTTGGGCGGTTTACTATTTCAAGATGCCCTATTTTTCTGGACCACAGAGTCAACTCAGCATTCAATTCTTCTTCAGGGGGGTTGAACCCGTAACCCCCCCTCCCTTGGGTACGCCACTGTTGATAATCATCTCCTGGTAGATGACATTTAAATGACTTTACTAAGGCAAGACTACTCCGTTATTTGTCGTAAGCTAAAGCTTTTTTGGGGTTATAGATCCTCTACTTTTAAGGGTGTTGTGTTTCTGTTGTAGGTAGCTATTCTGACTTCTTTTTTCCGAACTACTTTATAAAAAGCAAGAGCCATTAAGATAACATTGCATTAGAAAACCATAAAATGTATTGCAAAGTTTAAAAAAAAATTAATTAACATAATATCATTTCATTAAATGTGGTGGTAGTGGTGGTTATAGGCTACATACAGTAAATTAAAGTTAGAGTCACCACAAAATACATGTCCCAAATGTATTCGATCCGAAATGCCAAGTACAGTGACAGAGCGAAATTAGCAATAATAGTAAATGTCCTTGCAAATTTCCATTCGTAACGAGCAATGAGTCTTTGGAACGCAAAGAGCAAATGTTCCAAAACTGCAATTGAGTATAAAGCAGATTTTAAGGTTATAGTTTTATATATTTTTTATACAACTTAATATCGAATGCAATTAGTAATAAGAGTTTAAGGAAGCGCTAATATTTATTATTGGTATAATATTTTTTGAAATTGATAATGTTAATTTTACTGCTACAACTACTATGATGATTTTTTTTGAAGTTGCTTCGAAACTCGCTTAATTTTTCTGAATTATTTACTAGTTTTATGTGACGCAAGTTATTCCAAAAATTACAAAATATCTCGATTTTTGAGTCATTTTTAAATCTGTTTAGACAATGTCACAACAATTGAAAAAATCGCTTGGTCGATAAGATCAGCTTCTTCGATTAAAGCCAAAATCGTATTTTTCTTATCACTTAAACGTCATCCCGAAAGATTGTATTGAGTATATCATTTTAGTACTAAACTATTCTAATGGAGTCTTCCATAAAAAAAAATGTGGAAATCCAAGCACATTTTTTTTTATCAGATAATTTAAATAAGCAACTTGTCGATTAACAATCAAATTAACAATCAAATTCAGATTTCAGAATCATTCGAGACTTCTCTTCTACTTTTCCGTGTATTTGGCATTTTCATGGATTTGAATTGATTGGAAAAAAAATTCGTTAAACTATTTATTGGCAGCTTGTTATCCGTTTAGTGCAAGCTAAAATATTCGCTTTGACCACACCACTGTTAAACAATTACGGCTCTGGTATCTACTTTATGCTGACTCCTATCACTAAATACCATCGCATATATGGCTGGATACGATGGACATCTGGTTTATTGCTTTTGCCAAATTGCCATTGTGACACAAAAAAAAACAACACAGGGTTGCTACTAGAAACAAGGAAGGATTCTACCATAAGCTATTATTTTACTTCGATTACAACTTTTGATTTCTGGGAAAAAATGTTTTTGTAATTGCAAATTGTTGATTTACCTTTAAACTAATAACGTTCGCAATTTTTTCCAAAAAAAAAGTATATCGGAGATCGAACACACGACCCTATGATCGCGGGTCAGACGCGGAGCTCTCCACTTTGCACTTCTTCTGCGTGATGTAAAAGCCTAACAATTAATTAGATACGCTAGTATTTTAGGAATTATTGGGTTGCGGTCTAATATCTTAGGGATTGAATATCCTTAACGTCTCCTACTTGTGTACCGAATTTCATCACGATCTGAGAGGACGCGATCGTGCCTTCTCCTTGTCAGATAGAGATTAGAATCTAAAAATCATGTTCAATTCCTGGAGAAAATGTTGCAAAAAAACCCATCCATGGATTTTTCAAAGATGTTATTGTGGAGGAGGAGGATATTGATAAATTATCGAAAAAAGGTTCTCCTGAATAAATGAAACGTGAAAGAGTTGTTATAGTACAGAATTTTTTTTGAAATCAAATATGTGGGCAGGTTAATTTATTTATTGCAAAAGACAAACTATAAAAAATTTAGCATTATATGGATACATACGCAGCCTTCAAAAATGAACACAAGCGGACGCAGGATGTATCAAAATCTAGTCATTGCTGATTAACAAAAGGCATAAATTAGTTAGCAATGTTTAAATTAGTTACACTGAAATTGGGCTTGATCTGAATCTTCCTGAAGTCGTGTTTAAAAATAAACTGTGGCTTGTATTCTCTGAAATACACGGAAAAACGTTGAAAGTTTTCAGTTTGTTCCAAGTTTCAATACCTTTCAAACTACTACCGTCTCCATATTCAACTTTTTCAAAGCTGAACAAATTGCTGGCCTGTTATAGCTAACGCCGTCCTTTTATGGCAAGGTAATTTTTATTCACATTCTCGTTTATCCATACCGCACTTATCATCCCGGCGCATAAAACTTTCTATATTGCCCTTTCAAAATGCACTTTCTTGACTTTCCTTTTGGCAAATTAAATTTCCGGTCATTCAGGTCATAGCAAGCCAGCAATTTTCAATTTGAAGTCTTAACATCTTCAACTGCGAGTGAAAACCCTCTACTAAAGATTTTTTTCATCGTTCAAAGTCTAGCAGGATTTGAAGCTGACGGAAACACAGAACTCTGTGTTGCTAAAAGGTTTTACAAAAAAATCATGGAGAACTTCATTCAGCTGGCTGTCGACTATGTGGAAAAGTAAATTGAAACAGGCTGCAGGGAACAAGGCAGCTTACACTTTGCGATTGCCAGGACATTGTTTGGTTCGACCAGGAAATGCGAACAGTTATATTTAATGTATCACCCCAACGGTGAAGTTTTTGGTTAACTTATGGACATTGTAAACGTCTTCTATTCTTCAACTCTTTGATAAAAATGTTGGAAACTATAATGTGTTCACCAAAGCTGCTGAAGCTAATAAATTGGTTAAGCATTTTGTTTTTTTGGCCCTCTCTAGTATAGAGTATATTTTGGTCGATCTCTAGGGTAACCAAACAAGGTCCGTAGTGGTGAAGGTTAAGCGAGATGATTGAAAATTGATTCAAGCTAAACAATTAAACAAATCTTCATAGTTGCTAGCCTAAAAACAGTTTCGCTGTTTCCTAAGTAAAGCATGATTGGAAACAAAGGTAGCATCGTCAAGCTGAAAAAGTTTCATAAAATGTTACAACAACATTATTCTGCTGGTAAAGAGGAAACGCAATAATAGAAGCATTCTTACACGACATGAAAAATAATGTTCGTTAGAATGCGAACATTCAATTGCTCGGCAGTTAGCCAGCCTTTGTTGTATCACCATATCGGGAGATTCTCATTCTTCTGTTCAGAAAAGAGCCTTGCAAACATGTTTGGCTGTTTAAAATTGCAGATCTATAACGCAACTTCACTTTATATTGACTCCCATGCATTATTTAAATGCAATCTTGAAGCTCGAAATGTGCGAATGTGTACTTCGGGTTTTATAGCTTCCATTGGATTGCATCTTAAACCAGAATGTGAACCATTTGCAGCTACTTTGGCTACCAGTGGGAATAGTTTAGTATGTACTCACACGTGAATTGAACATTTTCGCAGAGTGCAGTAAAAACTTACCACCTTTGCAGTAAGAGATTTGTTTTATATACTACTCTCAATTAATGTTGGGCTACAAAAACTTTCTTGCAAGAATTCAGCGCTTGCTTCCAAACTAAGGGAAAGGTTTTAAACGGACATGGCTTTATTCATAAGTAAATAAAAGAAATTGATCTCCAAAGATTATAAATAAAATTGGAATAATCAATGAGCCATAAAATTGAGCCAATTTGTTGTGACGATAAATTGTAATAAAGAACGTTTGAATAACCCCTTTGACTTCGAGAATCATCAATTGATTGTTTCGGTAGGGTGTACAATTATGATTTTCATGCTTGTGTTTTAATTGCATATTACAACTCCATCTAAGTTCGTGAATTTCATATCTCCTTGATTTTGAATCTTCTATTACTATTGAATCTTTTTAAGTAAGGGTTTTCAAATTGAATCTTTTCAATGAAGAAATAGGGTGACAACAAAAGAATTTTCAATTCAGTGTAATAATATAAACATTAAACAAATTGTAATAAAATCTCATCGAAAGGTGAAAGAAAAATGGTCATCCAAAAATCATTAAACGTTAATTTAAACCAACTAAATATCTAGATCAAGAACGGATGCAATCGTCTTGCATTGAATATAAAACATGTTTGAATCATGGATATAATTTTGCTGCTTATTTTTATTATGGGAATATGTTCATGTGGCAAGATGTCATTTGACAATTTGATGTAAAAAATTTAGTTTTGAACTTTAACGTTTTGCCATGTAGATTTGTAGATTATTTTCTGTTATACAATAAGCAAGAGTTTCTTCATACATATCTAGTGCAAATATGTCGATTATTTCATGATAATAAACACTATATGCTGCATGAAAAACATGTCAGATGTTATAATCAACAACAATGTAGCTTTTCTTATATCTTTTGAAACACTGTAGTAAATACACTTTTATTAATTCGTGTATTTCATTGAAATATTTTAAAGTTTCGAGAATTCATCATCATTTAACTAGAAACGTCATAGCGTTCTCAACTGGATACCAATTCAATTTCACACTATCAGCCCAGTTCGATAAGGCATTAGCCACATGTGTGTTGAACAATGACCAAGTGCAATTCCTTTCCTTTATCGCGTTTCAGGTCCTTTTCGTTTTGCAATTTCACTCCCGCAAAAACTCTGCTCCCGGACACTCATACGTTGCCATAACATCACATAGTGAGCATAGATATCTGAGGCCATAGCAATGTTAAAGTACCAGCAAGCGGAAGGAAGGACGACGAAAACTGCAGACTAGCTTGAGGAAACAATGACCATGTTATCATGCTATTATTGCAAAGGATCTGAAGGAAGTGGCCACTATATGGATTACGATGTGGGAAATGTGTTCATTGTTTGGACAGACTAACGTTCAATAGCATATCTATTGACAGTTTGAGTTCTCCGGTTAAATTTGGTTTGGCATGTCAGGTCAGTCCTTAGAACTAATCGAATAGTTTTTTCGGGTTTCATTGGATAGACAACTAAAATATCGTATGTTGGTGCATTCATGGCTACCTAAATGTTTGCAAGCAAATGGTGTTGTTTGTCTGTTGAGTAAAACTAAGGAAATGCTATGCTGTGTACTTATAAATTGAACGATGCACGTATGCATTTTGGTTAAACGAAAATAGACCTGAAATGTTGTCATAAACTGTGCATTTACTGGTGATAGTTAGTGACTTTCAAAAGAGATCGTAGATTTGACTATAAGGATCCCATAAAAAATTCTGTATAAACTTCTTAGGCATCTGCACGAAATGCATCGAATTATCACTAATATAGAAAAAAGCATTCCCACTGTTTTTGATACAAATTCCAACACCTTCAACTTTGAAGTTACGCTTTTGCGTCAATGTTTCAGTGTCGAAATGATATGCAAAAAACTGAATTTTGCGATTGAAAAAATCATGAATTTTTCAACTTTTCAAGTAAAAAAAGGATGAATTTTTCAACTATTCAAAATATCATACCTTACAAGGTATCTATCCCTGGCAAAGGAAGAAAATGATCAACAAACTGTATAGCACATGTTTTGCAAAAATGGCTCCTGGCTAGAAACCACAGCGAATAGCCCTTAATTGGTCACTATGACAATCGCATCACAGATGCAAATGTTGAAATAACAAGCACTTCAAAATGCAACCAATGAATCTCTTAGTGAATACCTGCACAATTGTACAAATACTCGGTTTTTATGTCCCTTTTGTAATGATATTAAATTAGCTTGAATTTCCTCATGTTTAATTCGTACACCACATAGATTAGTCATATGTAGTGTTGCGCGTAAAACACAAAAACTTTCAATACAATAACGATGTTAAAAAAATTTAATACTGTCTTGAAATTTTTGAACTTTCAGTTTATTGAACTTGAAGGCCAAAGAGATTCGCTCATCAATTTCCAGTTTATTTTATACCAAATCAAGTGACTCTTTTCAAGTTCGTTAATGTGGACAATTGAATTAGTTTGAGGTAATTGGGACAACAGCAAAACATAACAATCCTATGCGAAATATGCAATTAAACTTTACAACAATACAGTTTTGCTACCAACTAACCGAATATGCTGGTTAAAATCATTTGCTGTGAAAGCAACTATTTATGATGAAGTCGTCTAATTTGAGTTGCTGTACATCAAAATTCATTTTAACTTTACATCCGAATTTTATGTGTTCAATAAAACCCACAATTTATCAGATCCGTGCTTGGAGTAGTAGTACACATAAAGGGTAGCTTCAATGCATGTGATGTTGTCAGGAAGATCGAATTTCAGCAAGGTGGCTTTTCTGCTAAATCAACCAAAAATCAGTTTAAATGAAGCGTTCAGACTTTAAAAAGTTTATGTTGCTTATCAGTCAGTTTCGATACAATGATTTTAGGCAATCTACTCAACCAATAAATCAAATGGATCTTTCGCATGGCCTCTCCACACAAAATGTAAAAGCCACTGAAATTTTGTTAAAGTCAACTCGATTGCTAATGCTTTAAACACTTTCACAGTGGAATCCGAAGGGATCCAACCAGACGCCAACATATTGGCATTGCCGCATGTTCACGCTGAAACTTTTGCTCGCACCATAAAGGGGTTTCAGTGGAATTTTCATTTCCTTTCCCGACCACATGGCGGTTTCACGGCAATGTTTTTCACATTATCTTGTTTCCACTGGACAAAGCAAAAGCGGAAGTCAAAAATTTATACGGGGGCGGCAGATTAAAATTGCCATAAAAATTGTGCGAAATCATATCGCATCCGATCTAATTTTGTAGATGAAAACCGTTTTGTATCTAGTCGAGTGTGCGACCCCCGAGCTAAAAATACGAAATGAATGAAGCGCAATTGATTAATTTGGCACGTTATCGTGGTTTTTTATAACCATGTTTTATCAGAAAACTTAATTAAGTATCACACATAAGTATTAATTGAAAAGTGATACATTTCAAAGCCAGCTTGAATGAAGCAACTCACAAAAACTTCATTTTAATGCAGTCTTATTGATTGGTTTTGTCCAGATTTTCAATATTGAAATTGATCCCATTTTCTGCTATAGGAAATATATTATTAAGATAATTATGTGTATTCTCAAAGAAGCAAGGGTTTCGTATAGAACTGATGCTAAATTTATGTGAAGCCGCCTGCAAGAAAATTTTCTGAACACTGTTATGAATTTTTAAATAAATTTCTACTTGTGTTAGGCTTTACCGCTTTTTCGTGCACTTTAAAGAAGTCATATCAAGGAAAGAAGTAGTAATTTTTAAGGGTCCTCGTTGGACCACTCGAATACTAAGGGATGGTAAATGCTCTCAGGCTAACTTGTACGGATAAACCGCGGTCACGGTTAATTATTTCTCTGTTCTGGCCTTCTATCATTATCTTAATTTGACCACCATCATAATATTGGCCGATTACACGAAATTGCCAATTAATACTGAAGTGGAAAAACACCACATGACACATAGGTGGAAAAAAATGTAAGTGCCAAACTAGTTTCAATGTTGCTACCAGGCAATGATTTGCGGAATACTACATGTACCAGAAGCGTTTACTTTCGGCGTTCTAGGAACTCTTGCCGAATTTTAACATTTTTTTTACAGAATTTTGTTTTGGCAATTACATTTTTTTCTTTTACACGTCTCTTCTTTGCACACCTCAAGATTTTTTTTATTTTAGGCAAATATATTTTTTCGCGCAAACTGACTCTTTCAATTATAAAGCCTTGTAATTGATTCTCTACTCCTCATCGACCACAAAAATGAGAAAGGGTTAATTTTTTAGGCGCCGAGGCTATATTTTTTTTTTTTCGTCACAAAAGACATTGGCAATTTGAGGGGGAGGAGGTTGCGAGTCGTTTGCGGTATGTTTTATTGCAATCCGTGCACATTGGGGACACTAATTGTGAAGAGAGCCGGTCATATTATTTACAATAAAAGTTTTAGCATGACTTCTTTGTTTGATACAGCCAATAATATTTATCAATGTATATGGATTGTAGCAAACAAAACTGAAAACGATTTGCGATAAAATATTCGTACTTTTAATTGTGATGTCGGCTTGCGGAAAAATGGATACAACAACGAAATGTTGGCGCCCGAAAAATTATCCCCTATATTTCTTGCTGTTTTTAGCTCGCACCTTCTTTAATATTACCACCAAATTAAACAAAATGTATGCACAAATTGTTTACACAAGTTTTTAATAAACCCCACTATTGTGGGGCTCCCTAACTACAAGTTGTGACCTGGAAGATCAATGATAAGTGAAATGAAAGATGCTACTTTGAATTTGGTGTCATTTCCATACATTAAATCGATGGGTCTAAGGCACCCCAAAAATATCACCACCCTTCAATTAATTCGACCTCAAATGTAACAATCATTGCAATTTCCTATATTTTCTGTATTTATGTGTAATGTGTATTGAAGAAAATCGCTTAAGCGGCAATTGCCTGAATGACATCGTAAATTAGCAGTTTTCTTGAGTCGTCTTTATTTTATATAGCGCAAACTAGAATTGAATTTGAAAGTCTATCTAGATTTTATTAGCGTATTTACTAGTTACGCTTTTAACTTCTGACACGGAAATGAGTGCATAGCTGGGTAGTTTTCCATTTAGTTTACGACTGCAGAGATTTGAAGAGAATGTCGACGTTAACATTGTGTGGATAGTTTATTCGCTAAAAATTACGATAATAATAATATTTTTCATTTAGCAAAATAGAAATTTGGCAATATATTTTATTTTTCAAAAGTGTGTCAAAATCAAGGATTTTTTGAGTTTAGCAAACTTAACACCATGATAAACATATTTAATCAAATGTATGTTGACTTTGCCAATTTCAAAATGCAGTATGCCAACCATAAATTCGTGGTGGCTGAAACCCCAATCAAACAATTGGTTATGCATTTCCTATGGTGTATACCCAGCAAACATCATTTATTGGACAAACTCACTATACAGCAATTAGAGTGTATGGCCATGTATAAACAATCACCATCATCATATGACTCATTGCACTAGTGTTTGTATGGTATATCCTTAGCCACAAATGCAAATTAATTTAGGATCACTTAGCACGTTATCCTGATAGTGAGAAGATTCCCTCAAATATTCATTGTAACCGGTGGGCAAACTTGTAGCGTTAACGACATTAGAATGTTATGTACCTCTTAGCAACTAATTAAATTTCAATCAAAGACGTTGGTCATGATAAGCAGGATAATAAGTCAGTTATGATGAATTCAATTCAATTTGATTACGGCATTAAGTCTAGTGGCAACAGTTTATGTGAAATATATAAATGTACTTGTGAAAGCATTCTGAAAAAAGGTATATACGCTATTGCATAAGAGTTCTGATTCATGGTTTACTTGTTCGCAGTAGCGTATGCAGGATTTTGATAAGGGGGGGTTCATATTTTTGAAAACTTGACTAGGTACGTGTGCTAGTGCTTCGGTGTAGATATGAAGATATAATTATGTAATCATACTTAATCATACTTTTTCACCGGTCAAAGTTGGAGACCTTCAAAAATAATTCTGGCAGACTTTAGCCTGATTGCATGTCTGGTTTCATTTACGAGGCTAAACTTGTCTACCCAAGGGGGGGGGGTTGAACCCGTACCCCCCCCCCCTAGGGTACGCCATTGCTTGTTCGAGCATTTCAAGATCAATACCGAAGAAAGTTTTTAATATTCACAAATGCTATTCAAAAATATTTTGAGTACGCAAATGTTGTTAACAAAAATCGTTTCCAATCAACTGCTTAAAAAACTCTTTTTGAGCAATTTTAAGTAATTCCTGGCATTAAGACATTCACTTCTACCAAATCAAGTTCTAATGAACAGGAAATTACTGAAATGCTAATAAACGTAGCATAACTATCAAAATATAAAATGGTTAAAAATAAATCGGTTTTTTGCATTTTGGCAAAAAAAATTATGGATAGAAGGTACAAATACTAAACTAAATATTTCAGAGACTGCTTTTTATTGTGGTTTCGAATGCATGATGTGGCTTTTATGCAATTACGCAAAATATATTTGAATATTTTGATTTCAGTTTTCAAAAGCCAAAAAATCAAGAAAAATTAACAAAGCAAACTAATTATTCAAAAGCAAATACAAGATTTATCAATGTTTTAATGTAACTTTTGCATTTGTTTTGATACGAATAAAGTTCAATTCACATATGTATATCACCGTCATTCGGGACAGAGACAATTTGTAGAGCACAAGACAAATTTACTTGCCTAAATTGCCAAATATAACGTTGCGTGCACGTATAGTCATGCAGACTGAAAAGATACTATTTTATTCTGCTAGAAATTTTTTTTCATGAAATAAGTTTAAAATGAAACATACACCACAACACCGCCTCAAAAGATCCGAATTGAAGTATGCATAGTATGAGTTGACTGTCCACCATATGTGCTCACCAAAAATTTAACTACATGCGTGATTAATATCTGCACTTATAAGTACGCACTAACAGTTGACTATATGCGACATTAATTATTTGCCGGTGAAACCAATCGTCAGATTTATCCAGTTCTCAGATGATAAATAGACGATAAAAATCAATTTTTAAGCCCAAGGTGAAGCCGCATACCTGCCTTTAAGAGACTACAAATAAAAATATTGCACAGTTTTGTCAATTGTGTTGGATAAAGCTCTTCAAACACTGTTGACAATATTGTGAAATATTTTTCTGTGTCCGTTAATAACAGACAAACAATAATAAACTTAATGAGTTTTTCGTATAAATTTTTGCTATTAAATATTATTTGAAAATCAAACGTAACAATCTCAGTTATAACCTCGCAAGGGTCTATCATTTTTAACATTCATAATAATACGTTTCCTTATAATATAAATAATACGTTTCCTGAGTATCAAAAATATTGTTTTCTAGAAAGCATATTTCATATATCTCAGAAACGACGAAGATGATGAACGAAAATATTCTGTTATTGGCACGAAAACATACAAGTTTGAAACTACCCATAGTTTTCATAGCTCTCGAAAACCAAACCAGATGATTTTGTCAGAATCATGTTAAAAATAGATGTCGTCGCACATGATCATAAATCTTGACAAAATGTAATCTTTTGGAAACTAAGGAGTGTATCGAAAAAAATGACCTTTATAAGTATGTCTATAAAAGTGGTATTAATTGCTTCATCGAACTAATTTCTTCTTCTTTTATTATAAGGTTATATTAACTAACATTTACATAAAAATTCAATGGATTTTTATTTCAAGCAAAAAAAAATCCGTACCTTTCCGTTAACTCTACGCATTAGGTTCCGCACATCGATGTCATTGATCTCCTTATATGCGTTTCTCTACTTATTTTGAAAATCCCTTGTGTTTTTAGTGATTTTGTTTGTTTTCTTCAATATTTTCTTCATTTCAGCCCAACATATTTCGATTGGTCGAAGTTCTGGACAGTTCGGAGGGTTAGATGCTTTCGGTACCACAGATATGTTGTTGTCCTCATACCACTTCATTGTTGATCGAGCATAATGACTCGTCGCTAAATCTGGCCAAAATGCTACAAATGCGTCGTGTTTCTTGATAAATGGTTAGAGTCGTTTTTCTAAACACGCTTCGATGTACACTGCTGAGTTGATGGTACCCTTAGCTACAAATTCCTCTGATCCGACACCACATAGACATATTGCCTGCCAAATTATATACCGCTTAGGAAATTAGAGCTTTTTTTGGTTTTATGTTTTGAGCTAACACCACCCTTTGATCCTGCTGTATAGAAGTCCTGACCAGGCAACTGTGCAAAATCGGCCTTCACACAACACAATCGAATTTTGGCAGGTAATTCTTGTATAGCTTTCGGGCCTGATTTTTTTCTTCTTTCTACTTTTCCTCAGATCGATTGGGTACTTTTTGGACTTTATATGATCTAAGATTATAGTGCTTCTTAATCCTCTGAATCATTGCGTTCTATGTTTGCACTTTTTGAGCCATATCTCGAATGGGTGTGTGAATGGGTCTGCAACAAGCCGTGAGGTGCGACCCTTGAGGTTCACACGGTCAACTTCCCAGTAATATCTACATAAACATCAAAAACATTAAACACAATAATAATTTTGAAAATAATACAACTTTAAAGAATAATAATGAGAGGTATTCATAGCAGTAACAGGAATGAGTTAATATTAATCATATCATCTACGGAGGGTTTTTTTGGATTTCCAACATTTAAGCATAAAAAACATTAACACTAAAACATAGTAGAAACTATTAAAAATCTGTTCAAATTATGCAAATGTTGTAAAACTTGGATTGAATTTACAAAAATTTCCTTAGAATAAAAGATATAAAGTAATATCATTCGTTAGAACCCTGTATACATCATAACTTTGCAGGATTTTTTATTTTTAATTTAGTTATTTTATAATCATGGAATATGGTTTTGCTGAATTCTCTTCAAAAACTGATTAGAATTTATAAATTTTATAAACATTTATTACTGTGCTGTGCAAATCAGGTTAAAAAATTATTTTTTATGAAAAAACCCTAAAAGCCTCATTTTTTGCATTTTCTTTTATTAAATTAAAAAGCGGCCGAAGCAATTTTTATATAATGTTTAAAAAATCGCAAAAATGTTAATACACGTCTATTGACACCTTAATTATGCAAATATTGTATCTGGTTCGTGAGATATAGTGAATGCTAAAAATGACCTTGAAAATCATGATGACTCTTTATGGTTTTTTATTTTTAATTTAATTTTTTTCGTTTTCATGAGAAAAACTTTTGATGTTGTTTTCACAAACAATATTTGGAGTATATAAATTTTATAAACATTGGTTACTTCATTACGCAAATCAGGTTAAAAATTTATTGTTTATGAAAAAAACCTAATTTTTTGCACTTTTTTCTCTTAAAAAAAAACGCCTCCAAGAAATATTTTAAAAACTTGATAAAATCACATAAATGTCAATACGCGTCGATTAACACCTTGATCAAGGAAATCGTATGTTTGGTTCGCGAGATATAACGCATGACAGAAATGACCTTCAAACGGGCAAACCACCCCGACCGAAGTTTCCCAAGAACTAATCAGCTCTTAAGGTTGCAAAGACGCTTCGATTGACACCTACGACTTTGTTTACGTGAGTTATGCTCGTAGAAAAAAGTGTCTACGAACGCACATACGTACGGACGTACGTACACACACACACATACATCTCCCTTTCTAAAAACACTTTTTATATACTCTATAGACCTCAAAACGTAAATAAATGTTGAAAATTTCAATTTCTATTTTGGAGGCGATTACAAGAACTTCCCATATACTGGAAAGTTAAAAATTTCCCCTTTACATTTCACCTCAAATTTGTATCGGATGGACCTTTTTTACCTGATCCAGACTTTCTAGCAACAAGTAGACCATTTTTGTACTTTATAATCGTTCGTTTCACTGTTGCAATCGACGAATTTGTCTACTTTGTTAGTACCGAATATTTACGAAGGGGATTTTCCAGGTATTTGCACAAAGTTAAACTTAGCACTTTGTCTTGATTTGATGACACTTTTTCAAGAGTGATCTTACAATACGAATGGATTAGACGTTATTTTTGTCACATTAAACAACTAATTTTGCATACCTGATAAAGACTTAAACTTATCCCAAACAGGAGTTATGCAGGAGAAACTAAACATCAAATTTTTTTCCGATACAGTCCTTATATGCCATAGATGAACATGGTGTTTTGCAAAATAATTTGTCAACTACTTTTCAAATTAATAATATAAACTTGAATTTAAAAATAATGTTCAACTGTTTTTTTGACCAAAATTTGTTTTATCTTGTAACAAGAATATTGCTATTGTTGCAATTAAAGTGAGCGTACGATATTATTTTTTACACTTTTAAAACTTCTTGCTGTATTTTATGCACGGGATTTTTCAACTGGCACTGACTTTACATCTTAACTGTTGGTACGAAATTTCGGTACGCGACGAATCTACTTCAAATAATTCATGCATTGTATACACTTAAACATTCTTCGAAATGCAAGAATCATAACCACTGTGTTATAAGATATTATCGATAGTATTCGGCAAACTTAAGATATTTTCTAAAAAGGCTTCAAAATACTTGATTGAATCATTTGCACCGTCGGTAAATATATTATCAATGTTCTAACTGATGGAAGCATCATCTTTATGAATCCCAAAAACATATTTCATCGTATCGATTTGAGTTGCACGAGGAATATTGTTGTTTATGATAACGGAATGCAAAAAATTTAGTTGGAAAATAAAAGACACAACCTTTTATTCAGTGAAACATAATGTTTCTCAGCAAATAAATATATGGTGAATGGCGATTGACTTCACAAGCGGAAAATTCAATGTAATGTGAAAATGGCACAGACGACAATTGAAACTGTGAAGATTCATCGAATCATCAACAAAAAACTCGACCTTAAGGATGACGACTTACCAATATGTCTCGATAACAATCCTCCAACGTAACATAAAAAATAGGAGTGAGTTGATTAGCAGACCCTTACAATCCTTAGTTCTTCAGAATTACTTGATTCAAAAAGTACATTTTCGTGTCCAATTGTGTTGTTTTGAAGAATAATTAATAGAAGTAAATTAAATTAAATTCTGTTTCAATAAACAATAAAGCAATTTCTCAAGTGCACAATTTTTCCTTCTTTTGTATATCTTATTCCCAGTCAAACAAAGAAGGTAGTTTTGGTTGAATTAACTATCGTTTCTCCTTTTGAATTTCCAGGTAAATTAGGTACTCACGAGTTTTTTTAACTTGCACTAAGCCCAAGAGAGCTATCTTTTTATTTGAATTTTTCATCAGCATATCTTAAAACGCAGAGCCTGAAGCCAAATAATGAAACACTTTTAATTTTCCGGATTGTGACTAAAAGAGCTTAATGCTCTGATAGTAAGTGCACACGTAGGAATGAACTCATTTTCAGTGGCTTTGGGAATATCTTCCTCGTGCTGTATCCATGTTTCCAGGGATGCTTTCGTAACATGCGGGACTGATTAGCAAAAGGTAACCCAGCACAGCAGCTATGCAGCACAACGTAACATAGAAATTTGTCTACAGCTATAATGTAATGACGATACGGAAGAAGATCTAATCGGATTTATGGAGTTTGTGAGTCCCTACCGGATACGAATTAAAAAGTAATTTCAGTATTTAATTTGCGTACATCAACGGATTTCTAATATGGGATAAAGAGTTTATCAGTCTGCTCTATTTACCTCTGAGTGAGTGAATTTTCACATACATATATTTGCGGGCAAGGATGTCGTTTAGAGCGATTACTGACATTATGTTAGTAGCTGAATTCCAGTTAAAGGAAAAATATACGTAAAATGTTTCGCATTCATTGAAAAAAAGTTTGTTTTTATGTAATGATAGATATTAGACATACCTATTTTTTAAGCAGCGTGAACATTCCAACGCATTAGTTTGATGAGTTTACTTTGACTTTGTATTGCTTGGTGTACGTTTTGTTTCAAACATTATCAAAGCATCGTAATAATGTGTCTAATGTTGATTGATTTGGTATCAATAATTGAGACAGATTAACATTCCACAACATTTAAAAGAATTTCGACTTTGGTAATTAGCACAAAGTCAAGAATGGATGAAGATATAATGCAAAACAAAGTAAACATTGGAGCATTGTGGAAAATTCTTAAATTATTTAATCAAGACACACATCATCTAAGCGTTGAAAAAATGATGCCGAGTACCCAAATAAACCATTCGGCCGTAAATTTTCTAAAAATTAAAATCATTTTTTACGATGACGCTTGTCCTTAAAATAGCAGTGTTTTTGACTTTATATCTTCAAATCTATAGATGCTTTCTGAATGAGAAAAAACATAGAAACAGTCACAATTTTGATCGTAAACATATATATTTTTTTTTTAAACTTTTATTAAATTTTTAATAAGTATTAGATCTACACTGCTTAGATCTCTAGCTTATGTTAATTCAACTCTTACTTCTAAACATAGTAATAACCTACTCTGACAGTACATTGTAGGCTTTGATAATACAACTCTTACAGCTAGGGAAGTTTACAATAGTTCACTATTGAATGTATGCTCTAATAATTATGTAATTATGTCGCTTAATGTCCAATGTTCATATTTTTTTTTCCATGTATAGTTGCACGCTAGGGTCCAGATAGCTCTTTTGATGGATCGTCTATAATCCTTTTATACCTGGTATGCGAAAGGTACCGCCTCTACACAATGGTGGAGTTGAATGTACTACGGGCTTTATTGGCTACCTATTAGGGAGTTGTAGCGGATCGATGCGCTTCAGTCTTGAGTACGGTGCAGTTTGCAAAATTTCTCTTGCTTTAATATTTGGGTGTTTTTCCAGACGTTTCATATAGTTTCCACTGTGTTTTTTAATTTCTTCCTCTACCGTGTTTATACCCATATCGCGTTGAATTATTTTGTTGTTTACATAATTGGGGGCACCTAGAATTGTTCTTATTATTTTTGTTTGAATTCTTTTTATTAGGTTTAGGTTCGATTTTTTAGTGGTTCCCCATAATTGTATAGCGTATGACCATATTGGTTTCAGCAGAGATTTATACAATTGTATTTTGGTTGCCAGAGTCAGCTTCGATTTCTTGTGGATTAACCAGCGTATTTTATTATATTGTAGGCTAACTTGAGTTCTTTTTTTCGTTAAATGAGCTTTCCATGTTAGTCTTCTGTCTAGATGTACACCGAGATATTTGACCACTTTAGTTTTTGGTACTTTTATGCCGTTAATTATGACTGATCTGCATGTACGTTTCCTAAGTGTAAATGTGATTTGCTGCGTTTTAGATGCATTTATGGTTATTCCCCTCTTATTGGCCCTTTCCACAATCTTGTCCGTTTGGTACTGTAGCTCCCTGGTTGCTGTTAAGGGGTTAATATGGGAGAATAAAATAGCCGTGTCATCGGCAAAAGTTGTAGTTAGTATGTGGCTGCTAGTCGGTAAGTCCGCTGTGTACAGGAGGTATAGGATGGGTCCCAGGACACTTCCCTGGGGAACCCCTGCTCTGATTGGATGTATTTTACTTAATTGGTCGTTACATCTTACCTTAAAGGTGCGATTATGTAGGTAACTTAGCAGAATGCCTTGGAATTCAGGCGGAAGGTAGCTCCTGATTAGTTGAGCAAGATAATCATGTCTTACTTTATCGAAGGCTTGTGATACATCAAGGAATAATCCAGTACAATATTGTTTTCCCTCCAGTGCGTTCTTTATATAGTTTACTAATCTATGGATTTGCTCAATGGTACAATGCTCGTGCCTGAATCCAAACTGGTGGTCAGGGATGAGATTTTCGGAGTGAAGTATGGGAAGCATTTTATCTAGAAGGAGTCTTTCAAACAGCTTTGATAGTATTGGGAGCAAGCTAATGGGTCTGTATGATTCTACTTTGGATTTATCCTTTCCCGGTTTTGGTAGGACTATAATTCTAGAATGTTTCCATTGGTCCGGATAGTGGTTGACACGAAGTATAGCATTGAATATATGAAGGATTGCCATTTTACCTCCAGGGGGTAGTTCTTTGATCATCTTACCAGTGATTTGGTCGTGTCCTGGAGCTTTGTTGGGGTTTATATCATTGAGTTTTCTTAGGAATTCAATTTGTGAGAATCTGATGGGTTTGCCAAGTACCAGCTTAGATTCTTTGGTGAAGTCCTCTTGTACTTCATTGTTTGTTGTTGCGCTGAAGACGTTGGACAAGTGAGCTGCGAAGGCTTCCGCTTGCTCGGATTGTTTTTTGACCCAATTACCCGATCTGTCCTTGATGGGAGTTATTGGCAGGGCTGGCTTCTGTATTCTTCTCACGGTCCTCCAGACTGAATAATTGGTGTCTGCTCCCACCGTTAAGCTACTTACAAGTGTGTCAATTTTTTGGTTTTTATCAATAGCTAGCCCTTTTTTGAGTTCCTTAGCGGCTTTGTTTAGAGACGCCTTCGCCTTGGGGGAACGGGTCTTTTGCCATTCTGCTTTGGCTTGGCGTTTTATTTTGAGAAGATAAAGTATTCCAATATTATATCTTGATTGAGTTCTGTCTTCGTAGTTATTGTTTTCAGGGGTGGCTATTATCGCACAATCTGTGATGGTTGCTGTTAGATCGAGTAGTGCGTGTTCTATATTTTCTGCCGATCTAAGTTTTACATGAGGACAGTAGCGCGTCTCGAACTTCATTCTAAACTTTTCCCAGTTCGTCGCTCGATTTGCAAGGAAAGGTGAATTATGACAAGGAGTCGCATTACCACATATGTTAACTATGGTTGATGAGTGGTCCGATGATAGGTCATGGGACGTTTTTATGGTGATGCGCCTGCAGTCGAAATTTTTAACTACGCCGAAATCAATTAGGTCTGGTGTTTTTTGTTGATCTGTTGGCCAGTATGTTGGACAGCCACCCGATATGCACTGCAGTTTATTGTGGAGTACTGATTCGAGGAGCTGTTTACCCCTTGGTGAAGTCAATCGTGAGCCCCAGTGTGGAGATTTCGCATTGTAGTCGCCGGCAGCTATGAAACAGGAACCTAGCGAGTTGAAGAATTCATCGAATTGCTTCTTTTTGATTTTAAATTTAGGAGGACAATAGGTGGCAGCGATACAAATTGACTTGTTGTTAACATATATATTAATAGCTGTATATTGAATAAAATGTGTTTGGTTGCATGAGAGCGGGAAATGTTTAATTCTGTGCTTCAGAACGATAGCTGTACCTCCGTGAGATTTATCATCTGGGTGATTATTATTGTAGATAGTATATCCACGAATTTTTACATTATTTTTGCTGCAGAGGTGAGTTTCTGCAATGAGCATAATATCTATGTCCATGTTAAAAAGAAATGCTTTTAATTCATTCCTACGAGCCAATAGGCCGTTTGCATTCCAGTATGCTAGCTTAATTGAATTCATTTACTCGTTAATTTGTGTAAAAGTTCTGTTTGCTTACTTAAATTTGAATGCGTTTGGTCCACTAGATTGGTAAGTTGCTGCAGGTTATTGGTGAGTGTGAGTAATATTTGCATGATTACTTCTTGTTGATTGCTGGTAGTCGCCGGGATTTCTGTAGAGGGTTGGTTCTGTTGGTTTCGGGTCAATTCTGCATAGGAGCGGGATGATGATGTGTGAGTGGGGGCATAGAGCCCCTGTTCTGGACCCGTTAGTTGAGATGTTGATATAAACGGTTGCCTCGTTGCTGTGTGAAGTGGTTTGGTTTGGCTTGTCTTCTTGTAAATAGCATGGTACACTGGGCAACCCCTATAGTTTGCGGTATGATTCCCATTGCAGTTACCACACTTTCTAGACGTGGTGTCGGCTTTATTTCTGTTGCAGCTAGCTGTTGGATGCATGCCTCCGCAAGCTACGCATATGCTGGTTAGCCTGCAGAAATTTTTCGAGTGTCCGAACTCCTGGCAGTTATGGCATTGTAGCGCTGCATATCTTTTGAAGGGCTCTTCCACAGTGACTCTTCTGTGCAACAAGTACTGGATATTGTAAATGGGATGAGTTTTGCCCTTTGGAGGTCTACTGGACTCTGGTGAGAGTTCCACTTTAAACATAGGCTGCGGCACTTTATTTTTATTTATGACATTGTGGATTGCTTTTGTCATGAATCCTTTGCTTTCTAGTTCTTCCTTTATATCATCTAATTTGACTTCTGGGTCTATGCCTTTGATAATTATCACCAGTCCCTTGGCACTTTTCAATTGATATGTGTAGAAATTTACCTTACGTTCTTCAAGCCAGCTGACTGCTTGGCAATATTTCACTTCATCCACCGTCTGGATTTTAGTTTCTCTGATATTACCTTTTCGTAGGTCCACAGCGTAAAAATTATTTGTACCTAACAGTGTGATCAGGTCTTTAACAAGCACTACACTATTTACACCTCTGATAAATATCGGTGGGGGTTTTGACTTGCTCTTTCTTTCTTCTACCAAAGGCTCATTGGTTGTGCTTTCAGCGGTGTCCGTAGCAAGGGCGTTGTAGTAATTTTGATATCTTTCATTATCGTCTTTTGCTTGTTTGGAAGCTCTCCCCATATTCACAGATGGTGGGCTAAGCTTCCTCTTTTCGGGTATTTTAATGTATCTTTCGATACCTGTTTGGATGCTTTTCTTAATAGACATGCTGCTTCCGCTAGGGCCAACGTCCTGTAGGTCAACGGAGGTCAACTCTGCACTCATAGCCTGCGTCATGGTGCTCTATTTAAAGTGCACATTTCACTAGCACTAGTCTGTGTTGCGCCTTGATAGGTTTTTCACAAATGGTTGATCACGACCGCAGTGTGCACTTTGCGCTGCTGGCTTGTGCAAATAATTGGCACTAACGGTACTTCACACTTTGCACTACTAGATTGTAAACATATGATGGAATTTTGTTTCATAATTTAAGGACGTAGTACCGGTTACAATATTGAAAAATCAATTTTTCAATTTTACAATTTATTATATTTTCAGAAATCTCGTCTTAGAATTTTATTGAATATTAAAAATAAAGAAGTTGCGGCAGTTTGAGCGCGCACGCCTTTTCCGCTCGGTAAGCGATATTTTCGGTAATCGAAACTTTAAACGCGTTTTTCTCGAAATGACGTTTTTCCAACTATGGTCACTTATTCTCCGGATTGTCCGCATCGATTTAAGTCAAATTTGATGTGCTACTTTATTCACGTATTTTGTGCGGTAATTTACCACAATATAGGCCAAAAATCGCCCAAAAATTTGGCAAGCAACACAAAGTGAAAAATGCGATTTTTCGAAAAAAACGTTATTTTTTTCAAAATATTGTGGTAGATTACCACGTAAGAAACATTTCTCTTTAAAATGGGGTTTGGGTTTTTTAATTTAAAATGAGACATTCTTGAGATTATTTGTCCGCAATGGGACGAGCCATTTTTTGAGACATCAACTTTGGCGCCCTTTATAAATTAGTAGAAAAATGAAAAATGAAATTCTGTTATCTTCAAAATGTGTGTTTTAGCCATGCAAATTGAAAAATTTATACACAAAAAAAGCTATAAGCTACTACACTTTGTTCGAAAAATTTAGTGAAAACATTTCAATACCAATAGTGTTCACAAGTTTTGAGATGATTTTTGAAATCAGAATTTTAAATTTGCTAATTCGGTATTTATTTTATACCTGACAGACTAGGAATGTCCAATAACAAAAGTGAAAAATATAATATATAATAATTTATATAAAATACGCTTCTGCTTAAAACAGTGAAATGTCTCATCTAACCGATTGTATGGAAAACATAGAAATGATTTTACTACTCTTCATAAAAAAACTCTATTATTTCTAGTATGCTACTGATTATCTAATAGCACGTTGTTTTATGAACAAAGTATTTTTTTGCATTGTTTGGCATAGTGCAGAGGTTTTTCAGAGTACTAGGTGGTTGAAGATATGGAACGGGTTCATTTAATTAATTTTAAAGAGTTTGTAAATAAATCTGAAAAATTCACATGATCTCGCAATTAAAATTCTTCTAAGCAAAGCTTCATTACGCCACAGCATATGACGAATGCTTTTGAATGCCATTTCTAATATCAGCATTTATTGGAGTTAAAGTTAACTTTTTAATGGTGGTTAAAGCCACTTTCAATTTCTGTTTTACATGGAAGTTTTTAGCACATGTACTAGAATTAAAAATTTTCTTTGCCTGTATTATTTACTGTTTGCTTCCCAATATGATTTTTGAATACATATTCTAAAGTTATAATTAATCTAAAAGTTTTTCTATACGTAGATTTTAAAAAAAAGCAACAAGCTTGAATTTTCGAACATGTTTTTTCAAGATCTTTTAAAAAAAAATTTCATTCTTTTGAAAGTGTTGTGTATATTATGCAATCACATTGATACCCAGTTCTTAATATTTACTGATGTTATCATTTTGAACGAAATGAAACGCAAAACGAAACTGAAACCAAAGTATGAATGCAATTTACAATAAAAATTTCTTTTTATGTTATTTAAGTTTTTATCATGGGTTAGAACCTCCTGGTCTATTCGACAACTTTCGTCTCTTAGTGTGCTTTTTGGTTAATGTGCAACAATAGTGTTAGCAAGTCGTTAACCAAAAAGCACACTAAGAGACGAAAGTTGTCGAATAGACCAGGAGGTTCTAACCCATGATAAAAACTTAAATAATGAAAAAGCTACGTAGGCAGACATACGAAACACATTGACAGTCGTTATAATTCACACATGTAAAAATTATAAATAGTTGAAATATAGCGAGCTTGATCCATCAACAAGCCAGCGGTGGTAGTGCTGTCTCGTACCGAGTGGCTAAAAAGGCAGCACCTGAAGAGGAGCCACTCGTTACGCCGAAACCACACTTCCCATTCTTTTTATGGTTTTCCGGTGGTTTGAAATTTTAATTGATCAAAAACACGATGTTTTACATCTATTTGTATAATTATTTGTTTTCAAAATTTCCTGCATTTCCGATTTAAGTAAAATTCCTTCTTATGTTCATTGGACGAAAAGCAGCAACAGCTAACATAAAAAACTGCTAAGCAACTTTATTTAAACTCAGCAGGACCGCCAGAGACTTCTGATTCTGTTTCAGATTGACGCTGCAAAGAAACTCATTAAAAACTCATTGCTAAAGATTACTGGATAATCCTTGCTCAGCCCTAATATAATTGCCATTTTCCACTCAGACATCAAGAGTTGTGAAGGCTGTTCATCATTTTATTTCTCATACTTCAAAAATATGTCAAGGCTGGGTAATGTTGTGGCAGCATTGCATAATCCTTACATGCAAAATACCACTTCTCACAATGAGATTAGCGATTTTGATAAATTTGCCTTGCAAGAAACGTTAGGCTCAAGAAGCAAAACGGGTCAACTGGAGTTGGTTAATTTAAAATTCATTACTTCAAAATTTAATGTTGATTCCTGATTTCTCTTCATTGTCTCCTCATTTCAATCTTTGATTTTGCCATTGTATCTCTGCTGTTCATTATAGGCGTTAGAAAAACGTACAGCACGTTTAGTCAATTCTTGAAATTGTAAACAGTGTTGCAATCAGAGATGTGTGCAAAAGCTGCTTATTCGCAATTAGTAGGTGTTAAGTAGGAATGATTGATAAGTTAGGTAAGGTAAAGTAAGAGAAAAAGAAAAAAAGTTTGTGCTCAATAGTAAATGCTTGGATATCCTTTCGTGATGTGGTGAAAATTTACATACTGCTTGGAAATGTATGTAAGTAGAACGATGCAGTAATTATTTACACTAGTTTGATACAAAAGATGTAGAAAACGACAAGGAAAAACTGCAATGGCTCTTTAGGCATGGACTAATTTGAAGATAATGTTTATACCAGACAAGATAGGAATTGATATAAATATACAGGCGAAGCTCGATTTGTGCACAAGGTGAAATTTGGTCGATTTGCGGAAATTAAAAAATTGTTCAATTCGAATGTCTACAAAAAATTTATAAAATCATATCCAAAATGCATGTTTTTTAAAATCTTATTTAATTCAAATTAATACTATTCATTATAACGTTCGTTTGTTTTACTGAGCATTAAAATAGTCGTTTATTTGTGTTTGTGCAAATTTGGAATTCAAGTTTTTTTAACGAATACTTCACGCAAATTTTGTAATTGATGAATTTCTGGGAAACTTCTGCTATTCTGTTCGGCCAGCACTAAACTTCTTTAAAATAAACACATATTGCATATAAGTCACACGAAAAATGTCGCACTCAAACCGCAAAGCTCTAATTCTGCACAATTTGTGTGCAAATCGAGCAAATAGAACAAATTATTATCTTGTGCAGGTTTCGAGCATTTGCACGAATCGCGCATTGCGTTAATCGAGCTTTTCCTGTATACCGAAATTAACTCCCAAGCTACAGTCAATAAAAGTTACTTATTGAGCAAACACATTAATGTGGGAAATGAATGCGTCGAATATGAAAAAAATACAAATTTTTTTTTCACTGCATCGTAAAACTTCATAAATAGTTAGATATTCTTGACGATATTTTTCATATCTATTTAGAAGCACTTATTTATTTGTTTCTATTTTTTATATTTCTTCACTGCGTTCCAAATGCAAAATTTAGTTATCCCTTCGATAAAGTAAGGAGCATTGTAATGAGAAACAAACACGTTCTGCAATATGTCGGTTCTGGATGACTCCACAATAACGATTGGCTAGTTTTTACAATTTTATTTTGATGCTTTTAATATAATTATTTGCGACATCGGCTTTACCATTGGAAAGGAGTATTTTTTTATGAAATAGCATTCAACTCGTGCAGTTTGATTTTGGACGCAATATATTCGAACTCACAGCAGCATTTTATATCTTTCAAGCAACGCCATTGAATCCCCAAAGCGACAAATATTATTATCGTTAGTAATGAGACGTAATGAATCGTGTAAATTACACGAAATGTCTCCTGCACGTGTCTCGTTTTCATGTTCGTGTTGACATGGATGACATGGATGCAGTTGTTTGGTACGTCACCGGATCGAAAAAATTACATATTGATTCCCAGCGGATTTTCTGAAAATCTCATCTAGTCGTGTTATAAAATTCAAGCTGTTCAACACTTTCAGGCGAAAAATCAGCGTACATTTATCCATATATGACTATCAAATCGATTGAACTCACAAATACTTTAGCTTTAACTGTTCGTGGGAGAACGGTTTTAATTAAAAGCCAGGCTGTTCAGAATCATTAAAAAAGCGCAATTAATCCTCACGTAATTACAAAACACTTTACATCTAATTAGTTGTGAAAAGCTCGCAATTTTCATTATCACTTTGCTTTCTGGATTAAATGAAAACCATGAGGAGTGGTTTTGTGAATCCCAAATTTTTCAACGCTTCGGTCTGTGTGTCATTAAAAATTGAAAAATTAATGTGTCGATGTAATCGTGAAAGTCAGAAAAATAACGCATTATGTTAACCGAATTATGCAAAATAGGGTGGCCGGGAATGTGTTGTGCCTTTCGCCTCGTCGACTTTATGTGAGCAAACATGTCTACCATAAAGTCTTGGAGTTTAGTTTGCATTTACATATGCAAATTTTCTTTTCTCTTGAAAAGCTGAAATTGTCAGAAGTTGAGTTCAACCATTTGCATGACTTTATGGAAATCAATAAACACTTTAGACTTGCTATCTTTTTGTACAAAGTGCTTCAATGGTGCCTTAAATTACAAAATTCAGACCAAAAAAGGGTTGTTTTATTCAAAACCCTTGCTTGAAGTGCATCACTTTTGAATATATCAGATGTAGACAATCGAAAATATGTTTTCACACATTTTCTCGACAAATGAGTATTAAATGTCACAGATGTGATTTTTGCTTATAGATTTTATTTGTTCCTTTTAGAAGGGCGTTCACTGCATTTGAAAAGACACTGTGCTTGTAACTAAGTGGAAAAAACGCAAAAATAAAACGATTTGAGTGAAACTAATGCTATTATCCAGCATCATAAGCTTATTATTCCTTCAAATATGAAAGAATCTTAGATTCAATGTTCTTCGTAGACATTTTTTTTTAAAAGCCATTTTTCAACTATTGTTTTCGCAAAGTGCTTGCATAATGGCAGCAAAGTTTTAACGACATTCAGGCAAATTTTGCCGTACCTATACGTACCTACATGAAACGAGCAGAATGTCTTTGCCTTGAACGGAAACCATGCTCTTAGTGTTTTGTTGTTTAATTTTTCACTAAAGGAAAACTTAGTAAAGCTTTGAGAAAATTCCATGCGCCTGGTGTAGCTGAAAGACAGTCTACTCTTTTATATCCTGAAATCAGCTGGATTATGAGAAAGAGAGTGAACGAGTGTGCTGTGAACTATGTCTGTTCGCCAAGAAAGAGTTTCTTCAAAAAATTGTCAAAGTTAACAATTTAAAACTTTTAAACATGCCTTTCACAAAAAAATGTCCAATGTTATCTACATTTTTTTCGGCTGAAAATTTAATGTTAAAGTATTCAATAATTACTTAAAATGATCGAAAACAAAGACGATTCTTCAACATGAGTTGTTCAATGACAATGACCACAAAAAAGGTTGAATCCACAAAATGCTGGGACATTTTTACAGGAAGCTTTTAAAAAGCAACATTAAAGAAAATGATTTAAGGGCAGTATTATCGTGTTTCAAATATTTTTGCTACATATTTGATAGTAAAATATATTCAGAGTAAATTTTGAAAATCTTTGACCAAAATTCAAAGTATTCATGAAGTTATAGCACTTAGATACTAATAAAATGACAAGCCGCGAAGTGCGTCCCTTGAGGTCCACACGGTCAACGTCCCAGTAATATCTAGATAAACATTAAAAATATCAAACACAATAATAATTTTGAAAATACTACTACTTTAAAGAATAATAATGAGAGGTATTCATAGCAGTAACAGGAATGAGTTAATATTAATCATATCATCTACGGAAGGTTTTTTTTGGACTTCCAACATTTAAGCATAAAAAACATTAACACTAGAACATTGTAGAAACTATTAAAAATCTGCTCAAATTCTGCAAATATTATAAACCTTGGATTGAATTTACAACAATTTCCTTACAATAAAAGATATAAAGTAATGTCATTCGTATGAACCCTCTATACATAATAACTTTGAATGATTTTTTATTTTTAATTTAGTTTTTTTTATAATCTTGGATTAAGGTTTTGCTGGTTTCTCTTCAAAACTGATAAGAATGTATAAATTTTATAAACATTTATTACTGTACTGTGCAAATCAGGTTAAAAATTATTTTTTATGAAAAAACCCTTAAACCCTAAAAGCTTTATTTTTTGCATTTTCTTTTATTAAATTGAAAAGCGGCTGAAACAATTTTTATGTAATGTTCAAACAATCGCAAAGATGTTAATACACGTCGATTGATACCTTAATGATGCAAATATCATATCTAGTTCGTGAGATGTAGTGAATGACAGAAATGACCTTGAATATCATGAAGACTGGTAATGATTTTTTTAATTTAAGTTTTTTGTAATCATGAGAAACAGTTTCGATGGTGTTTTCACAAAAACTGTTTGTAGTGTATAAATTATATAAACATTGATTACGTCGGCTTGAAAATAAGGTTAATTTTTTTTTGTTTTTGTAAAAAAAAAACCTTAATTTTTTACACATTTTGTAAAAAAAATTAAAAAACAGCTCGAAGAATTGTTTTAAAAACTTGATTGAATCACATAAATGTCAATACGCGTCGATTGACACCTAGGTCAAGGAAATCCTATGTTTGGTTCGCTAGATATAACGCATGACAGAAATGACCTTGAAACGGGCAAAACAGGAAACTCCCAAGACCGAAGTTTTTCTAATCAGCTCTTAAGATTGCAAAGACGCTTCGATTGACACTTTAATGAAGTCGATACAACTTTGTTTACGTGAGTTACGCTCGTAGAAAAAAGTGTCCACGAACGTACGTACGTACGTACACACACACACACATACATCTCCCCTTCTAAAAACACTTTATATATACTCTATAGACCTCAAAACGTAAAGAAATGTTGAAAATTTCAATTTCGATTTTCGAGGCGATTACAAGAACTTCCCATATACTGGGAAGTTAAAGAATGCTGAATTTTTGAACGCAACGCTAGCAAAATTAAGGCAAAATGATTTTCAAAGTGTTTTTAGGAACGTTTGAAATCTCTATGTTTTCCGTATAGTACCCACCTTATGTCGTTCAATGATAGATTTATGCAGGTTAATTCTTCACAGTTTTTTAGGTAATTTCCAATATGATAATGAATGGTTACATTATCATTTTCGTCACCTATACGCAAAGAAAGGACACATACGTTCATTATGAACCATCAAATATTATAAATATTAAACAACTAAAATATAACTTCTTATGAACACCTCATTTTATTGATATGAGTTCAGGAATATAGTAATAAGTTTCCAAAAAATATCCCTGGATATTACAGTCAGAAAAATGAATGCTTTAATTTTATCGTCCTTTCAATCAAATCAAGAGTTACTTAGATGAGTAACTTTTGGATATTTTTTGTTGATACATTTACATTTTGTTTCCAGATAGCTGAGCAGTCTATTCCAAGATTTTGGCATATAAAATTTATGTCAGTATGGGCAACAAAACAATATGTGTTGTCTTATAACGAAGAGAAAGTCGTACAGATTACATTTTTTTTATATTTCTAGTTGCTATGAACATTAAATTTTGGATATTTTTTTCTAAAATAAATGATGATTTTACGTTACAACTCCATAATGATATTTCAAAGCCATATGGTTTCTTGGTACATTTATTTTCGAAAGTTTTATTTTCACCAAAAAATGCACGATTTTCATAGCAAAAGTGGCTCTGCATTCAAAATTAAGAAAGGAAAATCATGCCGTAATATTTTAATTCGAAATTTAGAGAGAAGGTTTGATCCACCATTTTCTTATTTAACAACTTTATCCTAACTCCCAAACAGTTACAAAGTGTTTCATCGAGCTTTCTCTAAACGAGGGTGGAATTAAGACCTTTGTATATCGATATAATCAATGAAACAACATCAATTCAATTAACGAAATCTGCTTTCACAGTTAAACACTTCGAATATAATTCTCGAAGCTCGTGTCTTTTTTCTACCGTAGTTGCTCACGTATCATTTCAAGAGTCCTTCAGGTAAAATGAAAACGCAATGATATTTCCCGTAATATCATCCAATTACTTAAATCATGATTCCATATTATGCTCATTTCTTCCACCATATAATCCTTTTACATTTCTTTAGCACTTTTTACCACGGTTTCTATTCTAAATTGTTCAGTAACAAGGAACCCAGTGGTACTTTTGAGATATATAAGAAGCGATACTGTCTCAGGCATCGTGCAATGGGTATGTTTATTATGAAAACATAAAAGCTGCCCGGAAGATGAAAAAAGATTTGCATAAAATGGAAAATTTGTGCCATGAGGAAAATATTCCTAATAAGTAAGACAACCAAAAATTGTGCTCAAAAAATTGTTTAAAGTGCTATATTATACTGAAATGATTTTGTATGAAAATGAAAACGTGATCTTAAATGAAAGCACGTGACTGCAAACTTTTAACTTTGATAAATATGAACGGTCAGTTTTGTGTTGTTCTTATGTGTACAAAAGTTTTATTTAATTTATTAAATATACATAATAACGTTCAAATAAACTCAAACTACATAGATTACATTAAATAAAAAATATATGTACTATACTTTGAATAAAATTAACTCAAACATCTGTGAAGATTTCCTTGAACATTTTTCAAAGAAAACTTCGATTAAAGAATCGTAGCACATTGAGAAGCTATTCAAATAGATTTTTAATGGGGCATTTGCCGAGTAACTGCATATGTATCAGTCAGCCGGAAAGAAGTTTGAATTAAAATGTAGCTTCATAATATTTTTAAATGACTTTGCGCAGTATTTTTGAGATTTACCTTAGTGTGAGCATCACGAAGTAAGTTTTTCTTAATTTTAGTTAAGGCAAATTCTTCGTCGCTTAGAGCATCAATAATTTTGACAATTGGAAAGGGTATTTTGCCGCATATAATTATGTCCCCCGAAGAGTTTTTGCAGAGGATCTGACTTGCAAAACGCTAGTTAAATTAAAATATCAACACAAAAACAATTTTTATTCTTTGGATGTGAGGTGATCGATGTTGAAATATAAACCGCTTATTTGCTCATATATTTTCCAAAGCCAGTGTGAAATGAGTTATTTGCGAAAATAGTGTTTGAATTGTTTCATTTGTATTCTCATTAATATTCAAAAGAAATGAATTCATAAATACTTCATGTTTTGTGCTCGTAGAGTGGTTACCAATGGTGCTTCACACTGTATTTCTCCGAGTACGAAACAAAATTTAATTTCAAATTTTTTCAAAGTGCAAAATTAAAAGTGTTGTGAAAAATTTCGGCAAGATTTAAATATTATAACCTAAAATACGCAAAAATCAATGTTATGTCTTTAGGCTGGAATATGAATTTTGCTGTGCATTGTGTTGAACATAATCAATAAATAGCCTTAGAGACCAAAATAAAAGTTGTTTTTTCTTCGTCTGCGGAACTAATTTTTGTAGTTAAATGTTATACACTACTGTAATAAATCTTTCGATCTTTACTTACATATTTTATTGAAATTAATTATAGTTCTGTATTAGAACTGAATAGTTATTTTTGTATCGTGCAGTCGTAACGCATTAGATAAAACCATAGCTAGCTCAAAAAATGGATGTTATCGCTATAATTTGACCAATAAAATTATACCTTAATATATTTTTAAGGCATGTGACATTTAAAATCAGCAAACAAATAGAAATTCTTGAGGATGAACATTGAGGATCATTCAAAATATCCATCAAATTATGGGGGCTCTTCGTAAACCAAAATTTAATACTAAATCATTAAAATACTTTAGACAATATTTTTTTTAAATTTTTTTTTAACAGTTTAACACAAGCGTTCGATATGCGCAGATTTAAAATTAAAGTTTTCTTATACAGGACAGTCTTGCAATAAAAAATGTTCCTGTTATACTATGCAAGTATGTTAAAGCATACACAAGTCGCTGGTCAGACTTTTTGTAAAAGTCCATTAGAAAAGTAATTTCTTATTAATTTCTTAGTTTCTTTCTCAGGAACTGTCCGACATGATTGTGGTTGAATTTTCTAATTTTGAATTTATTTAGTTGCTCTTATAAGAGTTGTGTATTACAATGTTTTTCATATTCTTCGAAACTATGTTTGAATAATTTTATCGCTATGTTTTTTTGGCTAAAAATTGAATATTCCGCTGATGTGTTTTAGTAAAATTTCATGTTGAACTTGTTTCAAATAAATCATTCAATTATACATTTTCCAAACGAATTTACTGCCTGTTATAATAAGTTTAACTTTTATGAATAATTTGAAGAAAAAAAACTATTATTATTTAGATATTTTCGAATGTTTATCATTGTAAATTTTTTTTTATGAAAAGATTCGTTTGGAAAGTTATTTTCGAATAATAATAAAATTCCAGCCCCCTCAACATTTTTACCAGCATTTCTCAATTAATTTATTGATATATATTATTTGATTTCACCTATTTGGAGGAATAAAACAGATATTCAACGGATTTGAAAATTTTAAATTGATTTGAGCATTTTTCTATGCTTTTTTGACTGTAACTAGATGACATCTTATTAAGAACGGACAATACCAATTATTTTAAGGGGATAAATAGAAAATTGTAGTAAAATAAAGTATTTGTGTATCTAATGGTACTGCCAAACCACCCGCGTGACGATTTTTATATTAAAGCTGTCATTAATTTTGAAAGCTTGAACGTTGAGACATATCAGTGTTTTAAAATTATGAATGGAATGACGTGTCATAATCATAAAGTTAATAAGCTTTTTTGTAATATGAATCATTTTTTATTCAAATGGTTGGGACCCATTCAGGAAATTTTTAAAGCAATCTCCCCTCCGTTAAAAGATATCGATGAATATAATCATGAAACTTTAGTATGGCCTGATGGAATCTTATACATACTTGCATACATTATAAAGTTTCATCAACAACCAGGCCAAAGTTACAAACATTAAAGTAAATGTTTGCCATGCTTCACCTGCAGCCTGTAAGCATAGTCCAACAAACAATCTATTATTTGAAAATTCATCGGAAGCCTCTATTAAATTCTGGCTTCGTAAACTTCAGAATACCTTCAAACCAAGGTATATCTAAGAATTCCTCCGAGATTCTTTACAACCAGGTTGTAGGCAAACTCGCAAGAGGTCGATCAAGTTTGAAACCTTTCGTAACTTATTGGCCTTCTGAGATGGCAATTGGTAAACATTACCAGGTTGGATACTGAAAGGGCTGGAATCTGTTAACTTGAAATGAAACGGATATTAATTTTATGGCTCATCTCCTGGAAAAATATTCACTCCTTGGAAGAGTTTATCCAATCGTGCAAGTATTTGATTTTCTATTTCGCTTGAGGATTGCTTTTGAACCAACATTTGATCATTGTCAACAGAGAAAGGTTCAAAAACCATAAAAGTGAGTCAATATAGCATTGAAATATTCATTTTCGTTGTTTGCTTACACTATAGCATTCATTTTGTTCAAGACAACAGAGATGATGTTCTCACAGAGAATGCAATATAAACCAGTCTGCCCAGGATAATGTACTTTGGCTATAAAATGGAAGGTGTTTTCTTCTTCTACATATTAAGATAATTTTCCATATTATATGAAACATTTCTAATACGGAAAACTTGAATACATTGAGTAAATCATCAATGATTGTATTTAACCAATTTGAAAGTATAAATTTTGGAAACTCAAATCAAATCAATTGGGTCATCATCATTGCACATACATTAAAATCATCATCATCATTTTGCTAAACATTATTTACTCATCTGGAAAATTGGGCGAAAGAGGTTTCCGTTTGATTTGTTCTAAAATTTAAAGCTTTGTCAATTGAGCAGGTATACGTTTTAAGTTAGACTTCTGTATTCCTTTTCATTGTTATTTGTATCATTATCTTGTTGCATGAAACTTGCCTGGACATATTTCGTAGACTGTTGCTCAACCCATTCTGGAATAAATAATCAAATTTATTTGATTTTTGGAGAATACGTTATCGTTTAATTCAAAAAAATGCAAACTGTTCAGTAGACGCTGTCATTTGATAATAATTAAACACATTCCATTTAACTTTATTGAATGATTAGATTTGATCAAAATGTCGACTCTACTTCGCTGCATGCATTCAGAAATAAATTGTACTGCTTCCGATATTGAAAAGCAAATACCATTAGAATAGCACCTCACAAAAAAGCTCTTCAATATTAAATCAAAATCCAGTCACATGGAACTCCTACTTAACAAAAACATGCATATCATGAATTAAAAAAGAAGTTCTCACAAGCACAGAATACCTCCATTTCAATATTCACATGCAAAGTTCAATAGGAACAAAATCTGTAAAGTGAATATCTTGAAGAAAGCAATTTATCTCTCCCTCAAAGTGTATTTGCGATGACATCAGAAATGTTAAAGTCTGTTTAAGTACTGTTTGAACTACATACGGTTTCCATGTTTAATCCTTGTCAGAAATGGAGAAAATCATTTAAGGATGAAGTGCAAATGAAAGATAAACAAGCCGTGAGGTGCGACCCTTGAGGTCCACACGGTCAACTTCCCAGTAATATTTACATAGATATTAAAAACATTAAACACAATAATAATTATGGAAATAATACTACTTTTAATAATAAAAATGTACCTCTCATAAAAGTTATTGGAATAACTTAATAATAATTGTAACATCTGAATTTGTATTTTTTCACGTTTTACATCAATGAAACTAATAATTATTTCTTATTTTCTGTTGGTTTTGAGAAAAATAGATTATGCAGTCAAAAACAGGTTCAATTGCATGTAAAAAGTAAAATATATGTATTACAAATGATGCAGGAAGTAATTGAAATCTTACGAATACTAGACAACAAAACTCCTAAGAACTACAATTTTTTATTTGATGAAACCTTTTCAAACCATATGATCTTAAAAAGTGTTGACTACAAAACATTTTACCATTCAAAACGTTGATTACCACAATTGCAAATTTGATTTGTATTGGTTTTCAAAAATTAAGCAGTTTTTTTATTAAAGTTCAAACACGGTTCTGTGAAGACTATTAAAAATCTCCGGCAATTATGCAAATAATAATAAACTTTGATTGACTTTACAACAATGTCTTTAGAATAAGAGATTTAAGGTATACAAATTCGTATGAACCCTTTTTACATGGTGACTTTAAATGATTTTTTTTATTTTAAATTCAATTTGTTTTGGAATTATGAGAAAATATTTTGCTGGTCTCTCTACAGAAATTGATAAAAGTTTATAAATTTTAGAAATATTTATTATTACGATGTTAATTTTATTAATTATTAATTAATTTTTTTTCTGAAAAAAAAACACTAATTTTCAATATATTTTTATTAAATTACAAAAATGCTTCAAAGATTTTTTTTAAAATTTAAAAACCTCAATAAAATGTTAATACGCGTCGATTGACTTCTTAATGATGCAAAGATTATATTTGGCTCGCGAGATATAACGCATGACATAAATGACCATGAAGGACATGACGACTTTTAATGATTTTTTATTTTTAATTTAATTGTTTACGTAATCATGGGAAAAAGGTTTGATATTAGTTCTAAAAACATTGTTTAGAGTATATAAATTTTATAAACATTGTTTACTACATTTCGCAAATCAGGTTAAAAATTTATTGTTTTTGAAAAAAAAACACAATTGTTTGCACTTTTTTCAAAAAACTTAAAAAACACCTCCAACGATTTTTTTAAAAACTTGATAGAATCACATAAATGTTAATACGCGTCGATTGACACCTTGTTCAAGGCAATCGTATGTTTGTTTCGCGAGCTATAACGCATGACAGAAATGACCTTCAAACGGGCAAAACAGCAACCCCCCCCCCCCACCGGAATGTCCCAAAAACTAATCAGCTCTTAAGATTGCAAAGATGCTTCGATTGACATCTTAACAAAGTTGATACGACTTTTTTTACGTGAGGTATGCTCGTAGAAAAACTGTCCGAGAATGCACGTACGTACGTACGTACATACACACACACACACATACATACTTCTTTCTAAAAACACTTAAAATATACTCGTAAGACCTCAAAACGTAAAGATATGTTGAAAATTTCAATTTCGATTTTCGAGGCGATTACAAGAACTTCCCATATACTGGGAAGTTAAAAATGAATTGAATTTACTAAAGCAGTTGTGTCGACTGTTTTCTGATCTTATTTCTTCTTCGAAAATTGTAAATTTCCATATCAAAAGGCTCTAAAAATTAAATACCATCTTCACCAGATAAGGAAAGATTCCTTTTTTTGAGGATTTTTAATCACGAAAAATATAGTGGTGTGAACGTTTTTCATCAAGTCACTCACTTTGATATAGGTGAAGTGTTTCTCGCAGGTTATTTCCACAGCACTGGCAGAACAAGATATAGGTGGATCATCTAAGGTTCAAGTACAGGCTCGACTCCCTATCACTTCTTATGTTTCATGGAAACCATCAGAGAATACCGTGATGGATTGAAAAGTGAACAAGATATTTGTGCAAAGAACAGTAGAAACCCGATAAAAAGGAACTGATGCGACTGATTTGCACAAAACATTAAGGTAACACAACAGTACATAAAATGTAAAGGTTGTATTACAATCCTGTTACTGATATTCCTAATGTTGTAAGTAAATTTTATAAAAGTATCTGCTCGAAATTTCAATATCCAAGGTTGATATTAATGATAGAAGCAAACGTTCGAAGCTTGCAGTTCAACAACAACTTCGTGCTGGCTTTAATTAGTATAAAAATTTGAACATCATTTTTTTAGGCGAATTTAAATAAGTTTTATTCAACTCTTTGTGGTTCTACTACAAATACGACTGCTGACACTATTTTCTTGATAAGTTAGCATGATTTGGAGCTTAGGAACGATAAGCTTAAATACTGTAACCATGAACTTATGGGATACTCTTTGTTTTATCTTGTTTTAAGCTTGTGATCGAATATTCCAATAGATAAAATTAATTTCGAATTCAGGGCTGATTGGAGTTTCTTGGGAGGCGTTCAGAATATGTAATTTTAAAGAAAATTATCTTCAGCACTAAGAAAAAAAAGAAAAAATGTGAATCGGCCCGATATCGAGCATTTATTTGAAAAAAAATATATTCTGAAACAATTTCTGTTTGAAGTAGGGTCAACAAAGGTTTTTTATCGCTCGCGCCAATTTCACAACATGCAGAATAAACAGAGCAATAACTAAAAAATCTGAAATCATTAAAAATATATTAACTTTTTGTCAAGAAGCAAGAACAGCACTCAAAGTCGTTTGATCCCAAATCAAATTAGCTTCTGGGTCTACGCTTTACAAATCACTTATTGTCATGTTATCCTCGGTTGGTGATGTTCATTAGCTTTGGATCTGTTCCTTAAGCTGTGATGAGCTACATCCAAGTGAGATGGACTCATTTCGTAAACTAGTTGTAATTTACTGCTCAGCTTTTATCGCCACGAGTAAGAAACTCGTCTCAAATACCATTTAACTCTTCCAGTCATTTTCATTTCTGTCTAGGCTTTCGTTGATTTCCATTTCCTTAGATGTGTACCTTCAGCTGGCAAGCAATTTTACATAAGCGCTAACGTCTTTAACATTTCTAAACAAACAACTAGACATGAAGACGATTCCCATGAATCTTCCTTTCTCCGAGTTCGGTTTATTTTATTAATGGCTTCCATTGCAGGGCTTGAAGTCCGTTTAGTGCTCTTCCCTTAATTCCATGCTAATTGGATTATGTTGGATTATTTTTACATTCCAGCCAAATATCTCGGCAAAGCGACTGGTGTTTAGATGGTCGTGAAATGAATGTACGCAATGATGGTCTGGTGAAAATGAGTTTGCAAGCTGATATTTCGCAGGTTAAAATGAACAGTGTAGTTTTGTGCATTGCTGAAGCTGGAAAAAAGATTTTTGATAATAGCGCAGAATCATTAACATGGCATTTGTACATGGTTGTGCATCGAATCTTGACTTTTTCGTTTTCGAAATATTTTTGAAAAAGTCAGCATACATGTACTGTCTTTCCTGATGGGAGCCAATGGGATTTTCGGATAAACAGAAAACATTGAATTACAAACTTGTCATACTAATTAAATCCCCTTTAAGAAAAAAAGGCAAAGGAAAAGTTGGCATCGAGTCATAAGTAACAATGACCGTTATCTGATAAATTTAACATGTTTTTGCCTGTCTGCAGGCAGGGCTAAAGCAAAGAAAATGGAGCATACTTGCTCAATGGTAGTAGAGTAGTCATCATTCAGTAAATGTTTTAAGGCAAAAAAAATCTTTGAAAAGATTCTGGATTGCACTTTCGTTTCCTTAAAATTTTAAGGCCGTTATTTCCGTTGAAACTTTTAGCTGAGTGTTTTCATGAGTAAAGCATAGCATACATAGCTTAGTTCAATGCGTTTGCACTAAACTGAACGTATATAGGGAAAAAAAGGAATTAGGCCATGCCAAAAATCCGAACTGAGCGAGTGTGGCTACTTTTTATCTTGCCGTGCAAGTATTGACTTAGTTGAATTTTTGATTAATTCGACACGTAAAGTATTTTTTTTTAGATTTTTTCTTGAAAACTGCACTCTTTGGCATGATTTTACTAGTTTTCTGATTAGCAACCTGTCGTATTGACGAAAATGCTCTTCGGGTCAATTATTCTCAAAATAATTTAGATTTGTTTTACTTCAACATTTCGGGTGCTGAAAGATACCATAGTGTCATTAATTCTTATCCAATAGTTTTACACAGCCGCCATTTTTTTCGCAATTTTAACATGAATCCGATCATAAAAAGGTCTAATATTTTTTTAATGTTAGTTTTCTTTTTAAAATAAAAATTTGCAATGCACCGTACCGTATTGATGATAAATTCTGTTAGTTTTTATGATGGACATTTTAATTTGTTTCCTATCTCGAACTGGTATATAATATTTCCATTTCGATTTCAATAATTACCGGACCAAATAAGCAAATATGCGAATCAAATCTGCAAATTTCCTAAACGAGTTCGATAATTTGCGAATCGAGTAAGGACATACGCTCGATTATCTGCGAATAAAGAAATACGCTCGATAATTTGCGAATAACGAGTCGACTAATGAATCGGAAAGTCATGAACAAAACTTAGAGATTTGTTTATTTGACCCGGATATTTGTTTATTTGCTTCGGACATTTGATTGATTTGAAAATTAATAAACTTGAAATTATGAAAAACCATTTCAAGTATCATTTTAAATCACTAAATTCCATTAACTTTATTATATTCAACCCTGGCAGTTAGTTAATTATAGAATTCGATTTAGTCGAGTAATAGTTAGTTAAATCAATGCATTCTTCTTTTGAACCAACTTTTCGAACTGTATTGAAATACAAGAAAACAAAATTACGAAATAGAAAGATACTTCGATTTTACGGAGCTACTTGGTTTCAATGATAAGACAGGGAAGTAAGTATGAAATAATTGTTTCATCTGTAAAGTCTCATTTATTCGCTTAGATTCTGTATTTAGGGTTAAATTACAGCTCAACAGCACGACAAAGGTCAGACCTGGGCGAAGCATATTTCTTACATAGAATAGTTTTGTCCAACAATATTATTTTATACTTTGTGCCTCATAAAACTCATTTGAATTGCAAAATTGAATTTCATTTGTTGGTCATAAGCTTAAGGTCATACAGACGTGCTTGAATGGTTTTCAAATCTTAGCATAATCCAATTTGCAATTCGTGTCTTTGTATTTGTGTTTCAAATGCAATAATTTTGTGAGAGCCACATTTAAACATGACGAAATTTGGTACTCAGAATCGCACGGTTTCAATCTGGTATTTGACGCCGAAATAGCAGCATGAATCAGAGTTCTTGCATACATTTTGCTTTGTTACCCTCCCTTAAGCATGGCATATCATTTTTTTCACCTTAATTGGATAAGCTCTTGAATTCCGCATGTTTTCTCCAATTTTCAGACAGACTGACTGACTGACAAATATCAAACCGGATATTTAATTTTGAGTTCTGTCTTCAAGGACCCGAAACGAAGCTCAAACAGCAATGACTACTGGAACATTTTCCATAAGACAGTTAGAATTTGTAATTGTCCATCTTCATCATCGAGATTCATGATCACTATGCTATCTTGCGTCCCTTTCGGATGCCTCAAATTACTTTCGCAAGCCCTTTTTGTTTTATCATAGAGTAATAGGTATCCCATAACTTACAGTAATTAACAACCTTCAGAACTATCCTGAAGACTCCGGTCACGTTCGCTTCCCATCTTACCCCCCAGGGTCGTTACACTACCCAGAAATTTTATCGAAGGAGATCTCTACGTCTAAGCAATTCTCCTAATCCTTGACTGTCACATTATTCAAGTCTCGTTCTACGAATTGTTTGTATTTTATTTAACACACTGTGCTTGTGGCATTTCGATAGGTATTTAGTTTCAATGTGGGCAGGTCCTGTGACTATAGTGAATTTCGTCGCCAACAAAAGATAAAATCATCTTTGTCTTCAATTGAAAAGGACTGAACGCATGGTTTATGCTCAATAGAATTCTCTGTCTTGGATGCCAATTTCGGTTGCAGAGACGATTGTACAACAATCCGCGCAAGCCAGGCAAAAGAACAAGGACTTAATACAATGAAAGTCAGAATGAAGTAGGGTTTGAACGTGAAACACATTCAAGATCTGTAAAATACGAAGCTGGCGCCGTGTTGTATTTCCCACTTTGTGTCGGACGATGTAAATGGGACTTTATTAATGCAAGCTACGTGTAAAACTTTTCCCTTTCTTGCATTGGTTTGAATTATTTTGCAACGGTAGTTTCATTGAGTTGTATAAATGAATGAGTGATGATATTAAGTGGAATATCTTAAAAGTAAATCAAAAGGCAAAATTTACACTAAGATTTACACTCGATATCATCAAGAACTTATTTTAAAAGTAATTGGAAACAAAAACAAAATAAAGTGCTTGATGCAAGATCTATAGATGTGCCGCTTTAAAATGAATTTGAATAGTAATAGGGCAAACAAATTCAAAAAATTTTGCTCTGCGCAATCGATTTTAGAAGGGAGGCAAATCATCAAAGAGGCACGTTTTCTGTATAAACCAATTTCGTAAGAACCCAGTAAGATAAAAAAAACAATCTAGATCAGTCGCCAAAGGAATAATTGAACCAGTTTAAAAATGTTAGCGCACTAGTAATTGGGCTGTGTTTCTGAAAAACTTCATTTTTTGGAAACAAGAAAGAAAAGTAAATTACAAAACATGGTGATTTGGTATGAGTATCATGATTTCATTTGTTATTTGTTATTCCTTTCTTTGCAACTGTTTATTTCTATCTATCTATCTATCTCTTCTATTTCATCACACTTTGACTACTTATAAAATTGGTGCATTTTCAAACATCAGTAGTTGAAATTCATCTCAAATTTCAACTTTTGTTTGTAGATGGCTTTGTAATAAGAGCGATTTATAATACTTATGGACAATTGTCCAACATGCCCCACTTAAGATAGTTTTGTTTACGATTATGTTGATTTTTAAAGATCCTTCCACATTAGATTTGATCGATTGACCGGCTGCAATGATTTTCAGTTCTATTTCTAATGGCTTAAAAGTGTAGTTTTTTGAGTAAGAAGTACTCATGAAACTTACAATCTCTCGTCAATTCATTGCAGAAAACAATCGCCGCCATTCGTTAGTAACGTCAGCTTTTTTGCCTCATTTCATGCACTATTTTCCAATAATCCGATTCTCGTTATCCACTCTAAGGTGTCATTCCGAGCAAGAACAAGCCATTCCATTTGAAAATGTTGACTTTAAAAAATTGCTGACAAAAAGATATGATTCTATGTACACTCGGAAATTTTTAGATACTGCATTTTATCGTGCTATCTGCCCAATGGGACAATATCAGCATCACAATGCATTCAAAAGTAGATGTACGCTGATGTTTTTATTAACTTCTTTATTTTTCATCGCTATATTCACTTATTTCTTATTAAAATTCGAGCAAATATAATACTGCCGGAATGCATTGCATTTGAAATTTTTTATTGAACTTCAATCAGGTAAAGGAGGTATTTCAAACAATTTTTATTAATTTTTCTGATATAAAAATCGACTGAAGTTATTCTACAAGGAATACAAATTTAAATTAATATTTATTTACAAACGTGTTCATGTTGATATGAAATCATTCAATTCACAATCAAAGCCTCATTTTTTTCGTTACCTTGGAATCGAGACTTCAAAGCTATGAAAATCAAATTTGCTGGAATTCCTCAAGATACATTCTCGTATATGTTAGCCTGAATCGGTGAAAACGATCGCCTCTTTTCTTTAGTCACGCGTATACAAAAGCAATTGAAGTGTAATCTCAGCATCCATAAGTGAGTATCAAAGTGTTTCACATCACCCACTTTTGCAGTCATTCAGCGCGTCTCCATACTCGTTTGAATATCCTTACAAAAGACATGGGGTGTAGGGTAAAGGTAAATGTAACAATGTTTGCAGAATGCGAAAACTCTTGAAATGCGTCTTGCTTCCGTGTGGGGAGCACATGAAAGGATAATACTCCTTTATTTAGTCATAAGAATCGGCGATAACAATCTCTACTCCATGTATTCCTTGTGCAAATCGACAAGTGTTACATGCAAAATAGATGCTGGGATTCGGTTCCATGCACGAAAACGAACGCCGACGGAATAAAAGGCAGAAACCATTTCATTTGATGTGACTTTTGGTGTCATGTTAAAAATCTGGTGGGATATTTGAGGTTTTCTCAAATGATTGGCAAAAACTTAGGGGTTGTTTGTTTGCAATTTTCGCAGCGAGCATTTTTAAAGTGCTATAAAATACAATAATGTAAGTGTTTTTGAGATTTCATGGGGTCATTCCAATACGAATAAATTTAAGCCGGAATAAGGATATTGTTCACCAAAAGAAAGCCTGATGAAGTTGAATTTTCACAGAGAAATCCTTACCAATTCAGAAACTGTAGATGTTAAAATACCTACAAATGTGTATACTAGCTGCAACGGCAGCGAGTAACTTTGTTTGAAATGTTTCTTTGAAAAACAACAACAACAAAGTTGATTTTTTCAATAACTAATTTTTCATCTGAATAATTGTCAGCTTTATGAGTTTGCATCTACTGAACACTAGGAAAACGCTCTGAAAAGTAAGCAACAGCGGATCCAGCATTCGACTCAGGGGGGGGGGGGGCGGTCACTGCCTCAAAAATCACAATAAAAAAGACAATATTGCAAAAAAATCGTAAAAATCACTAGTTTACCTAGGCTCAGGGGGAATCCCCATGACCTCCTTCTTGAAAGTAAGTAAAAAATATACTTTTAAAACTCCTTACTCAATCAAACACGTGATATAGGCAATTAAATACTGGCTCTATGGTTCACAATTACTATGGACATTTTTAGGTTTAATGGGTTTCTGGTAACTGGTGAAGCAATAAACGTACTTACGACAATATACATTGTTTTCTCATGTTTCAATTAAAATCAAAGAACGTATTTCACATTTACCATTAGCTTGGCGATATTTTGTTACCAATGCTGCTATTTTCTCTCCATGTGAATCGAAATGCTTGTCGATCTACAATCTATATTCATTTTTAAAATACAATTGTTCTTTATAGAGCATTTATTCTTTAACGAAAATATTGAAGTACAATTTACATTCTACAGGCCGTTAAAAAGTAAAATTTCATTACTTTCATTATCTCTTTCAGAGGCATCTTTCACTTCCTAATATTAATTCAGTTGGAAATTTTATTCAACTGCAGCGCAAGCTATGATCCATTGTTTCAAACCAAAACAGATCAATAAATGTCTTTTATAATACTTCAGAAAATACCTGATATTAGATGAAATTATTTGCTGGGAGATTGGCTGATAAATCATTCGAAATTGTTTATTTCCATACATTCTCATTTTACAAAGGAAATACGACATTAATTTCAAGGCTTTATTTGGCTTATATCTTTTATCCATTTTCATTTGAACAAAAAAAACTCATTTGAATGAAGATGAGATTCATTATTTATAGAATGTGTTGGTGTTGCTATTTTTGAAAAAAAATATAATGAATGCCATACTAAGATATTCTTCTGTTTGCCGGTCTAGTCTGTTACGGTAAAGTGAGACGATCTGAGAAAGTGTTCTGCACACAGCCGTTTCCAAAAGCAGCTATGGATAAATTCTCACCAAATTCTTCGACATGTATAGTATAGAAGCATAGTATAGGTTATGTTGACAACGAAATCATTGGAAGATGCTTTTTTCAGATAAATTTTTTGAATGTTGATAATTGCTTGCCATTGATATTTGATGAAAATCCTGTAAAGATAAGTTGTAAATTGTAAGATATCAGAAGGAATCCGATAAGGAGGATTCATTCAGTTACTTTCTGAGCTCGGTTGCGGAGTACGAAGCAACATTAAGTTCCGCGGAACTGTACGAGAACAAGGAAAAGTGATTGAGTCAGTTTATTGAATTGGCAACTTGCCGATATATAAATTATGCGTTTAACACGCAGACGAAATTTTAACCATTATTCAAGAGCGACACACTTTATTGGAATGCCATATCAAAAGTTAGCTGAAATCCATCTCGCTTCAGAATATAGTTCTAAATATATTCTTCTTTCTATATGAATCTGAGTCTCCCATTTGTAAAACTCTTTTTTCTGCAATTTTAACGAATAATACAACAGTACCATCACTTTTCTTAAGTAATGTAGGATTTGCTAGGACTTTCCAGACAAACGGATTATTTTTAGATCTTACGGGATGAAATATTTTAGTATTTTAGTGATAACAGCAACAGATATGAAATTTGAAACAAATTTGTCGCAAAATCCAAAAATCTAAGAAGCGGAAGGTGTGTTTTTTGCAAAAATTGAAAATTGAACTTGTTTGTCTCTATTTCGGTTGCCAACATTAATCCTCCGTTAATTGAGTTGTCAATTGGTTCTTAATCTATTTCAAAGCTATCTTAGTAAAATCCGCTGCAAATCATGTATGCTATGTTTTGAATAATGTATTGAGCAAATATCAGTTTATTTGGGTTTTTCAGTTTAACAAAAAAATTAAAATAGTTGGCATGAAATAAATGGTTTGAAGTGCGCTCATCAGTATTCGTATTAATTATATTAATTTTCTAGTGGAAATTAACTTTCACCATATATTCAACAAATACATTTAATTTTAAAAAACTATTTACAATAATTTGTCAACCAATCATTCAATGAAACGGTTACGGTGAGATTTACCCGGTGAGAGGCTGTTAGTTGCACTGCCTTTCACGATGAAGCTTGAAGTTCTGCCATCATTCATGCACTCGTCATTTGCGGTTTATCCTAATCTTAATTGCTTCGCAAGGATCAGAACTACTGGTACCGATCCCTGCTGAATTTTCCAAAAAGTTACAATTTTATCGGGTCCCAAGACGCACCTTCGAATACAGCCCTGCAAAAGTAACAGTTTTCGTGTCCTAGACCTTCAAATTCATATATCAATATCAGGCAGACCATCGTTTTGTATATCCACAGTTTATTTTTTTGATGCACTTTGTTCCGCTTTGTCGTTAGGACTATTGAAAGCAACGTAAATGTTTTTCAAAAAAAAAAATCAGCTAGGCTGTTTGAGTGAAAATCTAAGTTTCTTCAAAAAGCATCCTTAATAATCGATATTCCGTTCATAAATATTTCAACTCATACTGAGAGAATTCATTGCATCATAATTTGTTTTATTTTGCTTCCGATTAAAGGGAGAAATGTTTAAAATTTCGATTCTTTTTTTTTCGATGCAAATTATTCAACCACAAAGCTGCCCTAAAGTGCGAGGAGGGTAATAGCAGTTGTAAAAATAAAGGAAATTTTTACTGTTTATTAAGTGATATATAATGATAGTGTATAAACAACTCAATCAAAAATACTGTTTGTATTGTACTTTATGCTTTATCGTTTTCAACTACTATTTGTGTTTAAACCAGATACAATAATGAAAGCCTTCGAGGGAAAATCTGCACATGATAAATATTACGGTAAAAATAAAAACTTTATTTTGAATGGCATGATGGTTACATTGTGCAGTAAATATGTATATAGTACTGTGAGCTTCTGCATTTGACGTGACGATAATCTTCTTTTTATTAAATTTGATTTTATAAAGTGCATGGTGCGTTTGGGTCTATTATTGAACAAGTAGTAGGTTTATATATAGGATTATTCTAGAAAGTCTTTGTTGATGAAATCTAATGCATCCTAATAATCTAGAAGTAGAAAGGAAGGAAAATGTTTTAAAAAAACTCAGGAAATTCTTTCATCTTCGGCAACTTACATAATATCCTGGCAGATTTTGTAAAACTCTCATTTAAGAGAACCATACTTTCGTCATATTTAAGTTTGCTTTGCACATTATCTTTAGCAGAGTTTGAGTTTTGAAAAGTTCCCAAGAAATTTTTGTGATGCATGAGATTAATGCATTTATGTACCTAGGATGTGCCAATTTCCTAACTCTATCTTATCAAAAACTCTAAAGTTTATCATTAAACTTATACCCTATTAATTACACAGTCCTACAAATTTGAAATTTTTTTTTCCTTTTTTGATGTGAGTGCTCATTTATTAGGTTTCGGGACCTCCTAATGACGAATCTGAAGTCGGTTTCTTTCTATCACATCAGTATTTTTCAAAAAACACATTTATAAAAATCATGTGAAAATTGAGGTATTCAAGAAAAAAAACAATCAGAAGTAAACAAGCAGCTGAATAATGAGAATTGTTTTTATTAAACGAATATTTAGTGTTATAATGAACATTAAAAAATATTACAGAGGTTTGTGAAACCTTTTCTTTTTTTCTGAAAAGCTTCTGTTGAGCGATTTTCTCTTGTGTGCACGGTTTGGATCATCACGCTTCATCATTCAGCAGTAATCGGCCATCATGCTAATATTACACTTTCCTTGGTACCTTCGCTCCATTTCCTTACTATCTTGGTGAAATCTTTCGCCTTATTCTTCACTAGCTGCTCCTAAGTCCTCAGGAAAGTAGCCCAAATGTGAATGAAGAAAATGGACTTTGAGACTCATGAGGCAACCTCATCTTTGGAAACTTTGAAGCATGTTTTCGATAATATTTTCATAATTGGGGCTTTTGTGATTTCCTAAGAAGTTTTTAATAACTTCTTTTAACGATACCCACGCTGCCAATTCTATAGGAGTCCATTTTCCATCGAAATTTGCATCCTTCATCAGTTTTCGTACCCTCCTTCAGTTGATGGAAATACTGATGATCAAAGATGAAAATACTGTAAGTAAATACTTGAACCCATCCCCTTATTTATCTAAAGCCTTCACAAATTGCTTCATAAGACCAAGCTTTATATCCAAAGGTGGTAGTAAGATTTTTTCTGGTGGGACTAAATTCTGTCGAACTATATTTTTATTTTCTGGGTCTAAATTAATTCTTGCCGGCCATTCTTTCCAAGTATAATGTTCTGCTCTATTTCTGCTATCCCATTCGCATAAAAAACATGAATATTTTGTATAACCACTTTGCTGTCCTAATAACATAGAAAGTATTTTTAAATCTCCACACACAATCCATCCATGCTGCTCGTAATCAACTTTAGCCAAAATTGATACCAAATTTTCCTAACACTCCTTCAAATGTACAGAGTAGGCGACTTTTCTTCCTTTTCTTCTGGGCTACAACTTTCAGATGATTCGTTAGTATGCATAGTATTGGAAGAAGATGGAAGCAACGGCTGATCTTCATTCGGTTCTCTTAGTACTGGATAAGTCACTGATTGAATTTGCGGGAAAATGATCCCTTTTTTTGTTTTTGCGTTGTACCCTTTCACATTGCAGCAACAGAAGTAACAATCTTGGTAGTGGTTTTGAGGTTTCCTCCATTCCATGGGTTTAGCTGTGTTAAAACAGTTCTCCTTGCCCAGTGACCACTTGCGAAGTTCTGATACGCAACTCCTACAAACTTTATTCGGTGTCGAAGTTTTGTCTAAGTTACGAATAGCAATACCGAAGTAACGTTCGTATACATATGTTTTTCACAAAGCGCGTAATGGTGTTTTGTTGTTTTAACACCAAATACTCACCACAAATGTAACAAAAACGTTGACGGGAGTTAGCACATAAAAAAACTTTCTATTTATATATAATATATAATATAATTTTACAGTACATTTAACGACTGATTTATTACATCCATAGATGATTCTATATATACCACATAAGATCAATGCTTAAATATTGACTTAATAACTATCCATTTAAGAATGAAGACCCTAGATAATTTTACTTTTATGACGATGGGCAGGTAAATTTCCTTTCCATCGCCCTCAAGCTAAATTCCTATAGAAAAATTATGCAAAAAATAAAAAAAATAAAAATTAAAAATTCCACAAAATTCTGATGTGATGGAAATTTTTGACTATTAGTTACGTAATAAGCATACAAAAAGCTAGTAGAAACACTACTTAACCTTCAAAAAGCAAATTCGTTGTAGGACAGTGTTATCATTACGTAAATCCAATTCGAATCGGTTAAAAAGTGTGTCAAGAAATATGTTTATTGTCATCGTATTTATTTGTTCAACAAGGTTACGCATAAGATATATTTGTTTAATTTTAGATCCAATAGTCAATCATAGATAAACTTTTCAGTATGTTAAAGATTCCAAGGAAACATTCAAACTAACCTTAATTTTTCTTTCGTCAAAACGATTTGTGGCCTTCTGTGTAGCTGACCATTATCAAACTTATGTTCAACTACAATAACTTACGGCGTGTCTACCAGTGGCGAGGCGTTCATATAAGCCGATTCCCACCGGCTTCCCTTTCCAAATATGTTTCAAAACACTTCAGGTTTATAAGGGAATGAAGTGTTTATTTACTTGCTTGCATCACTGTAAACATGCACAATCGTTCCACTTGGTCTCAGTATTTATTCCATCATACTCCATTCTCTTCATTCAACACATCCTCATAGTTCCAAAATAGCCAGCAAAGCGATCAAAATCTGTAAGAGTTGCAGCAAAGCTTTCCGAGTCTCGAATTCATCAATAATTAAAGGTACCGTGGGCATTCAACTCCCGTTTGTTGGAATGGCAGCTCGGTTTTCTTTAATACGATAAGGAAACAAATCAAAAAGCCGGTAACGTTCCCGGCTTGCGAATCAGCTGTGAAAATTGATGCTAGAAAATCATCTGGACAACTTTATTTTTGGTAGTAGGAGTTGTTTCAAACCAAATTCCAGTAAAACCAAGAAATGTAGTTGACAAACTTTATCCTCTTTTTTAGATCGACCCAAAATTTTATGCCACGAGCCATTACTGAGATCCATATTTTTAAACGAAATCAAATTCCTTAATTTCGTTTTTGCTTAATATATACATTCCTTGCCAATAAGGTCAAAAACGATACACATAACATAAATATTTCATAACTGATCGTAATTTAAAATGTATGCAATAGAAAGAATGATTACGGTAGTATTTCTCTATATGCTGCTATAATATACTGCTTTGTCTGTTAAGGGTCCATGTCTCTCAAATAGTAAGCGGCTTACCCACAGTAATTTTTCACCCCTCGCCGCTGGTGTCTACCATTCTTAGACAAAGAAATCACATATTTATCGATGAGCGATCAAACAGATATTTGATTTCATCCAATCGATACAGTAACATAAAGGTAGTACAAAAGTCAAAAGGAATATAATTTGGATGTATTTTATAATAATTTGGCATATTTCATTCTCCCGACATGCCGGATCAGGAGCGACTCGGTATTTTTTGCAGATTTCCACCTCCTAACCTTGAAAAAATATTCTGAATACGCCCAATTAGTCGACATTTTTCAAAAACTGCGCAAAAACCTGCAATCGCCTGAAAATATCAATATTTAGTAAATTTGAATAGCTGAGCAATTTCTGCCTTCAAACAAAACATACTTATTATAAACGATCGATCAGCAGCAGTTAGAATAAATCAATTATTTGTTGGCATTGGAACAATTTTTCCGCTGAAATATTTTACGATTGAAATTCTTCGCAGGACGATTGTTTTTTGTCTGACCAATATTCTCTTGGAAATCATATGCTTTGTTCACTATTTAAATGAGCGTGTTTTTTCCATGAACCCCGTATTGAAGACTTTCAAGCTGCTTCGGCTCTTTGCGATGAAAGCAATTAAAATTCCTATATTGCATTTCAATCCAACAGGATGTATATTATCTTATAGAATTGTTTTTTTTCGAATTATTGTTCAATAAAAACTGATGACAAAATAGAATACTCGGTTTTAATTTTTTTAAAAAAAAATCTTCCTTCTGGTGAACGTTAAACGCGTGGTCAATGGCCTTAACACAATAAAATTTATTTTCTTTTATCAGCCACAATCATATGTTGCCAATCGTCCTTCGGCTTATTTTCGTACTTGCACTTGTACCTGTTGTACTTGTTCTTTGTTAACCTGAGTTTCTTCATTGCAGCACATGCATAAAGCCGTATCCCTCGTAAACTCCTACGGATCGTTTCGGATCCGAAATTAACTTGGTGCTAATGAATCAAATTTTTCCACAACTTTTCATTATTTTATATGCTCAAAAAATCGAAATGAAAAAAATGTTTTATTTTTTTTCTAGTCTCGAAAATGATGAAACTTTTTCTCGAAAATTTCTCCCTGAAGACTAACGCATAACTTCCGTAATTAAGTATAGTTAGAAAAGTCTCGTATACTCTGTAACTGATTTGAGAATATTTTTTTTCCATTCGGAAAGAAGTTTAATGCTTTTAAAACATTTTGGAAAAGATTTTTCATTTGGGACAGGCATTCACAAAAATTTGTATCGCTAACATGACGCATCACAATTTTTTTAAGCAATTTCTCGCCTTTTTTGCGATTTTTGAGAAATTTTGAATACATTGTATTCTTATCTGTAGTGAAACGAAAAAAATATCAAAGAAAATTTTAAATGAAGCGTGGAAAGATTATACAGTTTAAGAAAAGTTGACATATCAATTCAATTCATTAATTGAAAGAAAATTTAAATGCTTTAGGAAGTTTAGATGAGTTTAGATGACACAAGACAAAAGTTAAGTGACTCGGGAAAAAGTTTAACCGATTTGCAAAGGGTTTTACTATTCGGGATCAAGTTTAAGTGGACTGGAAAATGCTTTAATTTAAACTGAATGTTCTTTCACTAAAAGGATTGGCTTTAAATTTTTACAAAGCATGTCAAACGATTCCATTTTATTTTTTACCCTTACTGTTTTAAAAATGTAAATTAGGGAAATTATCTATGTGATGCGATTATCTTTTGAAAATGTAGATAATACGATTATGCTATTGACCTATTCAATTTTCTGGAGAATCCTGGTTTTTGTCGAATCTTGATATGCTTTTTCGACTTTTTATCATACTTTCATATGTTTTAAATTTTCTAGCTTCGAGTAAACTTTGCAACAAGTTTATATAATTTTGATGTTTCCGTGTAGATGTTCCTCAATAAATTTTTTTCGAAACATTAAAACCTTTTTCAAAACTAAGTACATTTAAGTCTCTAAGGTTCACTCGACTCGATGTGGTATTGCTTTAACATATTGTATCTATCAAACAGATTTTAAAATCCCATGTTTTCGATTCTTCCAGCAGGAGTCCCAAAACGTGTAAAAAATATATTTCCAACGCAGTTCTGAAGCTGAAGCATTCTTTATTTTATTGCTGTCAGGATTTAGATTTTCTTTCAAAGCTTCCGCTTTTTTTGTGTTACTTTCAATATCACACAAAAATTCCAATACTTTATTGGGTTCAATCATGTTCTCAATCTTTTTAGTAGGTGAATGGGTAGCATTTTCAAAACAGTATCTATATCCTTATGTTTCTTTCACATTTTTATAAAAAAACTGGTGGAATGCCTAGAATATTCTTTTAAAAAAATGTAAAAAAATCATAAAAAATCGTTTGACCATTTTTTTTTACATTCTAGGACATTTTTAAGCTCGTTTCTTTACATTTTCAGCAAATTATTCATATTGCCAATTCTTCGGACGTATAACAAATTTACCAGGTAGTTTTGTGTTGTTTTTTGTTGTCTGTCAGTTTATTTTTCATTGCTGAAATTCACCTGAAATTATGCAATTTTATGTGAAACAAGCAGATGTACAAATTCAGTTTATAGAGCGCGTAATTTCTCATAAATCAATATCAACCTGAAAATTAGCAAGAAAATTAAGGATTTGCTTTTATGATGGAATATTTTTACAGGATTTACTTCGCTTCCCGGTAACATCCACAAAGTTTTTATGATTGAAATTCATTTATTATGTACACCAAATGAGGCCATCATCAAAAGTAGTATATATGTTTATATATTTTTGCCATCAGTGAAAATTTGCAATTTTCAATTGGACAGCAACCTTTTCTCTAATAAATTCGTCCATATTGCCAATATTTAGTTTTATCCAACCTCATCAATATAGATCCAGATTAGTCGTCAATTTTTACATTCAAATATGACTGCTCTTTTGTCACAATTAATAGAAGGGTATGCGTTTTAATTTGGATCCTGGGAAACCGAGCTTGCAGCATTGGGTTCCATGAAAATTTCGAATTTGCTTCAAAATAAATCAGTCATGCAGGTAAATTGAGTCTCGTGTTCAATTAACTTTTTGTGTGACTCCAACTTGTTTGATAGTTGGTTTATGCAAATCCAGAAGGTAGGAAATGTATTGATTGGAATGAGTGATTCCCCATTTGTTATTGCAAAACGGTTTTTTCGCCAACTAATGTGAAAAATCGATCTGATTTATTTATATGTACAGCACGTGCACCATATGGATAGTGACGGGTGAAAGTTATTTTGAAACTATACAATAAAAATTCATGTTATCGAAATTTAAATTATTGATATCAGTAGATTGTACCTCAAATTTATACTCATTCCTAGATTTCAAGCAAAGATTTCTATTCATAGGCAGTTTTACATAGTTTTATTTGAGGCAAAATCAATTCTTTCACCACTGGCAGAGCACTGTGATGTAAAAAAATGGCGCATTTTTGTAAACGCTACCCTTGTCTTCGGTTTTCTATTAATATATTATACCCACCGGCAAAACATTTTTAAATTTCACTTTAGTAAAATCTCAATGAAAATAGTAGATAGTATCACAAATTACTGGCAAGAAATTGAAAATTGTGGACCGAAGAGATAAAAAGGAATAACCACTGCTAGATATCCAAACTACCTAGTATTTTCAATTGAGGACCAAAAGCATCTTAAGTTTAGATGACTTTTTTTGTATGCTCTGTTAGAAGATGAAGAAAATCACCAAAATTTACCTTTTTGAATTTATTTTTTAGGTCTTCTGTTGAAAGTTCTACCCGAAAAATCTCCAAACTTCTTTTTTCACTCACACATGATCTTTACGCTTTTATTTTTTCGACCGTTGCTTGTTAGATATCTGATATTGCCTGCCAGCTTAGCACAATTTGCTTTGTTTTCCCATTGAGTTAACCAATGCTTCCTATGAGTGGATTTACTCAAGCCATCTTTACCATATATTTATCATCAAAATTCGTTCAAAAGTACAAAATGTGAAGAGTTTTAAGGTTTCCCCCTGAAATTTTCATTGAAATCACATTTTTAAATACTTTGAGAAGTCATGATAAAATCTATTTCTGATGTTAAAAATACCGATTGTTCCATGAGCAGCAGTTCAATGGATAATTTTTTACAATAATGATTACATTTTTGAACGCATTTATCACTGGAGAATTTAAGTTTATGAAAATAAAAAAACATAGTGAGATTTTTCCTTCTTATATCTAAATCATTATTGATATTTATTAACGACAAAACAGAACATGTCTTTTGAAGTCCACAAGATCATTGCATCCAGTGCCAATTCCCAGGTTCTTAGTATTTAATTGGATGATTTTTTTTAATGTGCAATGCATTCTTATGTTTAAACCACAACTGATGATCGAAAAATAAATTCAAAAAAAAAACTTTTACCTTCGCTAGTTACGACCAAATCCAGGTTTCCATCTAATTATTCGTCCACGCCATGAAAACTTTCAAACTTTCCCAATTAATCTTAAAAGGGTCGTCAAGCAATTTGAAGGTATGCTTAAGTTCTGCTTTGATTTATATCGTAAAATCAATTTTTCTTCGCTTCCTTGAGATGAACAATAATAATGATGATGAAAAGGATGTCGTCTCATTTCCTTGGCAAACTTGTGCAATGTAAAGGAAATGGAACTCCCAGAGATTGCTTGCCAAATCAGACCGGGAGCAAGACTCATTACAACAGATTGCTGAAATAAATTTAGGACACAAAGTGCTACAAAATTTTATTACTGTTATTACGAATTTGAGAGCTGATGATTCAATTAGTTGATTCAAAATTATGGCATGATTAAGGGTGGCAATATTTTCACTTACCATGTATTTAGCATGTTTTCTTCCTTCAATAGTGTTGTCCTAGTCGTTACTAAACTAAATTTTGAAATATTTTTCGGCAAGAAATTAATTCAATTAAAATTACAATACAAATCAGTCAATATAAGTCTTCACAACGTCAATGCTAGAAATTTCAAAATAAATCAGCCAGTCAGTGTGACTATCAGACTTTATATACCACCAAGCATTAAGATATATTGGCTACCTGCAGAAAAAAATAACGACACCGATGTTGAAAACGATTTTTCTGGGCCCACTACAGTAAATTGTTACTTTTTACTTTATGGTGTACACACAAAGTTTCTCTGAATTGTACCTTCTGTTACAACCGAAAAGGCATCATGTAGATCAAACAATTGTAAATGAGAAAGAATGTTGACCTAAAGATTAGGACTCCTGATAATTAGTTTATGTAAATAAAAGTGCAGCAACGCATTTCCACTTCCAACTAACACATTTTCAGATAAAGTAAACAAATGTCCGAATCAAATGAAGAAATTTTCGCGCCAAATAAATAAATTTGGGAATGAATTTGAGTAATTTCCAAATCATATAAACAAATTTACCAATTTAATTTTATTGGAATCTTGTTTATTTGGTTTGCATAATTGTTTATTTGATCTGAGATATAACATTCCCATTAAATTTGCATTTTCATGTTATCATATTTTTTCAACTAACACAAGGACATGTTTAGAAAAATTGGATGTACTTTTCAATGCCCAAATTGTTTCGAGCAAAGATTTATGAAAATGATACAACGGTTTACATAATTATAACAAATCCGTAATATGAACCTCCAGCAAATAGGAATGTAAACTGATTTTACTTTTAAATAGCTCCATAAGTTCAATAGCAGACTCACGGCTGCATATTGCTGAGTATTTTTTTAATGGACTTTAAAGTAAATTCATTTCGACAAACATGGTTTTGCGGTACATCCTTGCGATACTCAACATGCACAGAGGCCAGCATAAACAAAACTTTTTAGTGTTTCCAACGTATACATATAAGTAAGCACCTAATTATCGTGCGTTTTCATTTTACCAGTTGTAAGACCAAAACCTAACATGTTTATGTATATTTTTCAGCCATGATCTTTCAAACTACGATTCCATTAGTAATATAGTGATTTGGTCAATTTTTTGAAAAGTGTGCTTCAATATCTGATCCAGATGGCAAAGTAATTTGTACGAATCCCAAAATCAAATTCATTCACGCTGAAAGTACAAAACGCTATCCAGTTCACCCAGTCGTTATTAAAAGCAGGTCTGAAAAGTACTCAAATGAAGATGTCTTTCAACTTAAAAATAAAAGCTCGTCCTTAACATTTTTTGCATTCAGCTACATTTACATATTGTGTAAGAAATAAAGGCAGCAGCGCCTCATTAAAATCGAAAGCCAGCAGACGTGAAACATTTTTCTAAACTATACAAAATAGGGAATGCTTTCATTCACACTTAGATCCTCCGAGGGCAGAAAAAAACCATAGACGCAGACAATGAAATATGGTTCTTAAAGCCAAACACTTCTGAGTCATATTCAGAAGTGGCTTGTAACTGTCCATAAATTGCATAAAACCAACTCCTGGCGTTGAGGAGATTTCCTGCAGTTATAAATTTTTATTGTTAGCATCCATATTCTGCGGATATTAATGTGCTTGAATTAACTTGGAGCAAAAGACAAGTGGCTTTTGTTTAGGTACCTTCTACCTACCAGGGATCTTCCGTCGAGAAAAAGCTACAGATGAAGCATTTTTGCAATGATTAAAGAAACGAAGAGGCTCACAAGGAGAATCCATGAAAAGTTTGTCTGGGTCATTAATTTAGGATGGAGAATTTTTTCGAATGGCCACATTTATTTGCGAATCATGAGAGACTTTTAACATGGTATTTGATTACTTTGACCGTAATGTGTGATTTTTTTTAGTAATTTCCGTAGTTAAATGAAGCTGCAGCTGTTAGATTGTTAGTTGTTTTACGTATTTACAAAGAAAAGGTAAGTTTATTTTATATGAAAGACAACTTAATATTAAGAAACGAGTGATTGTTTACTCCCAGTAAATATGATCGAATGGTTTGAAGAATAATTTAAGAAAAGAAACTTAAAAATTAGAAATCAGGATCCCAAAATGTTTGAGTCCAGAAATGCATTATTCATCGACAACCCTTATTTAGACATTTATTTTTCTTCTCGTAATGTTGAGCTTTTATATTCGTTTCAATATTTTTTGGTGAGTTAGTAATTTGAATATAATTAAGAATGGTTTTCTACTGTACTTTAGAGATAAATTCAACAAGTTAAAACTGGAGTCCCAATCTCTTAAAAACTTATATCTTTCAATTGTGAATTGTGCTTTTTTTTTATACTAGAACAACAAAATTATTCTGTGAACAATGAGAAGTTTTTGTTCAATTATTTTATTGTTTTGTTTTAGTGAAACAAATATTGAAGTAAACGAAAATGTCCTAGGGCATCAAATGTTATATTACATTTCTTTTCATTTTCCTATTTTCTAATATAGATGTAAAGTTATCTGGTGAAAAATATTGTGAAGACTTCAAAATATATTTGCCAAACAGCCTCAAAAATGGTGATGGGAAGATGAGATACATTTCGAATAAAAAAATGCCAGTAAAAGCACTCACTTGATTCACGCACTGTTATATTTTGTAACGTGTAGGGCCAAGGCTCATATCATGGATTACAATTTAATCAAAAACTGCTCGAAATGGTGCCGTTAATTAAGACTAATCAATAATGTTGCAGGCAATTCGTTTCCTCAGTTGGCGAAAACAGCTTCGACTTTTTCTTCATATTGTTCAAAATTACTATGGTAAGCCAAAACAGTGATGAGCATTGTTCTTAGAGAATTTCCATGCGAAAAACAGTCATAAATCTATTGTGAAGTATCTCCAGATTCCAGATTTTATATATGAAGCGACTTTATAATTTCAGGCGAATTCCATACAAATATTAGTTGCATTAGCTTTCATGAAGAACACATTTACCATATTATAGAAAAGGAATTACAAACTTTGAAGCCCTTTAAAAAGCTCATCATCTCTTTTTTTACCGAGTTCTTGCGTTCTTTGCAGTAAACTCCATGTTTTATAGTATTTGCCTAAATTGTTAGATAAATTGTTACATTTTGCCAAAATTGTAAGATTTTTTCAAATAATTTTCTATTCTGAAGATATGTTACTTTAATTTGAAAGCCTTCAGCCCACCAAAATTGCTAGTATCCACTTTAAGTTCTAGACAATACTAAGCTCACCCATTCCCAGTTAAATTCCGCAAAGTACAAAGGAAGCATTCTTTCAATCGATTTAGCAGCAGAAACTTTAGAAATATTAGTAAACGTAGCCAAATTGCGTTCCTCCCATCTTTCCGAATTTATTCAGGAAACGTTATTATTCTAGGCGGGCACATATTTCATTTGGATTTGACACGGACGAAAATGAAATTTCGGTCGTCTCCCATACTCCTTCGAACTAAAATTCTGGCTAGCATAATAGAAGTTACTGTCTTTTCGAAAAATCCGTAGAAGCAGGTCAACTTTCGACTACCACAAATCGCATGCTTTATTCTATGATAGCTGGATGTACTATTTGCGAATTCACAGCATCGCCTTTGTATTTGCGTAGATTCAAACTTGGTGTTTGTCTTCGCACATTGTTTGTCTGTGGTATTAGCAGAGTAGCAGGATACCAATGTAGAGAAAACATTATATACGCACGCCATGAAACACGACTTCTGCTGGTTGCTTTTGATCATTCAGATAAATTAAAGGGGTTTTTAAATTTATGGGAACATTGTTATTGCCAGCGAACATTTCCAAGCAAACTACTTGCAAAAATCAACAACCAACTAGCTTTTACATATCTTATCAGTGGGTGGTAGACACAACATATTTGAACAACTTTTCAAGTGAAAAATTATTCAATTTTACAGAAACTTTCGAGCAATCGTTACAGTTGTTTTTAACTACGGATAGTTTTCTGGAACTCTATTCAGGGAAAAGTGAACATAACTTATTACAGTTTATTTTCTTCAGTAGGCCTTTAATCAACTCATTTCGTCTATTCGTTTGTTTCCATAGAAACATTTCAACTCGTATAACAAGGATAAGAGCTTGTTTATAATCTCAGTTGTGTCCTATGTTTATGTTGTCACATTATTTAGCTGCTAATAATAGTAATGCCAATAATAACAGACCAAAAGAAAGGATATGAAAGTCATTTGTAAATGATATCTTAAAACGCAACTGCATTATGGATTTTGTCGAGAAATATTTTTTAAAGAAATTCAAATACAGGATGCATGGATCCGTTCGCCTTATCTTTAAAAACAATTTCCAATAAAAGTTATTTTGATAAACTTTACGTGTAGGCACCATTTTAAAAAAATTTAACATTGAGATTCGATATCTGATTCAGAAATTGTAAAAACATGAATACTTGCATGAAGCAAATAAACTGATATTTGGAAACTAACTAATGCCAAATTCGAATCAGATGAGAAACAGCCGAATACATTCAAAATGCATTGAACCTTAAACAAAACAATATTACAAACTTTGAAAATATTTAAAAATTTCATCACAATTGAAGGACATACATTTTTCAATTTTATATTTAGAACAAGTGCGAAAAATCAGGCGCTTAAATTGAATTTCCAGAAAAGTATAAAGTAAATTAAATTATGCGTCCTCGAAAGAGCTCTTAGAGGTGTAGCCGTTAGTAAGAGGATGCTGCATAGATATTGAATTTGTATTATTCACCATTATAAACTAATTTCTTATTTTGCAGTTGGTCTTAAATAGCACATTATATGTGCAGTAAATAGTCGCTGTTTAATTGTACGTTAAAATTATAAAATATTACAAAAGATGAGCAGTAATTAGCATCTTACAACCTTTAAATTCTAAACTAGTCAACTATTCAATACTACAATTTTACTGCATGAAATCTTGTTAAAGTATCTGACTTTGAAAAGTATTGATGACAATTGAATCTGCACTATTTCACCATTTTATCTAAGAAACACTGTATCTTGATTTGAAGTTCATCATAAAACGAGAAGTAATATGCAGTAAAAATCGATGTCTAATTATAATTAAAAACATACAAAATCTTACAAAAGACAGAGGAAGAAGAACCGGAAATCTTAAGAGTTCTTAGAATGTATGTACTCAAAATTTGGCAAATGATCTCTACGTATTTAATGGGCGCTCTTTTATTCACTATACATATATATTGTTAATTGTTTCTATATGAATAATTTTAGAACTATGAAAAAAACCGTAATGTTTTATTTGACGAGATCCTAAAACATCTGAATTCAAGAAGCAAGAAGTGGCAAAAATGAATATAAAATGGAACAATGTTTTTTAAATATTTTTTTTGGAGTTTGTTTTTGAATTATAAAAATATCTGCACTGATTTCACTGGAAATTTGAAAAAAAAAATCAAAGATAAGCGTACGCATCGATTGGTACCACAACAGCGTCAATAGAGTGAGTGAAATTACATAATATTATTCAAATCCACGATTATTTATTTTAATTGTTAATGATTTATTGTTTCTGTATGAATATGTTTTGCAAACATGGATAATTATGATTTTTAGTTTAATAAGAAATTTTCAAAACGTTTAATCTTTCAAAGCGTTGATTACCACAAATGCGAATTTGGTTGCAAGAGAAATTAATTATAAAGAAAATGCTATTTGTTTAAGAAAAATAGGGCAGTTTTTTCATTAAATTAATAAAACGGCAATGAAAGTTCCAAGGCTACAGTTGAGTTTAGTAAAAGTCAAACTAAAATCGTGAAGTAAAAAAATTAGTATTGTTTCAGGAATAAAAATTTTCTGATTCATATACGTTTAAATAGTTAAAATGTTTTTATTGTTTAATTAGATACTACAACACGATAACACTGAGATAGTCTCTGAAAATGGAAAGCACTCCTAAAATTAAACGAGAATCAAATATTTTCAAATGAAAATACGAGTAAATCATTCGATATAGATCGATTTTGCATATATTTACTATGAAATTGAACATGCTAAAGCTCATTTTCATTCCCTTGCCAATCTTTTTATTCTATTAGAAACATTTTAAAAATACCTATATAATTTATTTAAAAATTTATGTAGCAACATTTCGAAATTCATCCACTAAAATTGACACCAAAAATTGAAGGATAGTCTTTAATTATGTTTTTTTGTAGATAGTTTTTTTTATAATTGCACAAGCTTCCGTAATATGATTAATTGTGCAAGAATTAATATCGTCGATTTTTACCATTCATTGCAGTTCATCTGTACTAAAAGAATTTCAATCTTCTTACAAATGTGAACTTTCCTTAGGAATACTACCCTGAGGCATCGATATCAGTATAGAATACTAGTAACTATTGACAAATGTTCAAACTTATCTTTTAGTAGTTGCTGGAACTGCTAAATGAATTGTCATATATTTGCTTCAGAACCGTTTCCATCAAAGTAATTTTTTTTACAATTTGACCAGCAATAACTACATACCAATATGTGTGTCTCGAGTAAACAGTGACGTGTTTCACCCAATTCAGTTTAAATAAAGTACTTCAAAGCTGAAGTGTATAGAATACAGGCTTTAAACGTGTAAAATTTTATCAAAAAGAAACAAAAGCAAAGAATACTTCTCTGCGAGCTAATACCATACTTATTCAAAGCTTACGCTTAGGTGTTACTGTGTTCAAGATTAATGTGTGCGATGTATGAACGCATCAAATATATGTATGTATGCAGATACTAAACGGGAAGCCTCGTAAGAAACATAAACAAAAAGTCAGGACACACATGCATGTATATAGGAATATCTAAGAAAATCCCAATCACATAAATTTGACTTAGTCACACTGTTTGTAACAGCCGAGCAAACAAATTTAAAAAATCGTGACGTTAATGTCGCTTATTTGCTGTACGTGAGCATGACGATAATCTTCCTTCACCCCAAGGAGGATGTGGTAATCCCTAAGAAATTTCTCGTCAGTTTCTTATTTCATACAGGTATTCCCTTTAGGTGTGCACTATGTTTCGCTGGGGGAACAACATCAATTAGAATCGCAGAGTACACGATAATACAATTATCGATAAGACAGTGGTTATCGCGTTTTCTAACGAGGAAAACATCTTTACGGATAATAAGTCGACCAGATATCGCACTTTGAAGAGTAATTGGGGTTAACAGAGGCTGTGGAGTGGCTTTCAGCAAAATGTCTGGAAACAAGCCAACATTGAAATGAATTATAAGATTGAGTTTCGAAGTGTACAGTAAGAATGGGTTCAAAAGTTATATTGATGTGATAATCAATTTTATCTATTTTTGCGTAAATTGTTGCTCAATCTAGGTATCAAATACTTATTGTATAAATTTTCGTTTTTTTGGTGTCACTGCAATGTTTTTTGGGAATTTGAATAGAATCAACTAAACTAGCTGAATGTTGAATGTTGTTGAATTTTGTTGATTATTGCTGAATTCTGTTGAATATAAACAAGCCGCGAGCTGCGACCCTTGAAGTCCACACGGTCAACTTCCCAGTAATATCTACATAAACATCAACAACATTACAACAATGAGAGGTATTCATAGCAGTAACAGGAATGAGTTAATATGAATCATATCGTCTACGGGAGGGTCCATTGATTACGTAAGGTTTTTGGTCGATGAGGACAGATTCAATATTCACGCCTTTTTGGTCTTGAAAATTTTTGTTGGTTTTCAAAATTTAAGCAGTTTTTTTACTTAAAAGACTATAAAAACTATTAAAAATCTGCTCAAATTATGCAAATATTTTAAAACATTGAATTTACAACATTTTTTTAGAATAAAAGGTATAAAGTAAAAGCATTCGTATGAACCCTCTTTAAATGGTAACTTTGAATGATTTTTTATTTTTCATTTTTTTTCATAATTTGCCAGTTTCTCTTCAAAACCTGATAAGAATGTATAAATTTTATAAACTGGTATTACTGTGCTGTGCAAATCAGGTAAAAAAATAATTTTTATGAAAAAAACTATACTTTTTTGCATTAAATATTAAATTAAAAAAAGGCTGAAACGAATTTTTATAATGTTAAAAACTTCACAAAGATGTTAATACACGTCAATTGACACCTAAATGATGCAAATATTATATCTGGTTCGTGAAATATAGTGAATGATAAAAATGACTTTGAAAATCATGATGACTTTTAATGATCTTTTATTTTTAATTTAATTTTTTACGTAATCATGAGAAAAATTTTTGATGATGTTTCTACAAAAAATATTTGAAGTATGTAAATTTTATAAACATTGTCTACTACATTTCGGAATCAGGTTAAAAATTTATTGTTTATGAAAAAAGCCTAATTTTTGCACTTGTTTTTCTTAAATTAAAAAACGGCTCCAACGATTCTTTTTAAAATGCGACAAATTTACACAAATATTAATACGCGTTCATTGACACCTAAATAATGCAAATCCTATGTTTGATTCGCGAGATATAACGCATGTCAGCAATGACCTTGAATTTCATGATGACTGTTAATGATTTTTTATTTTTTATTTGATTTTCTTCGTAGTCATGAGAAAAAAATTTGATGGCATTTTTAAAAAAACTGTTTGGAGTATATAAATTATATGAAGAATAATTACTTGGACTTGACAATAAGGTTAAAAATTCATTGTTTGTGAAAAAAATCAAAATTTTTTGCACTTTTTTTCTTAAATTAAGAAACGGCTTCAACGATTTTTTTTAAAATTTGATAGATTCACAAAAATGCTAATACGCGTCGATTGACACATCAACCATGCAAATCGTATGTTTGGTTCGCGATATATAACGCATGACAGAAATGACCTTCAAAGGATCAAAACAGCAAACCCCCCGACCGAAGTATCCCAAAAACTAATCAGCTCTTAAAATTGAAAAGACGCTTCGATTGATACCTTAACAAAGTCGATACGACTTTGTTTACGTGAGTTACGCTCTTTGAAAAAACTGTCCACGAACGCACATACGTACGTACGGACGTACGTACGTACGTACATACACACACACACACACATACATACTTCTTTCTAAAACACTTAAAATATACTTTAAAGACCTCAAAACGTAAAGATATGTTGAAAATTTCAATTTCGATTTTCGTGTCGATTACAAGAACTTCCCATATACTGGGAAGTTGAAAATGCAAATAAAATATAAAATTATTTTGCTAAAATAAATTAAATCGTGGTGGAAACTTTTACCTTTTACTTCGAAAATTGTGAAAATGAATGTCAATACAAAGAACTCTATTTATATTGTGAATAAGTTTGTACATATAACCTCAATATTTATCAACAACGCCGAAAACGAAGCATATTTAGCATCATTTTCTATTTATCCTTCAATAAAATGGCAAAAAATTTCAATCCATATACACCACTGGCCATATATGTTGCAACGACAGAATATATCACGTTTATGATAGAATAACACAAAAGCTGAGTAAATTTTGTTGTATTGTGTTTTTTTTTTGGATTCTCATACAATAATTTTGCATAGTTTCAATGGGATATATTCTGTATTTACTTTTATATTCATTGATATAACCACATTTTGCACGCGTCAAAGCATTACATATTCGTGGCATTCTCGCTATCGATTTTAAGATTCAAATTTCTTACAACTGTTTTCGAAGATCACTTCCACTTACAGGTAAATTCTCGCGTACTTTTCTATACATTACATCCTAGAAAAGTTTTATTGAAGAGATATCTGGTGATTGCGGCGGCCATATCATCCACTTGCATACATTTTTGTTTTTCGGAACATGCGGCGTGTGGAAGGTATTAGTATTTTAATATCTCCAGGCATCCTTTTTTTCTTAGAATTCCTTCTATTTTCTTCAAATTACAAAGCAAAGCATCCAGGGCCGCTTTTTTAAATGTATTTTTACCGTAGTCAACAACAATTTTTTATCGCAACCTAAATTCACTCTTTGGGTAATTTATATCTATAGGTATTCTTTTTCTTCATGATCTTCGTTTGTTGATTAAACGTTTTGTTTCTTATTTTTTATTAAAAACATTAAGCAAAGTAGTTTTTGGAATATTCAGCTTTTTCCCAATTCGAGCCATTGAATATCCTTCACTAAGGAGAGTACAAATGGCAGAACGTCTTTCTATTGGCATCTCCAAAATTTCAGGATAAATTTAGAAATTTTCCGGATAAACACATTTTCAAAATTATTATTTTACTCACTGACAATTTATATTAACTGGAACTGATATTGTTTTGACAAGATTGTATTCTAAACTGAACCAAAAATTCCAAATCGTGGCACATCTATCCAGATTGTTTTGAAATTCTTGGAAAAAGTGGTTGAGACGCCTACTGATAAATTACATGGTCATAAATGTGCTAGTTAATTTGACTACACGGTATGATTGGCAATCAAGGCCACAAATACTCATGTTAATAGAGCAAAACTAAAAGAATAACAATATTTTCTTAGAATATTGTAATGAGTATATTCACGTAGTTTTTTTAAATATTACCGAAGAATATATAGTGTCAATATAAATGAACGGTAATGTATATGACAGTAGTTGGGTGGTTGTTTGAAGTGGAAGTTATCTTGCTACAATACGATTTATTCAGATAAGGTTCTGTAGCTGATGCGAAGGAGATGTTGGTGAAGCGTCATCCTGACGAGATGAAAAACTGATACATCCAGACGGTGATGTACCCAATGATCAGAATGAGATGTACAACCTGTGCAAATAAGGAAAGAAACCAACTGCCTTAGCGAGACAGTTCTGAAGTGAAGTTGAATTACGTATGGCCATTACACTAAGATCTTTGATTGACCACCACAGAACTGGTCTTGACAATCGTATTGATTGTTCGCTTTGTGATGTCAACTTCAAAAAAGGACTAACCCGAAGCAAAGCGTAGACAAAAAGATGCAACTGAGATATTTGGAAGTAAAAATTCTCTATTTATTTGTTAGTTTCTTTGCGGGAAGTAAGAAAATCAAGAGGAAAAAAGTTTCAGATTTTCAGAGGACTGAGAGCTACAAAATTGCCGAGCATACTTAATAGCCACATGCGTGATGTTGTTAAGAAGTTGCGCAGTTTGGCTCTTGAAAAGGTTGCAGCAAAAAAAAATGTGGAAATTAAGGAGGAGTTTAAGGTCTATGAATTTATTTGTTTAAGGGGTTAACCCCAATTGTAACTTTGAGTTTTGTTGTTTTTTGTTGCGTTTTTTTCAAAGTATAACTATCTGAAAATATGTGCTTAAAATTTCAAGTCGATCTGAACAAAATTGACTGAGATATGAGCTTTGAAAGAGAAGAATTCGTTACGTAAACGACTGAAATTGTAACTTTAAACGCGTTTTTCTCGAAATGACATTTTTGAAGTCGGTGACCAAAATTACTCGAAAACTGCTGTACCGATCTTTTAGAATCTTGACAAACTTGTTTAATACATAAAAATGTAGTGCCTAATCCATCGATTTTTTTCCGATAAAAAATGGCCGTTTTATAGCCAAAAGACGACCGTTGTTTTTAGTGAAAATCGAACCATTAATGTATATTTTTTTTAAATCCTTCGATTAAACACTAGTTTATACTGTTGTTTAATTCAATCCGTCAACATTTTTTGTTTCAGATGATTCAATTCGCCCCAATGTTGGTCACCGCAAAACGGAAAAATTAAAATACAATTATTTTGACGGCCATTTGTAACACAACCATGTGCTATTTAAAAAAAATCACTTAAAGGTGTTTAATGTATGTACTTTAATATGATAAAATGTTCATTTAAAAAAGTTTCGTAGTTTTCTTTGAAAAAATTCATGAAAATGACCTGTTTTTTGACGCTACAAATAAGGTTAAACCATTAAAGTATTTTATGCATTTTTTTCAGTTTATTTAACACCTCTGTATCAAAAGATGGCTCATTTAGGCCACAATAGGCCCATTGTGATACCACAGAAGTTTGAGAAGGCATTACAACCTAGTTGCTAGGCGATGAGATCCAATTAGATTCTCGTACGAAGCTGACTATGCAACTAATGTTTAAATTAGCTACTACCGTGAGACTGTCCAGGAAGGCTGAGCCTAAAGTTTGCATGCATTTCCTGGACAGTGCTGGGCATTTGCACAGAAATTATTGGATTGATTGATTATGACAGTAGTGACTAGTTACATTTAATTTGAATAAAAAAAACATGTAAACCTAGACAGTTTTTCTATTTGAAGTGATTTATAAACTTTGAAAGCAATACCATCTCATTTCTTCAAACATTAAGTATATGCATACTCGTATATAAAAACTCGTGTATTTAGTTTCGTTTTTAAATGATGGAATCTTACAATTGCCACAACGGAATAGTACTTCACATAGGTATTTGTAACACGAACAAATACAAAACCAACCAAAAATATCAATTAGCCTTTAAAAACATACTCGTTCTCATCTACAGCATTTCACTTCAAAGAACATAGTCGTATGTAACGCTCAAGCTAAGATTGCATGCCAGTTATCGATATAATACATGAATATAATATAATCCCGTAAAGCAGAAAAAGATTTCGGTACAGTTGTCAAGGCAATCTACTATCGGTTGTCCTACAACTAACGGCTAGTGTTATATTTCGACAGCAAATAATCAAAAACGATTTTTTTCTCGGAAAAACACAAGTTTACAAGGCTTGATGATTTGATTCAAAAATTTTGACAATGAACTTCAAATTGAACGGCCTTTCTATAAAAAATTGAATGTTACATAGCTTAAATCGGGGATTCATAGGTTCAGAGATATAAAATGTTTAGTAGACGTTGAACGTTTCATTTCGATTTGACTGTCCATCGTTTCGATCAATAGTTATCCTAGCCAGTAATAGAAAAGGAATTAATCAATTAGTACATGAGCATTACCAGTTTGAGTGCAAACTCGACCTTAAGTTGAAGTTTTATCATTCTCATATATAATGACTATAAAGCCTTGAGCTTTAAAACATTCGCCAGTATAATTGAAATATAAAACTAATTTTCTCCAAAGTTTGATAATTTGTTTTACGAACAGAAACCATTTGACGCAGCATAGTTTTAAGAAGAATTCTAATCAGAAGTGCGGTTTAGTTGGTTTACATCAAATCGCCATTATAAATATAAATATTTCTTATGACACGCAACTCCAAATAACACAAAGTAAATACAAACGTGCAAATAAGGTGTTTATAATATCCTTATAAAATTAAACACTTGATTTTTTGACTCACAAATTTTTATTGATACGACGCGTTTCGATCCTTAGATCATCTTCAGGTTAAATACAGTTTACCTTACTTCAGTAACCTGAAGATGATCTAAAGATCGAAACGTGTCGTATTAACAAAGATTTGTGAGTCAAAAAAAATCAAGTGTTTAATTTCATAAAGATTTTATTCCATTATGGCTCATCAAGTGTACACACAATTTTCCATAACTGATATAAAGTGTTTATATTTAGGTAAACCGATGTTGGATTAAGCAAAAATTATAAGTAGTTGCAGTTTAGTCAATACGTATGACCAATTTATTTCCTGTTTATTGAGCATATGTTTTATGCTCTACTCACTTCGATATAAATGTGATTACGTATATTCCAGTTGGTTCACCGTTCCCGACATATTTCGACATACCCTTAATTTGAAAATAAATTGCATTGAAAATGACATTGAGTGGAAAGCGCAATATTGCACACTGTGTTCCTGCGTTCTTTAAATTGAATTTCTGGAAAATGTACTCTCAACAACGTTAAGTCACAATATTCGTGATGATGCTGATTGAAATTGAATAGCAGGCCGCTCTAGGGGTTGACAAGATTCAAACACGCTCCATATCTACTACGTGAATATGTATATTTTATTCCTATAGTATCTAGGAATTTCGCAGTGGTTCCCTACCATCTGCATGCATAGGAAGGCTATGGTATGACATCTTCAGTTAATCACTAACTATCCACTTAAAACATAGTAACAATGTTAAACTCTAGCAGGTAAGATTAAGCTCAAGGCATGCTTGTCCGTGAAATCATTTTCTGGAAAATAAATTGGAAAGGTTAGAGGATCAAACTACGCTGCAAATGGCTTTGGCTGACCTAAATAAACTTCATATTATTTTCTCTACTTGCTTGAAGCAGCACTCAAGGATTTCTGAGAAAGCAATTTCAATTAGAAGAAATTAAATGCAGTAGATCACTGAGCATAAATAGGAATACTTGTTTACTATCGGATAAATTAGCAAACAGAATATATTGAGAGCTTTGAATGTTTTTTTTTGAGACTAGCCATCGAAGAATATTTTGTCTTTATGTCACGATTTCTTAATCAATTCAATGCAAAGTAGGAAAATATTCAAATAAAGAGAGAATTACTGACTTTGAAAACACGATTCTTCTTCACAGTTTTTAGAAATAATTTTCAAAAAAGTTGGGAATCCATTTTCATTTCGCTTTTGTATTCATTTTGCAAGAGGGCATAAATATTGTTTAATGAACAGCAGCTTTTTATCATTTCAAGCTACTACTTTCTTAAGAAAGATAAAGAAAATTGTATGATCAATTGTAAATAACAACATTATTACATTGGAAGATTTTTAAAAGTCACCTGTGCATTGTCAATAAAACATTTCAGTTCATTATTTCGGATTCTAAGTCTTGATTTCCTAATAATTATTAATAATGAATCTATTCTTCTGTATCTAACATTGCTTCCTGAATACCGATTAGAGCGTAACAGCAAAATACAACAAATCTCATGTTTTTTTAAAATTTTCTCTTAATTAAGCCACAAATTAATAAATATGCATACTAATCTGGCTCTAGGCCATACACATTTGGTGAGTGACTTGCCTAGCAACGGTTAGCAGTTGACAAACTATTGTATTGTAATTGAACCTGCTATGAATCTCGCATTGTATTGGATTATAGAAAGTCAGATTAAATGTGGGGAAAATTGAAGGTAATCGTTGGTAGGATTTTTTAAATAGCGTCTGTGCTTTGGAAGAAGTCCATCGAAATCAAGAAAAATTGTGAAAAAGATGGTGCTAATTAACAATTACTTTTGTAGATGTATTGTTTGGACTGGGTTTGGTTTCATTCAATAAACAATCGCACATACAGTGCGGAGTTCGTCATCTTTTTTTTGCAATTTGAACGGCACAGCACCCAAAAATAACGCCGGAAAAATATTGTTTTTTTAATAAATTACTGTAAATACCTACCATTTCAAATGTCACCAGCTTTGAAATTGAATACATCTTATGTGGTTTATTCGACAATCAATTAGCCAAATTATAAGCTGATTATTCCGCCACCTCCGCTGTATCCCTTTATCAAAATTCTATAAAAACAAGTAAACTTCCAGAAAACTTTGTATCTATAACTTTGTTACCGATTTATGTTTAGATAACATTTTGTTTATACCGACTCAACTAATCAAAAACCCAAATAATGTACATTTCGCTTTTATTGATGCTTATAATTATCATACTATAAAGAATTTTTTATCTAAAATCAATGCAATTTTTATTTACCTTTTGCTCTGTTTTCATGGATTGCTGATCAGCGCCACCATTTCACTGCGTTCATGAAAAATTACTCAAATTAATAGCACAATTCACAAATTTTTTTCCTCTTAAGTTCATCCGAAACAGATCCTTTTAACAAAGTTTGTTAATTGAATGAAATTCATCTTTAACTCTACACAATTTTATCTTATAAGCAAAATTATTAGAAGCTTCTGAACAAACTGGATAAAAATGTGTTCCTATAGCAAAAATTTAAATGAGCTCATACTAAAACATCCACTTGTTTCGACGACGTATTTTCTCATGTCTTTTGCTTAAGTCTTTCAATTGTTTGCCTAGTTCAGAAGATACGATTTCAATTCTTATACATCCTTCAAGAGAACTTGCAATCCAATTTATAAAACAGTTTTTCTAAAGTTAACAAGAGGACGTGTTTAAAAGAAAGGAAACATATCTAGCACCATTTTTTATTTACAATGCATTAAAGAAAAACCTAGACTAGCAAGGTGTGACCAAAATCAACAAAATTTTATCTAAACAGGCTTAATTTTTAAAACGCTATAACAATCGTAAATTCTTGATCCAAAAAATGAGAAAATTCGAAGACTCTAATCGAAAGTCTCAACTCCAAACAAACAGGAGCGTTGTATTTTTCTCAAAGGATTCTAGCGTGCGGAGACTACACAACAATGGTCCCTGCGATGCTGTTTACAAAACCTATTTCAGAGTTTGGGCTGACTGTCTCTTATGACAATTGGATACGACCGTACAGCATCGGAATTATGGTCGTAAGGATATGTCGTTCCGGTTGCCCCAGCTAGGAAGCAGAGGTCAACACGCACGACTATCGTCCACCATCATGTCATGTACTTAAGAAATTCCTTAACTGTCAATGTGACGTCATTATGATAACGTCGGGGGCCGAATTGCGGATATCGATAAATGCTCGCGACTCCTCCAACTTCTGCTTGTTACCTTTGCCAACAGGCTGCGATTGCTGTTGCTTCTGCTGCAATTGCTGCAGATGCTGCTGGTGCTGATGGTGGTGATGGCACACCTCATAAGGCTTCGTAGGGATCTCCGTGTGGCTGAGGTCTTCCATCTCGATTGTTGTAGGTGCTGTGCTGGCTTTTTCTTTGCTGGCGCTGAATTTGTGGGCCTTGATGGCTTGACTGGTCGAAGTCGGTGGTGAATCGTAACCAAATGTTGAGAAACGCAGTCCTGACTGGTGTGGTGAAGCGGTGGTGGATTTTTGTCGTTGCAGAGGTTGAAAAAGTGATTCCCTGGAAATAGAAACATCAAACTTATAGTCTATTCACCAGCTATGTATTACATCGAAGTACGGGATTTTTGTTTATTTACATTAAAAAACCCCAAATCACAATTTTAAAAATGATGACCAGATTTTGAGAATCTATATAAATATGAACCAAACATCGAATAAAATCTCTTCAACTCTATCACCCTTATGATGGTTATAGAGGTTTTGCATATAATTTGAATGAGCTTCGAAGCAAGGGTTGAGGGCACTTAGTTTAAGAATAATGGAGACATTTAGTTTAAGGATGTGATAAAGAAGTATTTCAGCATTGTTGGGCAAATTTTTTAAGCTTACATGAATTTGGTAGACACTCAAACGATTCAACCAAGAAACCAGCATACTGCTTGGAAGGTAAGAAGAAGAAAACAGACATTTCTTCAAATCTACTGAACAATAATCCCACTAAGACTTCTATGATATTCATATCTTCAAAAATAATTAGAAAAAGACTTGTTAAAAATCGAGGATAAAAAATTTCGTACCACATAAAAACATAAAATAGAATCAGCATCATTTGAATCATTTATTAAATTCATTATTTGTATCATTTTTTCGAGCTTTTGACGCATCGTGGTCCATTTTGTTTTGCTTCAATCGGAAAACTTTATTTTCCTTCTCTTTTGCAAACTTGCATATCAAAACGAACAAAGTTTAAAGTCAGCATGAGAGACTTTTGATGAAAATTTCTAACAATTCCAAAACGAACGTTTCGCGAATCCAAAAAATAGTAACAAATTTACGTTGAAATTTCAGCGATTTAATAATTTTTGCATAAAATTTTCTTAATACTTCTAATGATGCATTTAAGATTCAAGATATTTTGTGAGTGTGATTGTGAAATATTTTAAATTCAAAACAGTCACATTTTATGCTATTTGTAATCAAAATATATCGGCAATATTTTTAAATGTAAGATAATGAGTTCTTGTGAAAATATTTTTTTCGATATTTTAGTTTTTAGGGTTTGAAAAATTAATTTTTCATAATTTTTTTTCCAAAAAATTGAAGCTTTTCCACTGTAGTGGAACTGAAATAACTATTGAACTTTATTTTTTAAGATCTTAAGTATACTGTACATTAATTTTTTGGTACGAATAAAACAGCTCTTTTAAGAAAGTTAAGTTTTAAAAACCAGCAAAAACTTTTTTAGGTTAATCAGATGTAGTTCGATTTTGTTCAAAAAAAATTGTTTATGAAGAATTGCTAAAAGGCAAATCATTCATATGCTGGTTTAAGTGAACTGATTACGGACGAAAACAGTTTTATTTTATTATGAGTTCAAAACTACTAACGAAAAATGAAAAAAAGATCCCTTTTAAACTTTATTTCATTAAGGTACATTTTATTTAGGAGGTGTCGAGAAAAGAAGGTGTCACCAAAGGATGGTTGATTATAATATCTAAAAAACTTTCCAAGGGAAACGCTCAGCATCATTAACAAATTCGTTACTTACAAAAACCGGGCTCCTGTTTGTTATCATGGCCATGAATGGATCATTCCCTTTTTTTCAATAAAAGATATTCACCAAGCTTAACGTAGCCAATGTGGGCGTTGTCAAAATTCAGCATCAAATCTAATTTCGAAACATATAATGGGTAATAAAATCCGGTGAGCTTGCTCAAAAGAGTTGAGCAAATTTTTGTGTCGGGCTGACATAGAGCTCAATCAACTCTGGTTCGTGATTAAAAATACATTTAATTGAAACTTGAAATAAACTGATGATTTCAAAAACGATCTTATTTTGGGTCCGCTTCCTGAAAAGTTTATTATTTTTCAAAGTGGAAACCTTTTTCATGCACTGTTACGCAGTGATATTTTTAAAACGATAATCCTTATCAATGTCAGGTTACAACGATCCAAAAATTTAGACCTGAAATTTGATTATCACTTTGTAGTAGCTTTCAATCAAATATACTCTCATCCTCATTATTTCTTTTTGGTATAATTGAGAAATTGTGCTTCAGAGTCTGCACCGAGACAAATATTTGAAAGGAAAAAATAAAGGCTTTTATACTGCTCGAACTATTCACGTGGGTTCTTTTTATTATGAAAGCAATCCATTCATTCCTTTCACTGTCACAAGATATGTTTTCTATTTAGTAGTCCTGAAAAGGTTATTTCACCCAAAAACTTAGCAGAAAGTGATGCCTACTATCAATTTACTTTCTTTCAGTCGAAATTCTTACCCAAGAATAACTTTCCAAGAAGTGTTTCGATCGAGTGGGGACAAGAAGCAGTCTATACTCAAAAAGGGAAAATAGGCTCTAAAGCTTAACCGAAAAAACCAACCCTACTTAAAAAAATGAAGAAAAAAAACATTTTATACTCTTCAGTGAAAATCAAATGAGTAGCGATGGAATTAAGCAATTTCAAAGAAAATTGCCAGAGTGTATTGAGTCGTGACATGACTGTTTTCTGAAAATCGTAAAAGTACATCTAAAGTAAAGATGTGTGCGAGAAGACCCAATGTAAAGTATTAAGAAGAAAATTTTCCCGAAAACCAAACGCAAGCAATGCTAATTATTCAGCTTTATTTAGCCCTTGTTTATCATTGAGGTACTCTAATCAGTCTGTAGCTTTAAATTTCAACAATCACTAAAAATTTAAGGTTGCATTTTAGCTTAACTTAGGCTCACATTTAAATTATATCATTCAAGATTATGACCAAATTATCTAAGTTTCAAATTATTTATCTGCATTTAGCCATTTTGGTTTCCATTTTTTTTTTCGCTGAAAAGACCTATGAGAACTTGTTAACTATATAACAAAATGATGAATGTAGATTCGTCATTTCCATGAAGTAAATGTTAGCATTTTCGATTTGGAATGATGTTTCGAGGCACTCTAAATGTTGTAAGGAACTAAAAACTTTGAATTGAAATTTTAACAATCAATGCGGAATGAAATCAATAAATAGGTAATCAGAAAAGGATATTAAATTTTTACTTCCATCATACTGTAACTACCTGAAAAAAATCTGTTATTCGACAAGGACGCCATTATTTAGGCAAATACATTTTAATTTAATTTAGGTTTTTTTTGCTAAAATGAGTGAAAATATTTACGTCTCAGTCAAATTTGAAAAGCGTCACCAAATTATGCATTCTATACAGGTAGGCTGAAGTAAGATTTGTCAAAATGTAAGAATTAAGTAAGTAAATAGTTTGTATATATATATTTACCGAGAATATCGTGGAAATTCATTGTCTTTATTTTGAACCCAACAGTCACAGTAAAACAGTTAAAAATAAAATGCACAGTACCAGAAGAGGCTCCGTGGGTGACCCCTTGATGTTAAATGATGGACGATGCTGTCTAGCTTGGCAAACGTTCACATTGAAAGGACATGTTTACTTTGGTTGAATTTTATTTATCGTGTGAAGACATCATAATCGAGGATCGAACCTCAAGCTCATATACTAGAATAGGAGTTGAACGTTTCATCGTGCTGCAGGCTTTGTTCGAACGGGCGATAAACCCGTCCAGGCATGCTCTGGGCTCTGTGATAGCGCTTTGCAGCCTGTGCGTTTGATAAAAATGCAGACCAATTGCAAGCGCGGTGCATAAGAACCGTACAAACGAACGAAATGAATTATAAGGAAGGTGAAGGCATTGAACGCTTAACATAGCAATTATCACAGACGAATGACAAAATTTGTGAAACTTAACAATAACAGTTTTGAATAAAAGTCAATAACGGAGTATTGTTAGTTATATACCGCAAAAAAAGGTGTTGGTATTGAAATATCGCTTCGGTAGGCTCATTTTTAATATGTGTATTAAAGAGCGTGTTTCTGTTCAAGGAGGTAGTCAAGATTTGGAAATGAAATTTATTACCAGAAAAAAATATATCTTCAATTCGTTTGGAAATGAGCCATTGATGAGGCATAAATTATTGCCAAAGCATTGAAAATGGAACGGGATCCCCATAGAAATTGTCGAAATGACCCATCGTGGGTAAAACCATGGCATTATGATTTAAAATAACGGTAATTTTATAATGAGATGGCCACGGTTTGGATGATGTACCATGAAGCTTATGAGTGAGCACTTCAAATTCCGATCACATTTATGGAATTATAATGAAATTCTCAACTGAAAGTTGGTATTTGAAAAGGACGAGAAAAAAAGACTTGAAAAAAAAAGAAATTTGTGACGAATTGTACTGTTAATATATTTTTCGAATTATAAGGAGAACTTCAAAATTTCGAAAAGGAAAAATCTGTAGAAATCCGCTTAATTGAAAAATGATATTTATCAATACGAACGGTATTTAAAATCTCGAGTTTAATATATATATATATATGATGAAAGTGAACATTTGTCCACAAACTTTTCGTATATTATTGAATAAATAAATACTAGAAAATATCGAGCGCATACTTCATACTCAAGGATATACAGTAAACAAAACTACCTTTTGAATGTGTGAATAGTTAAAGGACTCACCTTGTCTGGCATCCCATTTCACATGTTCCGATTTGGTCTGACGTGGGTGTATCTTCCCCTAGGCTCGTTTGTACAACCATGTCGTGATGTTGTCTCAAGATGGTATCACTCTTGCTCTCCGATCTACTATTCTGCACAGCGATAGGAATAGCTTCGCGATAATATCGATGGGAAACATCATCCAATATTTGAAGTGAGCTCTGCGATCGTTTGTCCCTAATTTTTTGAATGAGAGGACCATTTATACTTTTTAATCAACAAAACGATTTCAAGTCGATAAAAATTTAGTTTTGAATTCAAATAAAAAATATCGCACCAAAATTTTAACTTACTTGACCGTAAGATGTGTGATTTTTGATAAATTGTCACGTGAACGTTTTGCAGAGGCTCGACCCATTTCATCCAATTTGCTTTCTTTTGATTGCCTAATGTGCTCCTGTATGAAAAAATGCTTTTGTTACTAGCATAAAAACTGGCACAAACCGAGCATTTTATCAAGTTAAAACAGAAGAGTTTATGTTAATATCAGCACCTATCTGAATTGATAATGAACAAAGACACCAGAATAAAACTATATCAATGAGTGATTTTATGTTTAACTCAATATTATAAAATCTGATTAGCAGTGATCAATTAAATGTTCAATCAAAACAAAGCCTATAATTTACATCCAAATGTTTCAATTTTGATTGACATTAAACAATTAACTATGGTTTAATTTTACCAAATTTTCTATTTCTAAACTGATTGTCGATTAAATTTAATTAAAATGGAATGCTTTCATTGGATATGTTGAATCAGGTTATAATTAACAACATTGCATAAATGTTATTTGGTTTGATTATTTTGTTACAGCCTTATATTGTGGTTAAGGACTAAGTTTTTTCATATTCTCTTGATATGGGGGATTTTTTTATTTTATCTGAGAAACAGCTCTTTTTGGCTTCAGTAGCTTAACACTTTTGATTTTTCAGTATTTGGTAGATATAAAAAATAAATAAGTTCAATTCATGTGAATGAAGTAATTTAATTGCAGTTGCTTTAATTAAATTTGAAATTCACTCGAAATGCTGGTATGAAAATTTCGGCATATATGAGAAAAAATACTTTTTTGTATGCTTAAGCACACATACAGATAGTACAGTGTGTTGCAGAAGAACGTTTCGCAAGTACCTTCTTAAAGAACACAAATTGAGTGTTAAGTAGGCAGAAAAACATACCAAAAGCATGTGTAAAAAAGTGGATTACGAGGTTTAAAGGGCTGGCTTCAAAAGGGACGATAAATTATTCCCTAAGCTATTCGGGGAAAATTTCGACGCTAAGTCTGCGGGTGGCAAGGAAAAACTGATGAGGCTTCAAAAATCTGATATCAAAAACGGGAACCCAAGCCCCAAATTGCTATTTACAGAAAAACAAGTGCAAAAAAAATTGAGTTGGGCACGGAATAATTTGGACCTCAATTCACCGCGTATTTACCGATGAGTCATCTTTTGTCACTTCAAATTACTAGAAAAAGGCTTGCACAAAAATAGGCAAGAAATTTTTGCAGCGTGTCGTAAAATATCCAGCAAAGGTGAATGGTATTGGGTGCTTCTCTGAAAAAGGATTTGAGAACTTGATTTCTTTCACCAGACATCTGAATGATGAATCATGCTGAGTCCATGCGAGAACTGATTGTTGAAGTTTGCTGAGTAGCTGTTTCGACCCCAAAACGATGGCAGAAATCTCCAAGAAGACAGCGATCCGTAACATCGAAGTCGCTTCTTCACGCCCTAGTAGGAAGGAAATATGATAAAAGCCTTGGGCTGGCTATCGCAAAGCTCGGATGCGAATCCCATTCAAAATGTGATATAACTCATCAAAATACAACTAAAAGGGGAAAAGTATCAACTAAGCGCCAACTTATTTAAAGTTTAAAACAAATTCAAAGAGGCCTAAGTATAATGCTAAAATATTGAGCCTAAGTTGTCAAAGAAGATGCAAAGCAATTATGTATAGCAACTGTGATTAAACGTCATATTAACATAGTTGCGAAATTAACATATCAGAAATTATGCATAGATTTATGTTTTTGCTACGGTAACATACAAATAGTTTGAGATTCAAGCCACATGCATTTTTCAAGATAATATAAAATATTTTCCATCAATTTGAAATATTTAACAATTCGTTTACTAAATTTCCCTATTTACGTAAGAAAAGAGTCACATATTTGCTATGTGTGAAAATTTTCATACCTGTCTTATTTACTCCATATAGAAAAATTAACATAGTCTGATTGTTTAACCAAAAAATTATGTTGTTTCATTCCTTTGGGCTTAGGTTAGGTTAGGTTAGGTTGAAGGGTGCTAAGCCGCACGGTCCTTTGGGCTTAGAAACCATTCTGACGTTAGGGAAATCTGCAGTTTCGTTTCACAGAATTATTGTTTGGGATGTCTACATTCACTTTTACTGTCATGAAATTACATAAGTTGATCTAACCAACTCACTGTTTGTTTAACTACATGATTTTCAATTAAATTATAGCAAAAAAATTACCAACCTTCCATCATTCCCTTCCTACTTTAAAAGAGCAGAAATAAATCTTATTTGTAGAAACGAAATGTTCAAAACGTAACTAAGTGTGTATAAGAGTAGCTATTAACTATTATTTCTATGTATAGATTTACTCGTTCTTAAACTATATTTTCTGAGCTCAATACCCATGCATTTCATGCAAGCATTTTTCTTTGGAAAATTCAATTTTCCGCTAGCTGCTATTTGAAACTCATGCTTTGATCTAGACCTTATCTAGCAACTTTATGATGCCCACATCATATTGATATTTAGTTTTCTTCTTTGGAAAACAGATTTCTCTCTCCATTTCTATTTTACATTTTCCAACAAAATCATTCGCAATATAGATATGTACACTCGACATAGACACATAGACGCACATTGTTTTGCCAGGATGGCCCACGTTTTGAATAGAAAAATCCTTTCATTCATGGGACCTCGTTTAAAGGATTTTGTTTTCAAAGATATATACGAACAGCTATAAAGGAAATAGCGAAAATCTTCTGGTAAGAGATATAGATCGTGATGATTTAGCCCGCAGTTGCAAATGCTTAATTTTTGACTGAGAATGAATTTTTGTTGTAAAGTTGCATCGCATATAATACCCACAAAGTAAATCTGTGATTTGTGATAGAAAATAATTTTATTGCAAATAAAACGACAAACTCTAGTTATAAAATTTCATGTTCTTTGATTGCAGGTCGTCAAAATGTTTCCTGTTTTCACTGTTATCATTTCATTCATCTATTCGATTGCAATCTTGTATCAACTATACGGTCTTATTCCATGAAAATATTTCAACCTTTGCACACAACATATTTCCCTCGGGGCGTAAGGACGAAATCATAAAGCATTCTGTAACATACTATGCATGAGTCACCCTTAACAGGACAAAGTGTTGGTTTGTCCGAAGCTCGATATTTCCTGAACGATCTCAGCTCCCAATGTCATAGTTGTCCAGTTCTAGTATATGCAGTCATAAATCATATCAGTCACCGCACATAACTTATGTCCTCAAGGACACCGACTTGTAAGACAAAGCAGATACAGGAGAATAACAACAGCCGTTTCGGATAAATCGAGAATAGGGAATATCAAGGATATTTCTGACTTGAACCGGACACAAGTAAATATGCGGACATTATTTATGACTTATTACTTTAGCTTCACCACCAAACGTATTGCAGAGGACGGAATAACAGCATCAGCTGAGAGATGTTAAATGGATATTTGGCTCTAAAGAAAATCGGTTGAAATTGAGTTTGTTTCCTGGATTATCGAAAGAGTTTTGTCTAGGAACGGTCAAGTTCAAGTTATCTCAATTTTAACTCAATGGTAGAATTGCGCTTAATCATGAACTATTTTGAAAGAAGACATGGAAATTATAGCGTTGGAAATCAATCCACCCAATGTAAACATTTGTTAGTGTGGTTCTTGAGTCTTAATACATGTTAAGCAGTATTTCTATTGAAATCTAAAGAAAAAATCGATTGAAATATATTTGAAGGAGTCATTTTCATTTTATCTGTTTGAATTCGATTTATTATGTACAAACTCTTGTTAGGAGCACTGCATTTCCTTGACATTTTATGTCAAACAGGGTGATGAATTCACCAAGTGACATCTATTGCGTTTTGAAACATCGATTACAATCTCGTTTTGGTCAGTGATTTTGTCCAAACTACGTTATGGGGGTGTTTTCGAAGTTTGTGGAAAAATGTGTAGTTTTAAGCCCGATATTGATAAAAATCATAAATTAAGTCAAAACTTGGTATTTTGGTAACAGTGTAAACAGGCTAATAGTGCCATTATGGAAAAGTAACAGCGAAGTAGGATGAAAATCTGTGCAAAGTTTGATAATGTTTAGCCAATATGCTTTGAATAAAATCGTGTACACAAATCTTTCAAATTGGCATCGTAAATTAATTTCCTTAAAAACATGATTTGATTTAAAAAACATTGTGTGCTACCTTGAAGGTTTAAACGTCCCAAGTTCAAATTGGAAAATGTGGTGATAACATACACTTTAATTAAAATATTTTCGAAAATTTCCAAAATACGTTCCTTTTTTTAAGACCGCAAAACAAACTGTTCTCTTTCAATTTAAATGTTAAATTTTAAATATCATGCTAGCTGCTAGTTGAGGGTCAATAAAAATTGTTTTATATATGTATGTCTTTGGTTTAATAAAATCAGTTCCATTATTTCTAGAAAACAAAGAAACAACGCTGCTTCACCAAATTCAGTGAAGAAATTTCAAATTTTTAGAGCACTACAACAGGGAACGTTTATTCAACGTATTACCTTTCTGTGGTATAGGCATACAGGATTCGACCTAAAGATTCAGTTTCTGCTGTAGCTCTGCTCGAAAAAATATTGAAAAAATCAATTACATTCACAAGCAAACTGTTTGGATTCAAAATTCTGAAAAACATAGTTAGAAGAAACAAAGATCGGTACATTTGTCCTTCAAAAATTAGATTCTAACGCAAGATATTTTGGCCTGAAGAAGTATAACGAGTTTTAAAGATGTGAGACTCTCAGTTGCATTCAAAGACAGCAACATGAAACGTTGATCAATTAAACCGGAGTAACAAATACAACAAGCATCAAGAAAGTACTTTTACAGAAAAATCAAGAGAGCTTTCAGAATGAACAGTACAACTCCTCATAATGGTCACCTCTCTTCTGTGAATCAGTCATTTGGTGCCGACATTTCGTTCATAAAATTGCACACCGGAATGTTTTCTTGGAACATACACTTCCTTCAATAGACGTAGTCACTTGATTCTGGTCCGTTTAGCTTGGAACAATCGCTCTTGAACGGATAGAAAAAGATGAATTAACAATGATTCCAGATGAAAACTGAGTGTTCTGCGTTCATTAGATTTTTTCATTGCAGCAATTAGTCTGACAAACGTGCAAATTTAGGTTAAACAGGAGAACTCAGTATCTTAGAACATTTTCATTGAAAGTTAAGCGTACACGAGAGAACGTCGAACAAAATACAGTTGGATGTAAGAAAGATTTTAACGCCGTAATTTTTCAAATGGGAAGGAAAATTTGTGAAACGTTTCGCTCAAAAAACGTTCATCGAAGCTCAAGGTAACTTGTATATACAAATCGACATGCCTATCTATGAGTGGTTCACCATGATCAAAATTTTATTCCTTCAAGTTTCGTGCACTTATGATTCATTGCAGATCTTGGTTGCTCTAAAAAAAAATCTGCTTCGTCGAGATGATTGAAAAAATTTCATAAACGGCTCAACGTCAATTTTTAAATTCAGAAAAAAGGCCGCTGTTGTAAAAAGGATTCATAATACATCTACTTTTGAAAGATGATCCAAAATCGTAGAAAAATATTTAGTAAGGGATATAAACACATACAACACAAAAATGAAGAGGAAAATAATAAAAAACCAGGATGTGCTAGAATAATAATTCAACAGTATGATGGAATATTCTTCTGCTAAAGATGATATATTGCAATCGCATTAACTTTAATGTATAAACACATTCACCCAATAGTCACCGACAACAATAGCTTAAAAATTATATTAAATCAGATGAGCCTCTGCTTTGTATAGATGATGAGGCTGACATGAGTACTTCACAAAAGCATTATTTCAGAAGATTCGTACGAGTGGAAAACTACCGAATTAAAAATATGAACGTAATGCGAAGTCAGTAGAACAGCAAAGAGTTAATCCATAAAAGCTTTAGGGCAAATATGACTTTTTATCCCTGTTAAACTTTCATTACTAAAAAAGTCCAAAACAATATTCGGCGGGCACTGTGGGGTTTTCCTCTTGAGCCGTTTATAGGGCTTTAAAATGCATTTTTCACGTGATTCATCCACTTTTTTGGTGCAGCGGCTTCCGTTTGCGTACAGTGGTTGCGAAAAACAATCCCATAAAAGCTTAACGACAAAATAATTAAGTAAATTGCGAATATTTTTCGAGGTGCAAGTGAAATTAGAGAAGTTGCAACGTCAGAATGATAAAAAAGAATTTTTTCCAACATTTCTGACCTACAGTTTTTTTCATTATTACCGGCACTTTCAAGTAAAATTTGACATCCAAAACGATTATATCGGATCAACGGTAAGTGAGATAAAAGGTTTCCATTTTGTTTTTGTCTTTAAAGACTCATAGCTTCTCTTCTTCACGCGACCATTAGCCTCAAGATTCCTAGAAGTTGTAAACTATCAATTTTGAATGTTTGCAGCTATGTGAAAATTAATTGATTGATTGAGTGTTGTCGAGTTTACTAGCTCTTAGATTATGTTGTAATCGTTAAACTAAGTTATGTTTTGATAGAATTAATATTCTTGGAATATCTACAACTATTTTTCCTGGATTACCCTCAAATTTTCGACTAAACTCTTTTTGACGAAAGTTTTGATCAGTTATTCAAGAGAACCGCCTCATGTTAACAAAGTAGATCAAACACTTTGAATGAAGGATTTTCCAAGTATTTTTTTTACATCAGTGGTGGGATTATATTCTTATTTATGTGGAAACAAATATTAAATATGAAACATGAATATATGAATTAAATTCAATTTTCTGCATCATCGAAAAGTCAACGCAAGCGGATGGCTTACATAATCATTAACAAATATTTTTTCAACAATTCTATTTTCACTTTCAAGATTAAAGTCGTGTTTGTGCAAAGACAAATATTCTTGGCTGCTGCATGAGAAAACTGTTCAAGCATTTTCCTCAATTCCATACTAATCAAAAACACTTGACCATCACTTCAACAAACTATGAACTTTTCTTCGGAAAGTTCACAAGTGTCCATAAAATAATTTCAAGAACAAGATAAGATTTTCTTAAAACTTACTTGAATAATCTTTTGATCCCGTAAAAGTTTTCGAATGCAGTTGACGCAAAATGTTATCATCATTCCTCCTAAGATAAGTCCGAAAACTACGATGATAATAATTACGTGCTCAGACTGGCCGTCTTCTCCGCCCTGCAAAAAAAATAGAAATACCACATTAAGTAGACACTTTGAAAACTTTCCTGGAACAATGTTAGGTTGTTGCTAAACTTATATCGAATTGTATCTTTCGTATATGCTTTGCTTTGCTGCTATACTTGAAAATCAATTAAGGACAGATTATTTGGAAAAGTAAAATTGATTAAATTGATGACTCAATCATTGTAAATGGAAGCACGCGTGTAGATACATATTTATAAAGCAGCTGAATTGTGGGTGAGCAATGAAAACGAAAGCAAACTTTTGAAAGTCAATAAAAGAATTAAACTTTCCAGGGCTCTGTTTGTGTTTAACGATTTTGTGTAGTAGCTTCCAAGAGAAACTCTAGTGGTGAGTATTTTTAAATAAACTGCGGTGTTTTTAAGAGTTCAGATGGATGAATAACATGTGCGGATTTTGTTGAACAAAATGTAAACACAGTTTTACTGCAGGCAGCTATAAAAGGTTTTTTCCATGCATTTACCTGGCATTCATCTTCGTCCCAACGAAACCTACAATTGTTGCGTCCGTTACACCTCAAATTGCCTGATATGCAAGTTGCATCCTCACAATCGTATTCCTCACCTTCCACACAAGCACCTGTAAACGGTTCACCAAAAAAAATATTTTTAAATACATGGATCATAAGTAAAAAACATGTTTCATCTCAACAACTCACCATCGACACAAATATGCATCCGCATACATTATTTAACATATATGAACGTAATGTAACTTACCAGTGCCCCTATCTCGAAAGGCCGTGTACAGAATCGTAAAGGACGAGTTATAGGCAACATATTCGGCATAGTATCGCACATGCAGGACATTCGTTAGGGAATTTATTGAGTCTGCAGCAGAACCGCAAAAATTCTTTAATCTGCATGAGAAACAAGAAAGAGCGTAAAAACGATGAGGATTCTGATCATTTTGGATATTTGAGTTAAAAAAAAGTTGCGTTGGCTAAAAGTCGAAAGAACCAAGCACGCAAAATTCAGAATACAGTTCTATTGAGCTCTCAAAAGGATTTCGCTCGTTGAAATTTCATTTCGACACTTACTTTGAATGTTCATCGGTCTGCTCAGGAAATATATCTACAAAATTTACATCACATTCATTAGGCCGTTTTAAGTTGAACTGCAGGAAATTCAGCTGAATCTGTAAAGAATTTGTGAAAGTACAACATTTGAATGATGTGGAAAAAATGGAAAATATGGTGCTAACAAGTAATAGAATTTCAAAAACTAGCTGCAAGTCGTATTCATGATCAATGCATACTAAGATTGGAAAGACCAAATGCCATTCAGAATTGCAGCCATTTACTTTCCATTGACAGCCAGTTCCTTTTATCCTAACTGTTTTCAAAAGACGTAAAAATCAAAAGATTCATGATATCTTTGATAGCAATTTATTTTCATCTAAAATCATAGAAGTGGAAAAAAGACAAAATTTAAAGGGTTTGGGGCAGAATTTACAGCTTGTCAGCTTCCGAAACTAAGTTTGGAAAACGGAACTTGTGATTTATTGTAACAAATGCTGATGAGAAAGCACCAAGAATCAGCTTTGTCATGCATTATCCAATGAACAATATTTTTTTGTTGTTTTGGTGGAGGAATATTAGTTTCTTAGGAAGAAGAAAAATGCGAATAATCGTCTGGATCCATGTCTCTTGAATTATTATATTTAATAGAAAACACAACTGAATTGAGATAAAATTTCGTCAGACTAGTCCAATCATGGAAAGGCCAATAAACGTGCTTTTGCAGAATTTCTATTTAAGTTCATCTTTAAAATATTTTTTTGCAAATTATTTTTCAAGAAACTTCACAACTGATGGTTGATATATGTATGTGCTTTATCCGTTTATACAATAATTATATTAATATATATGCGTGGTTCATTAATATAATAATCATAATAATATATAAGCGTCATTTCGTTCAATGACGTTCCACTGCTGGTAATCCTCTTTTTGATTGAATAGGAGACCTTTATTATTTGCAAAAAAATGGAACAATTATTTTTATACTAAAGGCATCTTGCAGCGTTTATATTTCAAAGTAAAACCGTTGCTTGCATTAAGGAAGGCCACATATATATAGCCATTAAAGATATGCGAAGCCGCTCTTCATCAATTTAAAGTAAACATAACAAATATTTTAGTGTTATTAGAAAGAACCAAGCTGAAGACTTGGCAGATGACAAGCAGAAATGTTTGAAAAAAATTTACTGATCATTTTTTTAAATGACTTTTTGCATAATACTAGAATCAAATTGGTCACAGCTTGTATTTACCATAAATATAGCTTAAAAATAATTACCTTCCATCCTTCCTTCACTGTTATCACCCACATACAATCGGTGGCTATTTTATGTTCACGTATAATATCTGTTATGTTCTCAGGTACATCCGTATTATTTACAAATCCTTCAAATCCTCCTTTATGTATTCGACATATCAAATCCTCAGGGAGTGCTGTAAATATAAAATGATGTATACTTTTGCCAATCATTATTAAAAAATTGACGCAGATAAGTGAAAGTTTTGTCAATATTCACATTCAGTTTTGATTAAAATTTTCATGATAGAAATCGCACCTCCAGCGATAAACTTACATAAATATACATTTTATATACTCGTATTACATCAATTTAAAAGACGATCAATCTACATCCACCATTATATTAGGCATTGTTTGTTTTTCATTGAAAAAATATTCGAATCACTTTGAAACAATCGCCATTCTATGCAGATGGTTCCTTTAAAAAAATAATACTTTGGTCACGTTTCTGCTGGAGTTTCGATTTACAAAATTGATTTTAACACCAGCTCATAATCACAAAACCAATTCAAATCAGACGACAATTTAGTATTTTCTCATTAGGCAAGCAATGTCCATCTGTCTGCCAAAGTTAGTATTATTCTGCAGACGGAACAATTTATTGATCTTTACTTACAGGACGTTGGCTTCGGTATGAAATCATAAACAGCAGTGAATCCTGAATATTCGATATTGTCATCGGCATGGAAATGTAACCAAAGTTGACGTTCTTTTGATGTTATCATCGGTGGGAATTCACGTCCACAAAATTTTCCTAATAGATTTGAGTAACCAAAACCACCGTCACGTATCTGAAAGGAGGATATTAAATCTAAAATATTTAAAGCTGACAGATGATATTAGCATTTCATTAAATAACTAGGTTTATTAATATTTGACTCTTTACTTAATACTAAAACTTGAAAAAACACTTTCTAGGCTATAAAAATTTTGAAAACCAAACTATAAAAGCTTTCAATTCAATTGCAAATTGCACAATGATTTCCAAACATTTTAGTCCCTCCGATTATCCTTTTTACAGGTTTTTTACAATCAGCAATTCAATTTTAAGCTAAATTAAATTCGTGACCTCAAATGACAATCGTTGCCACTGAATCAATCAATCTTTTATTTTTTTGTGATGGTAACAACCAATTGATGCAGACAACGCACTATATCATAGAGAAACCCACTGTTTGAGAGGATGATTGGAAGCAAAATTGATTGAAACGGAACACATGCCGACAATTGGCAACATCCGAAAGGATGTTCTGGATGTACAATCCTTTGACGTTGATGCTCATGAAAGAGTTAAAAGAGTACTCAACTTCCCATACTCACAAACCGATTTTCAAGCACCATTGAACGACCCACTTGCTCTTTCGAAGCGTGTGTTTTTTACGGTTCGTATAAAAGTATTTCCAGTTCGTTTAAGGTTTTAAATTTCACACAAAAAAGATTGAGGCTTCAAAGTAAAAAATTCAACTTTAAAATAGTTAATCGTACATTATTTGTCCACTGTTTCTCAAAATCGTTATATCCTTCAAAGTCAACCCTTCGAAATGTCATCTAGCCAACCAACATTTTCATCTAACTTTTTCCTCCAAAATTATTTTGTCTTCAAATGCAATTTGCCATATTTATCTCAATTTTATACAAGTCTGATTAACATTTTAGCTTCTAACGGAAATCTTAACCTTCAGCTGATCTACACATCAGCGATTTTCATAAAATGGAATCATATTATTCATTTATGTATGTCATTATATTTTATTTAAATTGTTTACTGAGAATAATTTCCAAAATTTTCAATTGTTTGATCCGAATAATAGCTTCAAATTTTTAAAATAGTTTCGCTATGAAAATGATGGTTCACTTAAATACCACCATTAGTAACAATCTATTTAACTTTTAATATGTTTAATTCACTTTGCTTCAACGGAAGCCGCATTTCCTATTTTATTAAAGAAATTTAATCGTATATGCCCTTTTTCTTTCTGATGATGTTATGAGCTTCAAAATATTTTGAATATCAATTTTATATTTGTTTAGTTTTTATTAACTACAGCTTTGAATATAATCTTAAATTAAAGCTTTACAATTAAATTAAGAAAACTGAATTAAGTTTTCTTTATATGTTCGATGAATTTATGTCTAATAAATGTTTCTTAAACATTTTATATCAATTGCAAGTTTTACCATGATAATCGGATAATATTAATGCATGCAATTGACCATAAACTGTTCTTATTTTCATAGCATTCATGTTTTCACCGGTTTCCCCACACGTTCATTTTTATTATTTGTTAATTTTTATAGGTTAATTGAAAAGGAAATTCGTTTAACCAGCATATTGTGTTGGGTAGTTTGATTGCAGAAAATAAAACAGTTGTTACTAACACTGACTTAAGTATAAAAAAAACAATTTTATGGACTGACGACATATGTTAGGTCAACTGAGTCTTGTTCCAATGACGAAAATTTTTTTTTACCAGTTTTCCATGCAGGAAGCTTCTGAAAACTTCCAATTGCTAACAAGTTTTTGAATTGGCATTCATCTTCAATATTTTCTGTTGAAGTGAGTTATAGCTTCCACTTGCCTACATTTTTTGTCATTAAATAATATATTTTTGCTGCAAATCAACATCCACACTTAGCTTACCTCTAAAAAATCGAATTTGCATCCTTCTGAAGGCTCAATATCAAACTTATCTCTAAAGTCTAATCGTAGTATCTGGCCGCTGGGAGCTGTAAAGAAGAAGAAGAAACATGATTAAAATTCAAAAGAATCGAATACACAAAGCTGAGCAGTTTCAAGTAATATTTCCAAAGGATATCATCAATAACTTTTTGAAATCCATTATTTTACGCTTTTCTTCGGGTTTATCTTCGCCTTGGTAGGATGTGCCACGATTACTTCCGAAAACCCGGAATCGATTCATAATTTTTTTTTCGAAAGTCACCTTATGCCCAGGGGAATCACTTCATTCGGGTTGAAGTCGAGTAAATTTGTAATTTTCTGCCCTTCCATCAGATCCATTCTCCCAAATGGATTTTATCGTGCTTAAGCAGTGTAGCCTTTATGCAAATCAGAAAATAACAAAGTGGCTTCAGAAAGAACAAGGTGAAGTGATTTTGGCCAGAGCTTTAATGAATACCAGTTTCTAAGGAACTGGAGTTGATGGTGAAGTTGTATGTTAAAGCCATTTTTTAACAAATGAAATGAACTTAATGCTATAAGTCCACAAGGATTTTGGAAAAAGTAGATAAGAAATTATTAAGTCTTACTAAAAGACAAAATATCATGAAAACAAATGTAAAATGATAACTGCTTTAAACCTTGTTTTGAATCGAGATTGTCACTGCATAGGATGGCAACTCGTAATTTCAGCACGTTTTCAGACACGTGAGCCGATGTCCAATGGTGCCACTTTAATATAAACCTGTGCTTAAACGTGTATGCATCATACAATCTAATTAATTTTGCACACTTAATAACCCTAAGTTAGTCAAGTAGCATAGAGTAGGCTGTTGCGCAGCTTCTTACCTTGCAGCACACGAACACAGTCGGTGTTGTTGGGATAATTATTTGGATATCCTGGGCTGTAAAACAGATTACTGCTTGGTTCATCCGTAACAAACACATCACACGGTTGCGGTGCTTCAGCCTTTTCACGTCGGTTCCTTTTTGCCGAAAGTGACTTTGCCCATCGGTGGCCGCCAGGATGTAAGTCCATGCCTAGTTTTGATTTCAATCTTTGAGGCTCACCAGTATGTGATGAACTTCTTATTTGGCTTGTGGGTGTAATCTCCATAATGTGGTCGTTGTTCTTTGTTGAAATTAACGAAGTCGCTGTAATGAAGCTTTTTGATGGTGTTTTGGATGTCATCAGCCTGCTTGGAGGCTGGAACGTTGTTGCTGATATGGTAGAGTTACTCGGTAGTACTGTTGGGTAAAAAGAAAGATTTGGATGTACAAACAAATTATCCATGTTATTTTGGTTGGTTAAAGTTACTTCCTGGATGTAAACAGCAAACGTGCATACGAATTTTTTAAAATATTTTTGGTTCCAGATGCTCTTTTGCAAAATGAATAGCAAAATACGAGATGAAAAGTTTCCTTTCAACTCTAAATAAATTTTAGGCTTCATGCAAACTCTGAACTTCACATCTGACTCATATCAGCATGATACTTTTGCGAGTTTCTAAAAAGTGATTGAACAGAAAGCAGCAGTTTTAAAACTAATTCCAATAATCAGACGTTTCTTTTTGTTGTATTGAAATAAACATATGGATTGTATCTTTGAGTACAATTGATATATTGCAGTTACTTTTGACTCGAAATTGTGAAAAGACGAATCTAAATATCTTTAAATTTCCACCGAATTACAGTTGAACTATTGACTATTTACTTTCAGCTGCATACAAAACTAAACTTATTTGCAAATGAATATTTGTTGCAGATACTTCAATAAATTTAAAAAATTTCAAATCGAAGAATCCACAGCATCGAATAATTTGCAAAATTGGTAAGATTTCTTCAGTCCCGTTGAATTTTTGAATGTAAAATATACCAATCGGCAGTATGCTACAATTTTGTGAGACCTCATTTTCCATTACACAGACAAGCATAGTTGACAAAAAAAACTCAGCTTGCACTTCCCGGAAGAAAACAGAAACAAAGTTTTTCGAGGTTAAAAACAACGATTCAATCAAAAAAGTAAAAGTCTTGACATAACATCAAAAACTCCTTGTTTCGGTGAAAAGTAGTTCAAATAAAATAAATCTATCAGGTAACTTTAAAATTGCCTTTCGCGATAGAAAGTCAGGTTTGGTTAAGGTTATTTAATTTACTATTGCATTTTGATAGAGGATATAAATACTTTTGATACTTATTTGATTTCTCGCGAAGCCTGCCTTTTCTTGCCTGAAAAACTGACGCTACTTTGAACGGAACCCTCTTTTCACTGTTATTACATATTAAATTTGTTCTCATTGCAACTGCATCGAATTTATAAATTTTATGGAAAGATTTGATGCTCTTTTGGAATGTTTTTATTTGAAAGTTTCAAAATTCTAACAAGAAATATGTCGAATTTGAAAAAAAAATTCAAACAGGTTTTTTGTTGTTGGATATCACGAAAAAGTCAAAAACAGTCGGCAATTTCAACATAACTAAATAAGTTACCAACTGATTGAACAATCAGATCTGGCGGGACGTTCTGAAGCCAAAACAGAAAACAATCATCTAAAAGGAGTCTACGGGATTGCAAAGCAGAAATTGGTTGCAAAGAAAGGAGCTTCTCATATGGCATATATGTAATTTTAAATTTAAAGATGAGGAAACGAGTGAATTTGTGCTGTACTGATTCAATCATAGAATCTAGATATTGATAGTATGGCGACCATACTTGCGAGCAATATTCAAGGATTGGTCTAACGAGGCTAGTTTATAGGTTGACTGAGGAAAAAATGTCAGTAAATATATGAGAGTGTCTTAATACGAACCCGGAGACGCAAGATGCGCGTGCGGCTATAGCTACAATGTGAGGCTCAAATTTAAGTTTCGGGTTGAAAATCACTCCTAGATCTTTTATTTCAAAAACTGGCGCCTGTGGAATATTATGTAATACGTAGGTATTATCAATTGGACTGAGCTTTAAGGACAAGGACATTTTGTGACATTTCTGAGCATTCATGCAGAGAAAATTAGTTTCTCTTCAAGAAACTATCGCGTCAAGATCCTTTTGGAGAGCAATACAATCCTCTTCTGAGCGAATACCGCGGTAAATTTTTAAGTCATCGTCATACAGAAGACACTTAGACGCTACGACAGAAGGAAGGTCATTTATATAGAGTAAGAAAAGAAGAGTGCCAAGAATAGACCCTTGAGGAACGCCGAAGGTGGGATGGAAGGAAGAATAATTTGGTCAACATAGGCTAACACAGCAAGAACGAGAACTGATGTAGGACTCAAGCCAGGAGAGTAATGACAGGCCAAAGTGAGCTAGCTTCTGCAATAGAACATTTAGGTTGACAGTATCAAATGTCTTATTAAGGTCAGGGTACACTAAATCAACTTGGGTACAGCTGTCGAGAGCTTTTGCGTCAGTTGGGGTAATATCAATGAGATTCGTGACGGTCGAACGGTTTGGAACAATTCCATGTTGAAACGGAGACAGCCTACAATTAAAAGCTTAGTATATTTTATTGTAGACAATGCGTTCAAGAATTTTGGAAAAACAGGAAAGAATCGAAATTGGACGATGATTGGAAGCATAAAAGAGGATCCAGATTTGAGTACAGGAATAATGTAGGCCAACTTCCACAAATTGGAAAAAATAACAGAGGATGAACTTGCATTGAATAATAAGATAGTGGAATGCATGATGAGGAGGACAAGGATTTAATGAAAACATGGCCCGGGGCCTACGCTGGAATCTAAAAAATTGATCAAATTTTGGATTTCAGTTGGGTTAGTGGAGATAATATTAAGAATGAATTTGTTTGGTAAGAGTGCAGCGAATTTTCGATACTAGCAAAGTAGTTCCGCATAGCTCTTTTAATTTCCAGTTTGACTGAAAGCCGTTGATTTGAAAAGAAAGTATAGTTTTCCGGAGTATTATAAGATTTATAACGCCGATAAGCTTCGTTTTTTTTTAATTTCAAGATAGCTAAGACATTACGAGTTAGCCAGGGAGGATCATTTACCGAGGTACGACTATGATGCTGGATGACCCAGTATCACCAGCTGAAGATATGAGAATAATCATATGCAGGCAACATGATAGCAACAGAAATAGCAATTCAAGCGAATCGGAAACAAATAAAACCTGTCTGTTTTTCCAAATAAGAAGAATCTAGACACAATCACATCGAAAATGGAGACCCTAAATTTTGAAAGGATATATTCAAGTTTTTGGGTCCAGATAAATGATATTCGCCATAAGGGAAAATAGCGCCAATTAACTACACATGGATCGTTTTCAATATGAGATCCCTCCTCCTGGTGAGTCTACGTAACATTTCAGTCGCCATGCCTACTAAAGGATCGAATTTTTGTTTTAGTTTTCCAGTATCACTATAAGGACAGGTTTGCTTGCTTCATTTAGTGATCGATTTGTGTTGTTTTCAGACGTAGTCTTTTGTCTTTTCAAGAACCACTGGTGGCATGATGGCCACTGTGCTGTGAGACACACTGGCGACCTCATTCATCCATGAGTAGAGCACCACCATACAATGATTAGGAACAACTACAAGCCGAACTTTTTGCCGTAATTTGTCGATAACATGGTAGAAACTATTGATAGAAATTCTGAGCTGGCATTCAGTATTTTCATCCGTATTCAAATTGACAAAAGGTCAGGTCGCCGGTGGTGCTTGTGGCACATCAACAAAGATGTTTTGAGGTCAACGCCATGCGTGTTGAGATGCTGTCGTGGAACACAGTGGAATCAATTTTGCAGTCAACCTGTTAAAATACAACTTATTTGCAAGAACTATGAAATTTGAAATGTTCTACGAAAGTTATTAAGGACGAGGTTTGTAAAGTTAAAAAAATTAATGTCCATATTTCAACATTTTAAGCCTAATTTGTAAATAGGTAACATCTTATTGAAAATCTCAATTGAGCATATTCAAGTTGGTTGGAAATCATTTTTGGGCAACAGATTTATTTATATTTATATTAACTTTCATCTCAATATAAGTTTACATGGCAAATCAATATCGATGACGCAATAGGTTTAATTGATTACAGAATCCGTGTTTGAAAGTTATGTCATATAAATTATTTTTCGTACCTCATACGACACAATCGATCATAACACTAGTAAAAAATATAATGATGTCTCGTCAGCATTCAAATATTTATCATATATAACAAGACACAATAACTAATAGTCCTCTGTAGAGGATTTCATTTATTATTGCCGAGCGATTGTCGTACACACCACGCTCCCTGATAAAACGAATTAACAATGAAATACACCTGACACTTAAATGAAACTAAGTAGATGAATGATTTTACTAAGAATGAAAACGACACGACGAGCAAACATACATAAACATAAACAAAAATAGAATAAAAGGAAGATACGTGACAAGCAATTTTTGTGACGTTCCTCAAGTATGACAATAATTCCTTGGAAAACAAGAACAAAGTGGATTTCTGTCGAAAAAAGAAAGCGACAAGCGAGATGTATTGAATAAAGTATGACCTCAGTGAAATACAAATCAGCAAAGAACACCGAGGATGCGATTTCACAAGGAAAGGTAGAGAAATAAAAAGTTATGCGGCATTAGAGTGGTTAAAGTTGGCGTCAGAAGCTACCTTTGGAATCTCAAATGCTTCTTCGGAAATAACGAGATGCTCCGCTTGGAAGCGCAAAGAGAAATAGGGAATATGGCATTAGTGTCATTTAAACTTAATGACGTCGTTTTTATTAGTCAAATTGATGGATCGCAGGAGGAGATATGATGTATCTTTCTGCTGGTGCTCTAATAAGATGAGCATAATTGAATGATTAATACTGCAAATTGATGTGCACGTCACAAAAATATGTACATTATGGATAACAAGAAAGTTTACTTTGTGAGCCAGAATTATAGCTTGGTTCTAAGAAAACAGGAGAAAAGTTTTTAAAAGACAATTAAAACCGTTTCATGTGCTACGTTGTCTATTTGGGACGCTGTTTCCATGACTTCAAATGAATGCGGCAGCATTTAAGAGAAATAAGTCTCAGCCACAATTACATGATGGGAAAGTTTTCGCAAATGAAATAAATTTGAATTAAAATGTTGAACATAGCTTGTATCACTTCATTTTTAAAAAGAGTGTAAATTTCTATAATCTAGCTAATGATTTATTTTGCATTTTAATGAACGAAATAAAAAAAATTTGAAGCGAAACATTTGTGAAAAAAACCATTAAAATTTCTGCATGCCTTGAATGCTTTGTATGCAATGAATAAATTCTATAAGGCTCGCGTTGTATAAGTTTCAATCAGCATGGTAAAAACAATAATTCAGAATTTACACCACTCCATTTCTTATACCTTTCTCGTTTTCAGAAAAAGTCAAAACTACCTTTATTCGTTTCACAATTCATCACACAACTATTCTATTCGTGCATTTCCATGAAAGACTTGATTAAGAGGACTTAACCAATTTCAATATTTTGCGAAATACTTTAATGAGTTAGGTGATTCAGGCAACTCAATTGATTTCGATAGATACAAGTGGCACATGAAATTTATGGATTACGGTTTGAAAAGTGGTACGGAGTGGAATGTTTTCAATTTTAATAGCATTGTGTAAAAAAACAGTATATACTTGATTTCATCAAATTGGCTTATTGTCTTTTCACACAAATACTTTGACGAGTGTAAAAACACAATCTTCAATTGAACAGTCCCCTCTAAAATGTTAAACAAGAAAAAACTCCTATAAAACATCCAGAATGGAGAGCCTCTTCACAATGATTGCCAATTTCGTGTCGTCAAAAATCTTTCAATAATTGATTGATTGACCAAGAGAGCATCACTAACCAAACTTGCCCGGAAAGATCTTCTTTACACTGCAATGCATTTTAATAATTTTTTTAGTTAGAATCTTATCAAAAGGACCCTTTCCATTGTTATACAACTGTTGAAGAGTGAAACTTATAGGAAAGTATTTGAAATGATTTCGAAAATATACATGAAATTTTTTAACAACGATTCGTGCTTCAAAATCCATAAAATAGTTCTATATTATACTATGCATGGATAAAAAATTTCAGGACGAAGGCTCACGAATTTAAAATTAATATCATAAATAAATTTGTTGTGGTGCCAGTTGGAGCGTATTAACGTCAATATCATCCGAGAATCATAATTTTAATTTCATAAAAACAAAAATATTCTATCGAATTTGTATTAATCGCAAACAGCACTTTGAAAGATCAAATGTGTAAAAAAATAGTTTTTAATGAGTAAATTGTTTGATCTTCTATGTTGTTATTACTAACATCTTAGCGACGCTATGATCCCTTAAAGGCTTATATTAGCGGTGTCCTTCATTCAGTAAGTGAACTAACACCGACTGTAACTTTGCTGTTCTTGATTGTGCGATTATGTCAAATATATCATTGCACTAAGCAATTACTACAAAATTTCATGATATTTACAGAAAAAGTTAACTATGTGGATACTGTAAGGGGCCTTCTCGTTTATATGCTAATCGAACTCTTTGTCTTATTCCCTTCAGCTCTTCAAGTATGCATGAAGTTCATGAAAAATGATTTAAATGAAACGAAAATGTGATTAAATGGGAAGCCACGGTAAAAGAAATGTTGGGAAGCCGTAGCAAGTGATTCAAATTCAACTATTTGTAGTGAGCTAAGTAGACCAGGGCGGATCTGTAGAAAAACGACTACATTTGGCTGTTGAGAGGCGGCACGCTGATTTTTGCAGGAAAAATTGTGGAATAACTCGTATAACAATAATTGATCCATGCTCCCTCTCAAAAAGTCGAGAACATTAAAAAAATCTAAATGTTTAGAAAAAACAAGCCGCGAGGTGCGACCCTTGAGGTCCACACGGTCAACTTCCCAGTAATATCTACAAAGATATTAAAAATATTAAATACGATAATAATTATGGAAATAATATTAATTTTAATAATAAAAATTTACCTCTCATAAAAGCTATTGGAATGACTTAATATTCATCGTACCATCTACGCGAGCGTCAATTGATTACGTAAAGATTTTCGTGGATTGGTTTGATTGAATATTAACGTGGATCAATCGGAGGGGGGGACAGGTTACAAAGCTTATTCTACGTTATTTGTTATTTTCATATCGATACTTGAAGGACAAAACAGCGCTAACAAAAATGAATGCAGTTTTTGTTATTACGCTCACTTAAGAGATTTTGTCGCGTGATGGCCATTTTGAATAGTTGCGGTCAAAATTGCTAGCACTTCGGCATAATCACTGAATTTGTATTTTTTCACGATTTTACATCAATGAAACTCATAATTATTTCTTATTAACTTCCCACTATATGGGAAGTTCTTGTAATCGCCTCGAAAATCGAAATTGAAATTTTCAACTTTTCTTTACGTTTTGAGGTCTATAGAGTATATATAAAGTGTTTTTAGAAAGGGAGATGTATGTGTGTGTGTGTGTACGTACGTACGTACGTATGTGCGTTCGTGGACACTTTTTTCTACGAGCATAACTCACGTAAACAAAGTTGTATCGACTTCGTTGAGGTGTCAATCGAAGCGTCTTTGCAATTTTAAGAGCTGATTAGTTTTTGGGAAACTTCGGTCGGGGGGGTTTGCTGTTTTGCCCGTTTGAAGGTCATTTCTGTCAGGCGCTATATATCGCGAACCAAACAAACGATTTTTTTTAACAAGATGTCAATCGACGCGTATTAACGTTTTTGTTATTATATCATAAGTGCAAAAAATTAGGGTTTTTTTCAAAAACAATAAATTTTTAACCCTATTGTCAAGTCTTAGTAATCAATGTTTATAAAATTTATGTACTCCAAACAATGTTCGCAAAAACTTCATCAAAACTTTTTCTCATGATTACGTAAAAAAATAAATTAAAAATAAAAAATCATTAAAAGTCATCATGATTTTCATGGTCATTTTTATCATTCACTATATCTCACGAACCAGATATAATATTTGCATCATTAAAGTGTCAGTTGACGTGTATTAACATCTTTGTGAAGTTTTTAACATTATAAAAATTCGTTTCAGCCGTTTTTTAATTTGATAGAAGAAAATGCGAAAAATTATGGTTTTTTCATAGAAAATATTTTTAACTTGATTTGCACAGAACATTGATCCAGTTTATAAAATTTATACATTCTTATCAGTTTTTGGAGAGAAACCGGCAAAATTTTATTCCATGATTCAAAGTTACCATGTAAAGAGGGTTCATACGAGTGCTATTACTTTATATCTCTTATTCTAAAAAAAATGTTGTAAATTCAATCCAAGTTTTAAGATATTTGCATAATTTGAGCAGATTTTTAATAGTTTTTATAGTCTTTTACTTAAAAAAAATTGCTTAAATTTTGAAAACCAACAAAATTTTTCAAGACCAAAAAGGCCCCCACCGATTAATCCGCGTGAATATTCAATCTATCCTCATCGACCAAAAACCTTACATAATCAATGGACCCTCCCGTAGACGATATGATTCATATTAACTCATTCCTGTTACTATTACTTCTCATTGTTGTAATGTTATTGATGTTTATGTAGATATTACTGGGAAGTTGACCGTGTGGACCTCAAGGGTCGCACCTCGCGGCTTGTTTTTTGTTGATTTTGAGAAACATTGATTATGCAGTCAAAAATAGGTTCAATTGCATGTGAAAAGTAAAATATATGTATTTCAAATGATGAAGGAAGTAACTGAAATTTTACGAATACTAAAGAACAAAACTCTTAAAAACTACAATTTTTTATTTGATGAAAGCTTTTCAAAGCATATGATCTCAAAAAGTGTTGACTACAAAACATTTTACCATTCAAAACGTTGATTATCACAATTGTAAATTGATTTTCAAAATTTAAGCAGTTTTTTCATTAAAGTTAAAATACGGTTCTGTGAAGACTATTGAAAATCTCCGCAAATTATGCAAATAATAATAAACTTTGATTGACTTTACAACAATGTCTTTAGAATAAGAGATTTAAGGTATACAAATTCGTATGAACCCTTTTTACATGGTGACTTTGAATGATTTTTTTTATTTTAAATTCAATTTGTTTTGAAATCAAGAGAAAATATTTCGTTAGTCTCTACAGAAATTGATAAAAGTTTATAACTTTTATAAACATTTATTATTACGATTTCTATTTTATTCACTATAAATTAATTTTTTTATGAAAAAAACACTAATTTTCAATATTCTTTTAGTAAATTAAAAAATGGCTTTAAAGATTTTTTTAAAATTTAAAAACATCGTCAAAATGTTAATACGCGTCGATGGACACCTTAATGATGCAAAGATTATATTTGGTGCTCGAGATATAATGAATGACATAAATGACCATGAAGGTCATGATTACTTTTAATGATTTTTTATTTTTAATTTAACTTTTTTTTGTAATCATGAAAAAAAATTGGTAGTTTTTTCGCAAGAACGGTTTGGAGTATTTAAATTATATTAACATTTATTACTGCGTGTTGAAAATCAAGTTAAAAATTTGATGTTTTTGAAAAAACCCCAATTTTTTGCACTTTTTTTTCAAAAAATTAAAAAACCGCTCCAACGATTTTTTTAAAAATTTGGCAGAATCACGTAAATGTTGATACGCGTTGATTGACACCTTAATGATAAAAATTGCATGTTTGGTTCGTGAGATATAGCACATAACAAGGTTGACCTTCAAGGGGTGAAAACAGCAAAATCCCCCGACCGAAAATTTCCAAAAACTAATCAGCTCTTAAAATTGCAAAGACGCTTCGATTGACACCTTAACAAAGTCGATACGACTTCGTTTACGTGAGTTATGCTCGTAGAAAAACTGCCCGCGAACGCACATACGTACGTACGTACGTACATACACACACATACATACTTCTTTCTAAAAACACTTTATATATACTCTATAGACCTCAAAACGTAAAGAAAAGTTGAAAATTTCAATTTCGATTTTCGAGGCGATTACAAGAACTTCCCATATACTGGGAAGTTAATAAAAAAATCGTGTTTTCCTGCTTGTCTCACTCCTAACTTTAAAATTGTTCATTCCAAAATAAAGTTGCGTGATACAATTTTCTACAAGAATGGATTGATTTGAAATTCTAAAACATTTAACCCTTGCCGCAAAATAGCAATAATTAAAAAACTGGGAAAAAGCCGTTTCTCATTCAATTGTTTTTAACCATTTGAAATAAACTTCGGACCTTCATAGCTCGTTTGAAAAATCTTTATTTTATTTTTTATATTTTTATTCATATATCGCAAGTGACCAGATGATTCACTGGCAGAATGTAATCAGAAAAGAATTCAAATGGTTTAAAGAACCTTTTTTTCATTCATTGTTTGAATCCTTCTGGCACACGCTAAAATTCTGCGCACAATTACTAGCAAAAAATTAGGTAGATTAAGTAAAAACAAAAGGATATAGTATATTAACTTTATTCGTCTTAATTTCTATTCAAGAACACATTCGTTGTATTAATACCTTACTTAAAGACATTTGTATTGGATAAGCATTTCGGAATATGTATTAGAGATAAGCATTTTGGATATTAGAATGTGTATTAGAGAGATTAGAATTTACGTTTCAAATTGCCAAAGCATTTGTATTGGAGATAAGAAATCCATCATAAATACTCTGTTGAAAACGGTAGCAAAGCTAGTGGATGTAAGCACACTGAAGAAATCAAATTGTTTTTCCTTAGCTGTAACTGTATAAAATATCAAAATCAGTGAATCATTTTTTTATTATTTGATGATTAGTATATCTAGTGCTAAATTAAAGTTGTTTTTTTGTTATATGAACAAAATTTTTTTAAAAAGAAAATAAACGTGCTCTCTGTAAGCGCTTTGCTCCTTAAAATTAACATGTAGCCACTTAGATGACGCCATTTCACTTAATTGGCAGTAAAAAAATATCTACAACTAGGGACTAGATGAACTTCTAACTTTCTTTTGTTCCGTTAATTTCGGATAAGCTACCTAGAAGCATTAATGGTTACTGCAGCGCATTGTTGTTTAGATAATGATCAACAACTGAGCTGATATCCTGGTCTAGAAGTCATATTTTAATTTGAAATTTTCGACAAAAATAGTTTTGAGATAATGTAAGAATAAGATGTTATATATGAAATAAAAATTTCACAAACTTGTATGAAGATGTTAGTTTTTCGCGCCTCTGACTAACTTAAACCAAATAATACCTACCTATGTACTATTTAAAATTGCCTGGCGGTAATTATGTCTTATTTTTCTAAAAGATCAAACTAAATACCTCTACACTGCCTTATTATAGCCATAAAATACCTGTGTCGTATTAAATAAAGTACGATAATTACTTAGTTGTAAATGCCACTTTTGTCGAAGTCAAATATTCCCGACTGCTGTTTTAATTAATTAGTATGATGCGGTATATTTCCGTTGGAAATCAAAATAAAAGTGTAAAAGAAAATCAAGAAAGCGAGAATGTTAGTTAACATGATTGAACGTTCTTTCCCGCCGTTTTATAGACTTTAATTCAGTTAGTTCTTCAAAAACATCAGCCATCACGAATCAATGAATTTAGAACTGTCTAGTCACGACATTGTCGCCTGAGGGTTCTTTTCGTGTTGTAAATGACATTGCAAAAAATTAAGACTTGCATTTCCTTCGCGCACCGTCTACCGTCTAAAACACACAGTTTTGCTAGCACTCGTCCAAGGACCCTGAGTCAAACGTGGCGCTCTCTCAATGAAAATCATAATTTGGGGTTGTGCCAAAGAATTCGCGATGCGAATCAGTTTGTCCTGGTGTTGGAAACAACAACTATATGCTGCCGCTCGCGAAAGACATTTATACTTGTATGCATTCAATTTTGCCGTGGTATGAGTTCAATTTTCACCAGACTGATGTTGGATTTATTTTTGGAAAAGAAATATTCGGATATTAAGAGGAACGAGATAGATTCAAATTAATATGTGCACAAAAATACTATTATAGCTCGTGTAACTAACTAGGTTGATTACTTTTTCTTTATTGTGAAGCCAGAAAAACTGACACTGACCGAATATATTCAACGAGTCGATAATACCAAAGCGTTTTATACTCCCCAAGAAATGTGAACGTAGCAACTCAATTACTCCAGTTCATTTACATCGGTGTACCCTTTGTATCATGGTCAAAAACACGAAACTAATAACCATAACTGGATGCAAAAGTCGTCAAAGGATGCCGCTTAAGTGCAAAGATTGCTTTTCTTAAGTAGTTCTATTTTTTTCTCTGCTAAAGAAATGACTACTGTGCCATTCAACTATTCTGTAGAATAACATCCGCAAATTTGCCTTTTCAAAGGGCAAAGTGTTTTCCTGCGGGAATATATAAAGACAATCTCATCTTTTCTTCGAAAACGTAAAATCTACTTTCTCAGTAGAGACCAGCTTCATTTATCTAGTCCTTTTGCTCATCGCTTAAGTTTTGTGTTTGTTTAATTGAATTTTATTTTTCGATTCCCGAAAAGTTGGCAAGTCTGTGCTCAAATTTCGTTAGATCCAACAAAAGTTTTCACGCTAATGAAATAAATGGAAGCAAGAAAGCCGACATTGGAAGTTAGCAAAATGAATTAATGTCCCTGTGTTTGTGTTTTAAATGCTTGAACATCTGTAATTGAGACACAAAGAAGAATTTTATTGTGGAAATTATAGTACCACAAAGTTGGGTCCTTGCGTCGTTCGGAATGAACAATAGAAAGGAGTTTTCACAATAGTATCCTATAATTTCAAAATAATTACGTTATTCAACGATCGATTGCTGTCCAAGTGGGAAAATATTACTATATAATCCTTTTCAAACATTTCTGATGCAAAAGTCTAAGTATTTTTGGAAATATAATTTTATGTGATATTGATGGGATGCATCTGGATACTAAACAGTTGTTTGGTTTTTGATCCTTTTGATTTCAAAATGAACGTTCACACAATTCATATCAATGAATATACTTCTTTTCATTTTCAAAGTCAAATTCATGTATTTTTTATGTTTTTTGTACTACTTATATATTTTTTGGAAAATAATTATACCCTCTACGCCATTCTTTCTCTATTTCCTCAACTTTCCGTTACACAGCGTTAGTTTTTTCCCTTTCAAAGTTTAAGCAAATAGTAGAGAAAAGTCAGTAGATAATAACATCTTCTATGGTAGCTCTACAATTTTTTTTTCAATTGCATATCATTTCAGCGACCAGTCATTTAAAATAAATACAAAATATTATTAGATTTCTGTTTGCCATGCAAAATATTTTCAAAAGAATTTAAAAATATATTATTCGTTGCATGCGTGCGTGAAGTCTATATATGGCAGGATATATTTTACGTTGATTTTCGTAAACATCGATGATTAAACTAAAGGATGAATTCAATATTCACAAGGGATGCCTAAGAAACTGTGTGTCCAGCAATTAGAAACTACATATCGAGTCAGGTCTCCATTTAAGTGAGGAAAAATTTCAAAAATCAGCTTCCTACCTCAGATGAAATTATACCTTATAGGATCAGAAAGTACTATCAATGTAGAGCAGTTTTTAGAATATTAATAAATCGAAGAGGAACTTCTTATTTCTTCAATTTATTAATAAAAACTCTGTGTTTCAACCAGAAAATATCCTGGAGCCCATGTAGGATGATCCGTACTGGTGAGGTGAGGTTTTGACGAGCCAATGAAATCGATCCTAGCAAAGGTACGCAGATATTCAAGCGCATCGACAATAGTAAAATTGCCAGGTTTGCCAAGAAAAGCCGAACAATTGACACTCCAGGCAACCAAATAAGCCAATGGAAGGACACAGTGGGCGTAGACAGCAAATAACTACTACGGTTCTCAAATCGGTAGCAGTTGGTGGCAGTGCCTTCAGGAGACCAAGGCTCGATTTGGGCTGGTGCGACAAAGAAGATAGTGATACTGAACCAATTAACGCTGACGGTATTTGGTTAGACACAATACTTTATTTCTGGAAAACTAAAATGTATACAAACTAATGCTGACGGATTGATGAGAACCTGTGCCTCCAGAGATTTTGTCTGCTTTTGATTGTTTTATATAGCTACATAATGAGGCCTTCAACTCAAACTGATTCGTTCCTCCTCAATCAACTTTCTTCGACCAATTACTTTTATTAATTGAAATCTGATTGGATCCCTATTTACGACTGCAGATTTTTCAGTTCTTAGAAAATTAACAATTAGATGGGGTCGGTCAATAATTTTATTAGTGCATCTGGTAAACATATTTTTGTGGTCTTGAAAAATATTTTTGCGGTCTGGAAAATAATTTTTCTGGTCTGGAACTATATTTTTGTTGTCTGGAAAAATATTTTTGTGATCTGTAAAAAAAATTTTAAAATATATTTAAATTGAAATTAAATCTGTTTATTTTTCCTACCCAAAATGGCTATCAAATTCATCAAGTGATTTAATAAACTTAACATCGCTATAAACAGATCGAGTTGAAACACGGTTTTGAAAACTTTTTCCAAAAATTGATATTAATTAACAAAAAGATGGATCTTTAATCTTTGTGGTAGAGAAGGAAAAGATTTCTTCGGAGGAAATTGAGGTAGAACTCGATGATAATTTACTACATCTGATTTTAACAATGAAGTAATTCAAGTAGTTCAAGTCACTGATAAATGAAGCGAAAAAACCAGCAATGAAGACATTGAGCTTCTGAAATATGTTCAGGGAAACGCTACTTGAAGTAAGCGATCTTCACAGGAAATTGAAAAATTTGCTACAGAAAATTGCCTTCTAAATAAAATTTATAAATAAAACAATGTCTAAAAAATTATTCAGTTGCTATTTAAATGAAATGACTAATCATTTTTGTTTCTCTCTCTTTTCAGCGAGCAATAGTCCGTTCTACAGCAGACAAATGCAAAACTTTCCGTTTCAAATAAAATATACTCTAAGTACACAAATTGAAACATGGCGTAGGTTAGATAAGCCAAATATTGCAAGTGAAAATTTACAAATCATGAATGGTTTGAAAATAGTCCCAACGTTACCTTGACGTCACCCAACCAACGAACGACTGTGCGAACAATAATTGAAGGGTTTGCAGCAACAAAGAGTTAACTCCATTTTTAGGCCAAACAGAGTTTGCAGCAGTTACTGGCGGGAAAAAAATCAGCCCATAGCGTAAAAATCCGTGACACCAGAAATGAGACATCGCTGACTCTCGAAAGTCTACAACAGGCATACAATGGTCCTCTAACATTGAAACCTGCTAAACTAGAAGACGTGAAGGAACTCGCTGAGAAGTATGTTGGCCACAACGAGATGTGGTTCTACGATGGCCTAAATTCGAATGATGATGTCGAGGATCCTGGAGAAATCACCGACGCCGAATGCTATGATCAGTAGTTTTTTATTTTTTCTTTGGAGCTTCATTTTTCATTTAAGTACTATGTACTGAAAGAGTGTTTTCGGGCTTAGAATTTAGTTAGTACACTTGTTACTGTGTTCTTTTCTTGAAATAAACCAATTTTCTTGAAAGTGGTCCTTATTCAATGCTTGCTTACTTAAAAAAGACAGTAATTTTTAATTATTTGGGCCAAAAAGGAGTTAACTCTAGAATAAAATTGACTATAGAATTGCGAATTTGACGAATTCCTCAATAGAATTTGGCCAAAACATGTAGTGATAGGTGACAAATAATTGGACGAAGATAAAGGCGATTTAAATACATCCTCTATTTTTGAACAGTTTTTTTTATTTTCCCAAAAATTATAAAAATTTGAGTCAGCTCTTTGTTGCTGCAAACCCTTCAATTTAAGAAAAAAATGGCGCATGAATTTATCCGGAAAAATGGAAAATACCAAATGAAATAGATTTCGGTATTAAAAAGGAAAGTAATTATTTCTTTACTTCCATGATGAAGTCGTCAATGGTTTTCGCACATCTATAATGTCCATAAAATTATCTGGTTATGAAATAAAAGTCTGCCAATAAGGGTCGGGTTTTTAGCCATACATGTTTTATTAAACTCTGCTAGTGGCGGTGGTTGAAATGGAAAGAAGGAAAATATAATACTTGTATGGATGGATCTCTACTGAAAATATCAACATAAACCTAATAAAAAAATTGAATTTTGACAAAAACTGCTCTTTCTTCTATGAAAAATAATTCAGTAGAGATGATGATATTACTATTATTAACATTTGGCTTCAGATTGCATTTTTTATAAATGTGACTGAAGAAAAAACTTAATTTCATTTTGTTTCTACACAAAAGTAATTACTGGCAAATTCAAATTATAAGTTATCTCCGACCAGGCACTAGCTAAAATCTAACATTTGTGGATTGAAAAGTGTTCTTAACAATTGCTGGCAGACACAAATCAAATAATCCGTAAGCAAACGAAAATCCTAATCTTCAAAGACTGTATTCCTCACAACGCATTATATGTAGACATGTTTTGATTTATCCCACGTCATTAATTTTTCAAAATAATTCGTATCAATCTTTCCTAGAGCTATGCTCCTTAGCCAACAAGAGCTACATCGATTCTCATTGTGAATGGCAAAGGAAATTCCTACTCTTATTAGATTTGACATCGAATCATTCCAAAATACTTGAAAACACTCTGATTTATTTCCCCCAGATATAATTTAGGAATGCGGCAAAGCAAGATTTCTTCCGCAAAATTGTCCTATTTGTACGTACATATTTGCACTCTGAGGCATTTTCAAGCACCAGACTTTGGTGTAGAAATCATAAAACACACGCGAGCAGAGACTGACTACCACAAAAAACATTTGTTCCTCTATCTGAAGGATGTGTCTCTGCAAATAACCAGTTTATTTTGTTCTGCTTGAAGAATATTGCTGCATATTTCTCATTCGCTCGAGGCGCTGGAAAAAATCAAAATAACATATGGAACATACCCATATATTTGTAGGATACCCTGAAGGATTGTCGCTGAGAGAGGCATTTGGTAGGGGGGAAAATCACAACATAATCCGCTAATTTGAGATGTATGTCGCTAGCTATTGATGCAAAACTTCGAGGTATTGGAAAAAATAGATTTATAAATCCCTCGCAGAAAATTATTTGTGAATGTGGTCAGAAGATCCAACAAAATTAATCTTAATTTTAAATACTGAAGATTTATTTTTCATGCGTCTTATGACAGTGGTTGGCAACTCATAGTTTTCGGTGTCCAAATTTTAATTGCAGTTACTCTTGTATGACAAATAAAATGAAATGTGACTACCAATTTTAACATCATTATACTAAGATCATTTAACCGTTATTGTAATTATTAAAATCAAATCTACAACAATTTGCAGCGTAGCTAGCAATCAATTGAGAGAAAAACGTTTCAGAAGTTGTATGTCTACGAAAATTCAAAATGAAAATTTTAAGCGAAAAATTTAAACTTTTAGCCAAACATTGATAAGACATTTGTAAATTTAGATGAGTGAAAAGTGCCATTTTATAAAACGTTATACGACTATAGTGACTTACCAGCCATAGCACATGATCCAAGAAGAAGTAATGTTAACCATGAAAAGCCACATCCATTGACCGTCATTGTTCATTGGCACTTCCAACTTGATAGCTTTTTCGTCCAACGAATCCAGTTTGCATTTATTATGAAGACCACAACGGTCTCACATTTCCTCACAAGAACTAACGCAATAACACATTTGCACTTTCTAATCTTTGCACTGGCACAATATGTTCACCACACTTCTACCAGATCTGAACCTTTTGTTGAATCGTAATACCATTTCAAAATAGTATTCGCTCATTTTTGTATTTTCCAATCCCTTTTGATTGCACTAATAATTATGGTGTGATAATGTACTTGATCCCAACTGAGTATGGTGGTGACAAAAGTTATTGGTTCTGCAATTAAAAGAAGCAGTGAGTCGGAATTATTTAAAATTAATTTGTTGTTATTATGTACGGATTGAATAATTTTTTCAAATCGATTGAACTATTTTAACAAAAATAATATATTTTGAAGATTAACGTAAAAATCAATTGCTAAGAATACTCAACTGTAACTCGTTGAAATAATTTTAAGTGACAATCAATTATTTAAACGAAAACGTTAACGTTCAATCTTGATTAAAAGGGAATAAATCAACTTGCTTTTAAAATACTCGATTTAAATGCAAAACATATTTCTTTCGGTTGTTAAAAATTAATAAAGAAAACGGTTCCGTACTTATAGAATTATTTTATCCATACCCTGCCTTCAAATCCTTGAACCATGCGTTCTTAAAAATGATCAGTATGCCATAACATATCAAAGTCAACTTACACGCACAGCACTTAATGCTGGGACGATAAGAAAAATTACTCAAACATTTTCGAAGGTAGCTTTAATAAATCAAAATCAATTTTAATGTGCATGTGTTTGCCACATATTAATAGAACTAATATTCGAAAATGATTCCATTGACGCCTGCGATAATTGAACGCTACAGTTAACTCGCTAATTTCTAAATCTATAAATTAGATAAATGTGAACCAAATCTGATAATAAATCTTCTTTAAAACTTGTCATAATTTTCAGATGTTCCGTACTATTTCTGGCGAATGTTGGATTTAGCAAAAATGATATGGTGGTTTAATTTTTTTAAGTAATATATAGCGTGTTAACATACACACGTTGAACGAATTCCTGGGGCTTTAATATTCATTTAAAAGTGGGTGGAAAAATATTTCTGTGTGAATTTCGTTCATTATTTGGTTGACGATATAATAATATTAGAACAAAAAAAATAACACGGATTTGCATCAAATTTTCTTTTAATGAAGCAGCATAAATTATATTTAGTTGATATTAACTTCCCAGTAAATCGGAAGTTCTTGTTTAAATTTTGTAATAAGATTTTATACGAATAAATATAGTTTGCGATCCTTGAAACATGTTTAAGTATTTAACGGGAAAAAATATATTTTTGGAACAGGGTTGTTGACTTCATATAAAATTTGAACAGCATTTGGTTTGTCAATAGCCATGATTAATTTTTATTTAAACCAATGGAAATAATAAACACAATCACACACAATCTCTAAAATAATATAACATATTCTCAATTATTCTGCCGCGTTTTAATTGTTCTTCAGACTATTTCACAACAAAGTCCTACAAAAAGTGTAACAATAACCAAATATTGATTGACTTTCATTTAATGATCAAATATTGATTAACTCCAAAGACACAGTTATTGATTTGTTTTATTTAGAACACTAGCGCATTTTTTTGGATTATTTATTATATAACACTATAAGAACTCAACGCAGTAACAGCAAAAGTAATACTTGTAAACATTATTGGCCAAAGCAACAAAATGTCATGGATAAGTCTCGTATGTCAAAGAAAAGTTGAAGTAACCTTTCAAATAGGTATGACTAAAAAATATTGGACAATGACAAATTTTCATCCCTAGAATGTATCTTAGGCTGTAAGTTTTTCTACAGGATTCGTGAATTTCATTATTCAGTTGATTAAACAGTTTCATCATTACATTTACATCATTAGCTATAAACATAATCTTCAATTGCAAACACATTGTAAATATTTTCATCAATTAAAAATAAGACCACGTTGAAGAGTAACAAATGAATAAGTGCTTTCACAACATCATAAATCAAATATTGGAAAAATCAGTCTTACGCAATTTTTCATTGCACTTATAAGAAAGTGATACTTGACTCGATGAAATCACCGCTTTTCAAAAATTGCAAATAAAAGTTGCTTTTTGGAATGATTCTGAATTTTAGCTTTAGTTTTTGAATTTCATTGTCAAGTGTCTGCATCCATGCCCCGAAAATGATACCAATAATCCAGCATTTCGTTTTCGCCAAACAAGTTTTGTTTGGACTTTATTTGATGTCAGTTTTTGATCATGGTCTTTTAGTTTTTTTCAATAGCTTGTGAGTTCTCCTTTTCGTCAATAAAGCTACAAAGAGCAGTAAATGTAAGGCTTTCGTGGTTTTCACTAGTTCAACGTTGTTTGAAGGTATACTGATTTGTTCCATGTTACTATATGGAACATCCAAGTCTTACCAATATTATTAATATTGGAAGGATCATAGGCATCCTAAAATACATACTCTTAATTGTGACTGCAAACTTCCACGTGTCTTCAGATCAATATCAGCTCCTTTCCCTTTCGAAAGACTGCAACCATTCAATAACTATGCCTTAAAAACGTTCAATTTTAATATTTCATAGATTCGACTGGTTTTACATGGAAATATTGGACCAGAAATTGTAAAAATTTCAGAACATGTGTATCAAACCATATATAGATACAAAATAAAATAGTTACTGGTAACCGTTTTCTGCTAGTACCTTCAAAATTTCAATATATTGCACCGGACTGATGCATTTTTTTCAAATTTTTCATTGATTTTTCATTATTACAAAATTGTTTTGAACTTTCTGTTAACCTTAGGTTTGGAGCACACATTTTTCACTTTGTGTCCTGTCAGTGTGTTTAAATTACTTGAACAGAACCTAAACGTAAGAATACACTTAAAGTATAATCGGGGCATATAAATGGAAAAAGTTTTGAATCAAAAATTAATTAAAAGGTTTTTATTGCACGACAAATGTAAAATTTTATATTACCAAATATTGCAAAAATATTACATATTCCAAAGTCATTTACTTTGACGGCTTTAGCAACCCACTTTTTTCAAAGTGGTCTACAAGCTTTACACCAGTTTCTGTAATATTTTCTTCTGGCACTTACACTTGTTTTCAGTTAAATGCTCCAATTACTTAAAAAAACTTCCAAACGATACTTTTAATGCTCTAAGTATATGTGAATTAAATCGTTATCAACATAAGAAGCCAAACGGAGAATCAAATCAACCTAAAATGCAAGAAGTTGTTATCGCTAACTATTCAATCAAAACTATGCAAAAATAATTATTACTTAATTTACAAATTCGTTATGCTTTGTTATCGAAAACTAGCAGTCACAGTAGATTTCTTTTATTCAAAGTAGTTCAGGGTTGGATTTTAAAGGTCTGCAATCTTGATAGGTTCATTTTACCAAAACTCATTCAAAACAACTCAGTATCCTCGCATCCATTCTTGTTTTCTATTGCTTCAATAAACGCTTCATATTTTACACATGAATATCTTCTATTTATTAGTACAAAAATCGTCGTTATTACAACAAAACGACGAACTTAATTTACTTAGCCATTCTGCTTTTAGGATTTTTTGGGCAATTTTGTTTTGGTATTTTTAAATAATTTTCAAGTTGCTGAATGCAAATTATGTTATTTGAAATATAGCATCTGATCTGGTGAAGCATATTAAAGTGAACTCAGAGAGATGAACATGAATTCTCATATATGTAGTAGATTTGTCCATACAAAGATGTTGCAATGCCGAAAAATTATATATAACCCTAAAGATGATCGGCTGGAACCAGAGACAACGAGTTTATAAATGACGTAATATTTTAAATATTCAGTTTGGATATATTCCTCAAATTTTTTCAAGGTGGTCGCAATCAATTTGTTCGAACTATATTATACAAAAGTTCTTCAAACTTCAAAGAGAAAATTATTTTTTCATAACTACATACATAGCGTTAGCTCCTAAAACATTCATGGCGATGTACATTCAGAGCATTTCCTGTAGAAATTGAATCAGGTTATTCACATTTCAACAAATGCGTTGAATGAGTTACTATGTACAGTGCCACAGGTATTGACTACATTCATTCATACATACATACGTCGCAAGTCTGCTACGGAGTAACTTATTTTTATTACTTTATTATCTTCCCAGAAGTTATGGGTTCGATTGAATACATAAAATATATTTTATTTTTTACTGCGATGCTAGAAAATAATCTTAAATAGTGTTATCTTCGATGTTGTAATTTTTGTGTTCTTCTCGTTTCTGTTTTTGTTACTACATTCCCTTCTAGTTCACTAAGTTTTCATTATTAGCAAATTTTCATATTTGTCTCAGCTTTTGTTTTAATATTTCCAAGTCCAAATTTAAACAATTCATTAAATTTAAATTCTGCAAACATTTTTGCTAAGTTAAAATCACCGCCGACTCACACAAACATTGCACCAATAAATCAATCCAGTTGCAACACTATTGCAGTTTCAATACTTCGTTCAGAAAGATTTAAAGCAGTTTCAGATTTGACAAAATATTTCAGTTTGTCTCAAGCCAATTGGACAATCTTTTATTGGAAGCAAGCTCTACTGCATTCCGATCACGTCTTGGAAAAATATACCATATGACTTTCGTTTCAAAATAGTTTTTCTTCTTCTTAGCACGACTTCATTGCATCTTCCGATTGTTTTCCCGAAACGACTCACATAAAGTTTCTTTTTGCGTTCGTGTCTTTCAAGTGTTCTTCGTTCTATTAGTAGGAAAACTTACTTACATTCAACACTCCTCGACAATCATCTTAGATATAATTTTTTTATCCTCACGCTTGCCTCTGAAAAATGTTATTTCTGGGAGAAATGGGTATTGCAAAAATCCAAGTTGGCATCGTTTTACGAGTGAAAGGAGAGTTATTTTCGTTGTTTCAGCATACTTTCGAACGTATGACGCAAGAATCGATTTCAATGACAGAAGAGAATTTGGGCTAGAAAAGAATTTCCTTTGTTGATCCTGGAACATGCTGAGATTGAATTTCTTCAGACAGTTGGACTGCCGACCATGTGCTACTGAAATTATTATTAAAATGTTTTGTTTGCTGGTTGCAGTGATCTGGATTTAAAATTCAATGAAGACTAACTTAAGCAACTATATACAGTGTACCAATAATGTCTTCGTACAGCAGCTGTTTGGAATTCAAATGATAACAAGCCGTGAGGTGCGACCCTTGAGGTCCACACGGTCAACTTCCCAGTAATATCTACGTAAACATCAATAACATTACAACAATGAGAAGTAATAGTAACAGGAATGAGTTAATATGAATCATATCGTCTACGGGAGGGTCCATTGATTATGTAAGGTTTTTGGTCGATGAGGATAGATTGAATATTCACGCGGATTAATCGGTGGGGGCCTTTTTGGTCTTGAAAATTTTTGTTGGTTTTCAAAATTTAAGCAATTTTTTTTAAGTAAAAGACTATAAAAACTATTAAAAATCTGCTCAAATTATGCAAATATCTTAAAACTTGGATTGAATTTACAACATTTTTTTTAGAATAAAAGATATAAAGTAATAGCACTCGTATGAACCCTCTTTACATGGTAACTTTGAATGATTTTTTTATTTTTAATTTAGTTTTTTCATAATCATGGAATAAAATTTTGCCGGTTTCTCTCCAAAAACTGATAAGAATGTATAAATTTTATAAACTGGATCAATGTTCTGTGCAAATCAAGTTAAAAATATTTTCTATGAAAAAACCATAATTTTTCGCATTTTCTTCTATCAAATTAAAAAACGGCTGAAACGAATTTTTATAATGTTAAAAACTTCACAAAGATGTTAATACACGTCAACTGACACCTTAATGATGCAAATATTATATCTGGTTCGTGAGATATAGTGAATGATAAAAATGACCATGAAAATCATGATGACTTTTAATGATTTTTTATTTTTAATTTATTTTTTTACGTAATCATGAGAAAAAGTTTTGATGAAGTTTTTGCGAACATTGTTTGGAGTACATAAATTTTATAAACATTGATTACTAAGACTTCACAATAGGGTTAAAAAATTTATTGTTTTTGAAAAAAACCCTAATTTTTTGCACTTATTTTTAAAAAAAATTCAAACCGCTCCAACAATTTTTTTTTAAAATTTGATATAATAACACAAACGTTAATACGCGTCGATTGACATCTTGTTCAAAAAAATCGTATGTTTGGTTCGCGAGATATAGCGCCTGACAGAAATGACCTTCAAACGGGCAAAACAGCAAACCCCCCCGACCGAAGTTTCCCAAAAACTAATCAGCTCTTAAAATTGCAAAGACGCTTCGATTGACACCTCAACGAAGTCGATACAACTTTGTTTACGTGAGTTATGCTCGTAGAAAAAAGTGTCCACGAACGTACGTACGTACACACACACACACACATACATCTCCCTTTCTAAAAACACTTTATATATACTCTATAGACCTCAAAACGTAAAGAAAAGTTGAAAATTTCAATTTCGATTTTCGAGGCGATTACAAGAACTTCCCATATAGTGGGAAGTTAAAAAACAATGAATTGTTGCAACGAATTTGAAAAAGTGTTAATGCAGATTTGTTCTTTAAACAATTTCATTTAATTTAGAAACAAAAACTCATCCATTTAAAATATTCATTGCAAAGTTATTAACTATAAAGAAAACAAAGTCGACAATTCGCCTCCAATAATGTCTTCGTACATTTAAGCTTTCGCTTGCCTTTCGATTTCTTTGCTGACAGTTATTGATCATAATTAGTTCCCACTCAAACCGGTTTGTACTTACAGTAAATAAAGGAACATAAATGTAAATTTCGTTGGTTTTGCTCAGTTTTAAATCGAAATAATGCCTGGTAAATACTTGTCGTTGAAAGAGCGTACACTCATATTAAATTTACACGTAAAAGAGCAAAAATCTTACGCAGAAATAGCTAAACTACTATCACGGAGTCGTTTCACTATCCAATCTGCAATCGGGCGCTTTAAATATGAAGGCCGTGTAAAAAATAAGCCTAAATCATGAAATCCATTCATAAGTGCACCAAAAAGTAGTGGAGAGCTCCTTCAACCCAATCGAAAAGAAGTTCATCCAGAAACAGTACGAAAAGCCGTGATTGATGTCGGATTTAAGTCTGGTACACTTCGTAGGATGCCACTGGTAAGTGTAGTTATTCGAAAAAAACGTTTGAACTTCGTTCGGCAACACCAAAATGCATCTCTTGAGTTTTGGCGCAATATTATATTTTCTGATGAGTCCAAATATAACATTTTTGGGTCTGATGGGAAACTAAGAGTATGGAGAAAGCCAGGAGATGTTTACAACCCCAAACACACCGTCAAAACTGTAAAACACGGCGACGGTGGCGTAATGGTAGGGGGCTGTATGGCTGCCAGCGGCGTTAGACACTTAGAAATAATTGTAGGAATCATGGATCATCGGGCATATATTGAAATTCTATAAAGAAATTTGAAGCCAAGTGCTAAAAAATTGGGTGTATCAAAAGATTTTTACTTTCAACAAGATAACGATCCTAAGCACATGGCTCATAATACTAGGATGTTCTTGGCGTACAAAACTCCACATTTGCTCAAAACACCACCGCAAAGTCCGGACCGCAATCCCATTGAGCACATGTGGAACATGCTGGAAAAAAGGATCAGGACTCATCATATTAGCTCGAAACCTACGCTGAATCAGGCCCTTCAGCAGGAATGAGCAAAAATAGAGCGAAGCTATGCAAAAAAATAGTAGATTCGATGCCACACTGCCTTAAAGCCATGGTTAAAAATAAAGGCTACCCAACCAAGTATTAACAAAAAAATTATCTATAGTTTTTAAGATTTTTCATAAACTGTTTCTTAAGTGTACGAAGACATTATTGGAGGCAAATTGTCGACTTTGTTTTCTTTATAGTTAATAACTTTGCAATGAATATTTTAAATGGATTAGTTTTTGTTTCTAAATTAAATAAAAATGTTCAATGAATAAATCTGCATTACAACTTTTTCGAATTTGTTGCAAAAATGTATTGTTTTTTATCATTTAAATTCCAAATAGCTGCTGTACGAAGACATTATTGGTACACTGTATGTACATATAGGAAATCTCTCTTGAAAATACATAACACGGGTCTCACATATTCTGAACACTACTTCTTGACGAATTCAGTACGTGTCAACTTATTAGCATAAAAGGGTGAAAAGTGTGGTTTTGGTGTTTGTTTGCTGGCATCCTCATCTAAAGAAAACAAAAATTCATAAATAAGTAGTCCTTGTGCTGTCAAAGGCATTGTTCCGAAAATTATCGTAGCAGCCATTTTTAAAAAAATCTTTGATCCTTTCACACACAGGTGCTCCTCGTTAATTACAACTGGTTAATTATGAAATCTTTGATGTGATATTTGATTTAGAATAGGGAGCATGACCCTTGAAGAGTTCAAATTTCTCTTTTTTCACATTATTTCTACCAGCATCAGGCTATGATCATGAGTTCTACACTCATGAAGCAGCGACATGTGATGGTGAAAATAAAATAATTATGTTAAAATATCTGAATCAATCAGATGTAGCTAATCATCATTGTTAAAAATGTTGTTTACGAAATTATCACAGTAAGGGAAATTCAATCTAATTGATTTATTTTAATTTTATTCTACCAAGGAAATACTATTCTTAAATCGAAAATCGTCTGTGAATAAGTTCCTTTTCTTTATTCTAGACGTATTTACGAAGACAGCATTCTAGTCCTGGTCAACGAAAACGTTTTTGATACGTCTTGTTTCGCACTTTACACATACACACACTTCATTCCTATTAGTTTTTATTCAGTTTGCACTATATTTTGATTCGCACAACCGTGGGTGAAAAGCACCGAAAAATCAGCACTCAATTTGCGGATTTTTTTCCAATTTCATAGAATCCTAAGTACATACTCAGTTCGACTACAGGACGCCATCACCAAATTTATAAATAATGTAAGTCCATGGTGGTCACAAAATTTCCAAGCAACTTTATTACATTATGAGCAAACATCTATTTCAGATGAAATGAAATAAAGCAGGTAATTTTTTTTTGGAAATTGCTCTTTGATTTCATGGGAAGTAATGAAAAAGATTTCATGTATGATTTTATTTTCGTTATTTTCTTCGTACAATAATGTTTCCACTTGAAGTCCAGAATTGATGATGCAAATCCTGAAGTAAAAGTTTGAAGCATTGCTTTTAGCTTTTTTCATTTTATAAAACAAAATCAAACAAGCTGATTGATATACCACGTGAAAAGCCTCGCAAGCTCCTGTAGCAACTGCGTTGATTAGAAGGTATACGAGGGTTAAATTTCTTGAAAAAGGATTACCAATATTCATATGCATTATTACTTCAAGGATAGATTGTTTGAGTTATTTAAGTAGAGAAAATGATTAAAAAGGCTTGGAAAAAATGGATAGCAAGGAAATTGTTTTCGATGGTAAGGTTATCCGATATACTGAATTAAGAGTAAAATAACAAGAAAAATAATGGGGCTTATCTATCGCATGAACAAAGAATAAAAACATCACATAGAAAAATTGTAATAGACTTTCAAGTTGATAATTGGAAGGCTTCAATCTTTCAATTAGCAAAAGAGTTAGTCCCTTATTATTTAACTAGGTAGGACTTCAAAACGTTTATAAACTATGTTCATTCAAATAGTACAATTGAATACCTGTGTTAGAAAATTTTCGATACAAGAAATATCACGTTCTATCAGAGTTTTCAGATCCAGTAAACTTTATATCGGGGCAGAACATCAAAAAGTAGTGATGTTGGTTTCAAAATCAGGACACTTGAAAACTCAAGCTTTTGTAAATTCACGTTTTTGTTAATTGCTTTGTAATAAAATGGCACGGCAGTACAATTCTCAGTGCCTATTTACTAGCTAAGATACAATTATCTTTAATATATATTTTTATATGATACAATAGGTATTTTTTTTTTAATTTATACTTTGAGTAAAATTTTACTGCTTTAAGACTTATCACGTTATTATAAAATTCACTACACATCTACTTAAAATTCTTATTTAATTGCATTTCTGTCCTTACATGTTCAACGGATAATTTGTTTTGTCTCTAAGAACAAACACTATTTGATAGAGAATTAAGTTTTTTTTATTTTGCATCGTTTGAAACTAGTATGGATGACCTGTAAGGAAATAACTTTTGCAGAATAAAAATATTTTGTTTATCAAATAGTTTGTGCCATTTTTGCATTATTTTCAATTTTTGCTCTGCACTGCTGTCTTCAGTACTACTTTCATACAAAAAACTTCCTCATAAATATATACGTCTTTTGAAAGATATATGACAGTAATAAGTTTTCAATTATGTTACTTATTGATACGCTGAAGAATCTTCGTGAATCTTTTTCTTAAACCAATTTAATTTGTTTTCATTAAATTCAATTTTTATACCAAGTGCAACATACAACTTTTATTATGAGGCGGTTTTAGTTTGCCTTTTTTATTAAATTTTAAGGCGTGAAGTCTTGGAATTTATTGTCAATTATTTGCTTTAATTTTTTAGTAAGTATGTTTATCATATTGTTACCTTCCAAGCAAAGCAAGGTTTCATTTTCAAGATTTAATACAGCATCTTGTACAACTCTCAATGTATTTTGAACAATAGCAAGGTTAAGGTATGTTTTCTGCATTATGTAAGAAATTTTATAATGCAGAAGGACACTCGTTTTCATCTTGTGATAAAGTTATCATATATCACATCAACCGATTTTATAGCACGTTTAGAAGTGATTGCCATAAGCTTGTGCTTGTGGGGAAAATTCAGATTCATGCATTCCTTCAAAAATTTAAGCCTTTTTTTCTTTTCAAATAGTATTATTATGCTGACAATGTAGCTTCAGAATAAAATTCTTCATATCAATTTTACATAGCCCTGAAGCAAATGTTACACTGTTGTTTAAAATATGTGCTGAATATCCCAATGAAATAATATTCTCATTTTCACTGCGCAAGTTCATCTGAAATACTGAATCGTGGCATCCAAAATTAAGATTCACATTGCCTGCATAATAACTGGTGAAAAATTTAGTTTCAATATTACATTCTTTGAAACGAGTTACTATACTTCCCTAAATGTCTAATATAGTTTCATCTTTGAAACTCACTCAAAAAAGTTTCTAAACTGGCGTTTTAAACCACGGGCAGGAGTTTAAGTTACTTCAATAGCTATCACAATTTATTCTCCGGTGCTTATTTAATCAATATTGAAAAATGAGTTTAAAGGTTTCGTAGTATTGGTGTCTCTATCTTTTCTATTGTGATTCTTGACTTTTGTGCTTTTCTATGTTATTTTTACCCGCATGAAATGTATTGGAATCTTTCTCATAAATTTACAAGGTCCTTTATACTTATTGTTATGGACGGCTTTGATTATGATTTTTTTGCCCTTTTACATCAAAGCAAGGTCTTATTTTCAAGATTCAATACAGTATTTTGTGGAACTTCTAATGCATTTCAGTATTCAAGGAACTTCATAGTGCAGGAGGACACTTGTCTTCGTCGATAATGGTAAAGTAATCTCTTAATATATCAAATGAATTGATGACACGTTCTACAGCGAGGAGAAGTGATGGCTGTATAGTTTTGCCAGTTGCAGACCTGGGAAAAGCTCAGATTCATGCAGTCATCAAAAAATAATAACTCCTGTCAATTATTGCTTTTTTGGAAATCAGATGATTTAAATAAAATATCATAGTTTTTCAAATTTTCATTAAAATTCATATAGAAACAATAAACAATAAATATGTATAGGTACTGAATCAAAGAGCGTCCATTAAATATGTATGAACCATTTGTCACATGTGTGAATTTCATTTATTGTAAGTGGTCGCAAAATTTCAGTTACAATTCAGTTATCTTCTGTAAAAAATTTTATGTTCTACATATAATCAGACATAGAATTTTTACTGTGTATTACATGTTTTTTAGAATAAACTTTAAAATAAAAAAAGATTACTCTTGTTAGATAAAATGGTGCAATAGAGCAGAAACAATAGTAGTTACTCCATTTTCAAGCTTTCCGTTATTGAGAAATTGTAGCTTTCAGTAGCTTACTAGGTTTGATTTTAAAGGTACATGAGATTTCAATTATTTCTTCTCCAATTTTTTTAAATACAACTAAACAGCGATTATTTGCAGCATATTCAATGCTTTTCAATATTAACCGGAAAATAAGAAATAATTATCAATCTCATTGGTGGTAAATGGTGAAAAAATACAAATTCAGTGATTATACAGCAGCCAAGAAAATTATGGATGCAACTATTCAAAATGGCCATCACGCGATAAAATCTCTACAGTCGGTGTTAACACAAAAACTGCATTCAATAACTCTGAAATTCCGATTTCACCAACTTTTTGCTGGCGCCCTTTTTTTATTTTAATCATTGATATAAAAATAGCCACTTACGTATTAAAGGCTTTGTAAACTGCCTGTCTCCGATTGATTAGCGTAAAGATTCGAAACCACCCTCCCCCCATTCAATAGAAGCCTTACGTTATCAATGGAAACCCCCTACAGCGATACGGTAAATATTAACTTATTCCAATTACTATAATGAGTACTTTTCTGGGAAGTGATTTTTAGACTCACCCTATCGCTTCCTCACCCCACCCTTTTACGCGGGTGGGTGAGAGAGCCGGGGATGGTTTGTATAAGATGCAAAACGTGTCTCCGAAGTGTTACCCTATTCATATTACATTGCCGGTAAAAATGACATTCATCAATTTTTTTATGATTTTTTTAATATTTTATTTTTATTTTTTTAATTTTTTGGGAGGGAGGTTGAAATCTTCAAAAGATACGTCGGGCCGATACGTCACGTCGGGCCGTGACCACCGCAAACTTTTCATGGCATTGTAGTAGGGAAACCCTCTACTGCCGCCCCCTTTGGGATGGGGTGGTAATCTTAACCTTTACCGAAGCTTTCAGCATTGAATAGTTTGAACGAACAAATTGGTTAAATTCAGTTATTTCCATTCTGTACAACAATTACTCAACGACAAGCAATAGTGCTCAATTAACCCTGCACCATTTTTTCCCTAAACTGAACGTAGCCTCCAAATTCAATAGCAATTAAGCATGTATTCGACCTTTGCGGAAAAAATAGCCCAATGGCAAACCTGTCCTCTTTCAACACTATGCGTTAGTTGAAATATGCGACGCCGGAGACAAGACAACTTGAATAGCGTCAAGCGTTTTCCTCGGAAAAATGTCTTTGGATCTAGTCAGCGATTTTCCTGCTCTCAAGCTATAAATAAAATATCCGATTCATGCTTGAAGAGCTCGCACGAGATGAAAATGCCAACATATGAACATACATAGGTGGACACACATGATGGTCATTTAATTTCAGTATTAATGGCGTCTACGAGTAATTGGCACAACCAACCGCAAAACATTGATTCGCCACACTCAGTTTGTTCGTCAGCTACATGCCATGAACACTAAACGTATTAAGAGCGTGTTACAATTGAAACGTGCATATTTTACGCACGCAAGGATGTTCTACAGCTATGCAAAAGCCGACTGTTGGTTGCCCCGTCCAACTGTAGAAGAAAGCGACAGTATCTTCTTTTTTGACCCCCAGTCACGCTTAAAGATACTGAAAATGCTGTCCAACCTAGTGCCCCAGTTTATTAGACAAGTTTCGGTTCCCTATCACAATGACTTGCTGCAAAAGGTACATGCTCTGATGGTCGGATGATAGAGATCACAATCTAGCTTTCTCGACAAAGGATACCTGAACATCGATAGAAGGCTGTTTTGCCCACGTGAACAAGTCCCTAACAGCCCATTGTGAGGTGCTTCCGGCAATGCTCCTAGGTAACGTTGCCGCTCCCATCTGGCGGAGCTCTCGCTTTTATGATTGTCTTGCTCGTAAAGGCTGATTTAATTTTAATCAATTTTCGCCATATGGCAATTTACTTCAATGCTTTACGTGCGTTCCTCGCCAACTTGAGCGGATCCCAGCCATTAAAAGCATTTGATTGAAAAGTTCCGAGCGTTCTTTAAGATGGGGTGGAAAGATTGTTTAAGCGAGCGCGGATGCCTTTTACAGCAATGACGCGGAACAGTGAACATTTTGTAATATTTATGGGCGATTCGTAAAAAGTGAATAAGAGATGAGACATCCTTACACTTACATTTTTGCTTTCATCGACAAACATCACCATAATCAGATAGCATATGCATGACATTGGACTCCATCGACTGAGTGGTTTAACGATGGGAGTATTATACAATGAGTAAGCAAAGATCTTCCGCATGACTAACCACGCAAGGAAAACACGTCCCAGGACCTATTCGGTTCTGCCAAACTGTCTTCGCAACTGAGCACCTTAGCTTCGTGTCTGATGGAGTGCCTTTTGTTCTTGAAAATAAAGTGCCTGTGAAATTGGACAGAAGTGGGAAGATTTTAAAGATGTATGCACAATGCGTCTTTGTTTGGAATCTAGATGTAACACTTAGGCTTTCTCTGGATGGAATGGAAGGAATTGTGCATAGCATTGTTTCATTGAGTTACTTCCCGTGAAATCTGAGCTTATTGTTTCTGAAAGTATTGAAGGGTAACTTGTGTGCAATTGTTACAGCGGGTCGGTTCTTACATCATGCATTTTGATATAAACTTTCCATATAGCGTCATGCATCCTGACTGACGTAGAGGTTCAAGGGTATAATTAATATAAGGTAATATCATTTCGAAGAACCCTTTTCATATGGTAACTTTCAATGATTTTTTTATTTTTAATTGAATTTTTTTTCAGAATCATGAAAAAAGTTTTGCTGGTTTCTCTTCAAAAACTGATAGAAATGTATAAATTTTATAAACATTAATTACTGTGTTGTGCAAATCAGGTTAAAAAAATATTTTTTCTGAAAACTTAGGGTTTTCGTATTTTCTTCTATTAAATTGAAAAAACCGCTGAAACGGATTTTTATAACGTTGAAATAATCAAAAAAAATTAAAACACGACGATTGACACCTTAATGGTGCAAATATTATATCTGGTTCGTGAGATATAGTGAATGTAAGAAATGACCTTGAAGATCATGATAACTGTTAATGATTTTTTATTTTTTATTTAATGTTTCTTGTTATCATAAGAAAAAGACATTGCTTGAAGTATATAAATTTTATAAAAATTGATTACTGTGTTCCGTAAATCAAGTTAAAAATTTGTTGTTTATGAAAAAAACCTAATTTTTTGCACTTTTTCCCCTTAAATTAAAAAAACGGGTCCAACGATTTTTTTTTCAAAATTCGACAGATTCACGCAAATTTAAATACACATTGATTGACTTCTTGACAATGTAAACCGTATGTTCGGTTCGCGAGATATATATAACGCATGACGGAAATGACCTTTATTTTTAATTTAAATTTTTACGTAATCACGAGGAAAAGTTTTGATGTTATTTTTACAAGCATTGCTTGAGATATATAAATTTTATAAAAATTGAATACTGTCTACCGTAAATCAGTTTAAAAATTTATTGTTTAGAAAAAAACCTAATTTTTTGCACATTTTTTTCTTAAATTATAAAACGGCTCCAACGATTTTCTTCAAAATTTGATAGATTCGTCGATTGGCACATTAACCATGTAAATCGTATGTTTGGTTCGCGAGATATAACATATGGCAGAAATGACCTTCAAAGGGGCAAAACAACTACCCCCCCCCCGACCGAAGTGTCCCAAAAAATAATCAGCTCTTAAGATTGCAAAAACGCTTCGATTGACACCTTAACGAAGTCGATACGACTTTGTTTACGTTAGTTATGCTCGTAGAAAAAAGTGTCCACGAACGTACGTACGTACGTACAAACACACACATACATCTCCCTTTCTAAAAACACTTTATATATACTCTATAGACCTCAAAACGTAAAGAAATATTGAAAATTTCAATTTTGATTTTGGAGGCGATTACAAGAATTTCCCATATACTGGCAACTTAAAAATAGTCTGTATAGTCTGCACTTTTATTGTTCTAGTCCTTCGAATGATACAAACATTTTCGGTTTGAACAAATTATTTGGAAGTCAATTTTTTCCATCTGAAAATGATTGTCTAAAAGTATTAAACTGAGGAACCAAATTCAGCTTTAATTTTTATACTTGTGAGGATTTGGATGTAAGATTCTCATTTCATTTTGCTCAGTGGCGGTAATGTCATCTGCATTTTTGTGGGGTTATGAATTGTTCCGACAATTAAGGAAAAAACTAGAGGATTATGATTTTTTTCGAAAATATTCAAACATTAACTCTTCGCCAATTAAAATTTCAATAGTGCTGGCAGGAGTCCTAGGTAAAATTATGAAATTTGTATAGCGTATCACGCAAACTAAACTAACGAAATCGATCTCGCGACCAAAATTTACAAGGGGTGAATAACTGTCTCCCTCATCAATAACAATAGTAAGTTCGAGCTTACAATTTAAATTACTTGACGCCCATTAATACAGTTTTTTGTATTATATTAATGAAATTTAATACCATTTTGATTATTGGGTTTTTTTTAGTGTGTTTGCACTCCTCGTTTGAGTCAAATTCCGTTGGAAGTCTACGTGGCAAATAGAAAATAATGTTCAGCGACTCATTTACTTTTTTGATCAAAATCCAACCCTATCAAATCCTGATTTGAAACACACTTATTACGGCAAAACTTTGCTACTGAAGTTAGAAAGAGACAATTTGGACATTTTTTTATGATCCAAGCAGGCACGAAAGGATTTTTTTAAATTAATCCTCGAAATCACATTAGGGAGTGCAAGTCCGTATGAGAAACACTTTTTGTATAGTCGATTTGTTTGAAATTAAGCATAAATACTTTACGATTGAAACAACCAAATATGTATTTCTGCATTTGTTAAAATCCATCCTCTGAGTGTGCAAATTACAGGATGATAATTTATTCCCAAGAGCAAAATTAAAATGTGGAAGTTTGTTTGGGTTAATTTTTTTTTGTCACTTTACTTGAAATTTGGCGTGAATATTCTTCAATGTACTCGAAAATGATGAAACATGTGTTTCGATTTTTCTTCGAAATTCACCCCCGGAGCTTGAATGGGGAAACTTTTTTAAGTCGATTTAATTGAAATTTAGCATATACACATACAATTCAAATGATGAAGCCCTCGTACCAGAGTTTCTCAAAGTTCATCCGTCAAGGGAGCGGGTTTTCATAGGGAAAGGAGAAGAATACGAAATTGAAGGAAAGAAGAGTCTGAAACAGAAAGATATAAAATCGCAGATTTTCGAGGAATTAATTTTGATATAGTTATACAAACTTGTTAAGTAGATCTAAAGTCATTCGGTGGATCAAACGTAGGAAGCGTAACAGATTGAAATGTAAATTATCATTTGTTTTGTAATTTCCAATATCGGAAATATAACGTGCGAACCAGTCCGGTGATAGATTAAATATTTCCAATGTTAGGGGATATTAAAAGCATCCATGAAAATATAACATAGATTGACATCAGATCTGTGAAATTGCTGTTTACGGTTGTATAAAAAAAAAGTAAAACGTCTTGGTGGATTTGCATTGCGGTGTTCCAAAGGATTTTTTCCAATGAACATTCAGACGAGTATCTTCATAATATGGATATGTTATCTGAAGAAAAATTCTATAAATCTAAAGAAACAATCATAAATGGAAAAGAAGCAACTCATTATCCAGAATAATTTTTCAATTCTCTCAATCCATCAGACATTTCATCTGATTGCCTAAAAATTTAAATTGGTATGGTCAACCATCCGAATGAGAAACCTAAATCTTCATGTTAAAATTGAATTTGTGACTAACATTCTTTTGTAGATTAACGCCATTTTGTTGATGCCATTTTATGCAACAAAAGTACATATAACCACTCTACATTTTGGTCTAGACATCTAGAGATTGAAGATAAACTGGAGCGGGCAGCTAGTATTTGTATAAACTATAATTTAATTTTCTCTTTACAAAAAAATAAAGTTTTATCTAAAAATAAACGAACAAAGAAACTTTTATCAGCCCTTTTTGAAACATTTTAACGAACAAAACTTTTCCAATCTCATCCTCGCTTCAACTTATGTTCAACATCAATCAACCATGGAAAGTATTATGATGTCATCCATTATGTCAACTCCCAAATTGAACTTTATTCCCTGAAATGCATTTTCGCATTGTAATAAATCAAAAAAAAAGTCGAAAACACGAAGCACTAGCAATAATCTTAACATCACCAGTTTACGTAATCCCAATTAATTTCTCAAGTAAGAACCCAAGCTCTTGTAAAACAAAAATGCTACAGAACGTGGAAATACATTTTTTCTTTATGCACATCATCACATAATATTTTACCATCAACAATTTTTTCCAGCCAGGAGTGGATTCCACTTGAAACAACGGTGTACGTTGAAGATGCATTAACTCTCTTTACAGAGTCTTTCATCGTTACAACTATTCCCATGGTACAGTCAAGGTAAACTTTTTCATGTGACAAAAGAAAACTTTTAAAACTGAGGTACATCTCGTAAAAAAGGACATTTGTCTTTGAGAAAAGCTCTCGTGATAGGAAGAAAATTCAAACTCATGGCTGGGATCTTTTTCTAGCGAGAAAATTTCAACGCTATGAACTTTCGTACACCATGTGCATTTTTTTCTGTAATCTATTGAATTCAGATGCCAAATTGGATACCTGTTCGATGAAAATTACGGAGATTATCGGGTAAGCGTCAAAAAGCTGGACAATATTTTTTTTAACTTATTTTGAAAATGATATATGTATCAACAGAAAAATAGCAAATGTTTTCTATCGATAAAAAAAATATATATTTTAAGTATATGCGCATGTTACTAAGTCAGTAAAACTCTGTGACACAAATAATTTTAAGCTGACATTAGAAATTTGACAACAAAGTAAATCAGAATCTTTTCAGTCTTTTTATACTTTTCTTTGCATCCTGTATCATACAAAAAACATCATTTTTGTAAATTTTATAATGCTTTGTTTGTGTTTTGTGCCGTCAAAATGGAGATTGGGCAGAAAAGCTGAGAGATTGGTGGGAAGCACATGTTGATTTATAATTATCAGAAACAAAATGTCAAAAATATTTTTAAACCAGAGTTTTTATCGTTTTATCCAGAGTTAAATATGTTTGCTAATAAAACGAGCAGACATGCAAAAAACTTTACAGAAATTGATTTTTTGGTTATAATCAAGAAAAAAAGAAATTGCTAATAAAAGTTAATGATTTTAGTGAAAACGATTAATACTAGTGTTTATAATGTGTTAAAAAATTTATTTCAATCGGTTGATCAAAAATTTGTTTCTGCTCCCCACCAACCGGAAAAAATAGCTGAGAAAAATCAGCTCAAAAATTTAGTGACAAATTTTTCAGATAAAACTTGTCGAGTCCAACTTATAAATATCATGGAACTTCATATGAAAGTAGTAAAAAATATAACAGGTTTGATCATTACTTTGAAAAGTAAGTACCGTGAAGCTTTTATTGCCATCCGATTATATTCTTTTTTTTAGGAATCGACGATGAAAGCAATAAGTCTTTAACCTGATAAATTACAAGTCTGGAAAAAAATTTAAAATTTGTCAAATAATAATAATCATTACGATCTAAACTCAGGTTAAGTAAAGTAAGATAAAATTTAAAAATGTTTTTCAATGAGTGTTCAAAATAATATCCTGGCACTAACTATCAATGTCGCTCTTAACAATTTTGGCGGGCAAAATTTTTGATTTTGCATCAAAAGTGATGATGTTAATGTTCAGGGAATAAAAATTGACTCTTGAATATCTAATGAGCTCTCTAAACTTTATTCTGTACCAATAATTAAAACTGATTTAAGGATGCAATTATGATATCATTAGAAGTTTGAAACAAATGGTAGGAATAATTGAAGAATGTGATATATGTATGTAGTTGAAAGTTTTATCCATTTTTTTTTAAATTAATTTTTGAATTCTTTATTTTTCTTAACATGTTGAGCCCAGTTTTGAAGCAATGAATTCTTTCGTAATGTAAATTGACCAGAATATTTGTTTTCATTTAAACAATCAACAAACAAAATTTTTGTTGGAATTCAAATCTCAGATTAAGCTCTAATCTTGATTATTAAAGCACTAAAACAAACAAGCAAACGAAAACAAATTACGCACCTAAAAACTATATATATTAATTATATATTTTACTATTGCATTTGAAATGCCCATTAAATTCACATCAAAACACATGGCTGTGTAATAAAAAAAGATAATTTTGATTGAATAGCCCATTAAGCTCTGTCAAAATGCTGTTTGCCCCCGAAATTCTTTCTGATTTCAAAAAGTATCGTTCCTCCGTAATTTTCAAAATGCTAATTTGAAGCGCCAGCACCGTTGCCTAGACCTAAATTCTTCAATGCATGCACGACCAACATGTTCAAGATCAAAATAAAGCTGCCCAGGGCCAAAGTGTACACGATGGGCGTGAAACAGATTTTCCGCTGAGTTTGTGTCAGTTCGACGACGCACTGGGAAAGTTATTGTCATGTGTGACTCATGTCAGCGGAAATTGTGATTCTTTTCAAAAAAATGTCTGAGAAATTTAACTAAAACATTTGTTATTTTTTATATGTCATTCTAGAATAAATAGTTTTCAAGTCAAAAATTGTATTTATGAAGAATTTAAAACAAATCTTTCGAAATATTCTGTCAAAAATAATTAAAAATTTAATTAAAGTAAGCTACAACCAGATGGGTCAAAATGAGAGACACCATAATAATAAACACTTTTGGACGCTGAAAAAAATTATATTTTTTGCAGTTTTCAAATACATGTATTGACATACTCAAACCAAATTCAGAAGTGTGAAATGCAGCTTTTTGTCCACTTTCTAGAGCAGTATATATTGAAGTCATCAGCATAAAGAAGACGAAATATATCCGGTAACATTGGAAATCAGTTTGATAACAAAGTATTAATAAGAACAAGCCGCAAGGTGCGACCCTTGAGGTCGACACGGTTAACTTCCCAGTAATATTTACATAAATATTAAAAATACTAAACAAAATAATAATTATGAAAATACTACTACTTTAAATAATAATAATATACCTCTCATAACAGTAACTGGAATGACTTAATATTAATCGTATCATCTACGGGAGCGTCAATTGATTACGTAAGGTTTTTGGTCGATGGGGACAGATTGATTTGATTGAATATTCACGCGGATCAATGGGGGGGGGGTTCTACGTTATTTGTTATTTTCATATTGATGAAAGCTTTTTTTATAGCATATGATCTAGCAAAGTATAGACTACGAAACATTTTACCATTCAAAGCGTTCATTGCGACAAATGCAAATTTGATTAATTTTTTTTGATTTTCAAAATTTAAGCAGTTTTGATATAAAAATTAAAACACGGTTCTATGAAGACTATTAAAAATCTGCTTAAATTATGCACATATTAATAAACTGTGATTGGCTTAACAACAATGTCTTCAGAATAAGAGTAGTCGGGTAAAATCATTCATATGAACACTTTTTACATGGCGACTTTGAACGATTTTTAACTTCCCAGTATATGGGAAGTTCTTGTAATCGCCTCGAAAATCGAAATTGAAATTTTCAACTTTTCTTTACGTTTTGAGGTCTATAGAGTATATATAAAGTGTTTTTAGAAAGGGAGATGTATATGTGTGTGTGTGTGTGTGTGTGTGTACGTACGTACGTACGTACGTACGTTCGTGGACACTTTTTTCTACGAGCATAACTCACGTAAACAAAGTTGTATCGACTTCGTTGATGTGTCAATCGAAGCGTCTTTGCAATTTTAAGAGCTGATTAGTTTTTGGAAAACTTCGGTCGGGGGGGTTTGCTGTTTTGCCCGTTTGAAGGTCATTTCTGTCAGGCGCTATATCTCGCGAACCAAACATACGATTTTTTTGAACAAGATGTCAATCGACGCGTATTAACGTTTGTGTTATTATATCAAATTTTAAAAAAAATTGTTCGAGCGGTTTGAATTTTTTTAAAAAATAAGTGCAAAAAATTAGGGTTTTTTTCAAAAACAATAAATTTTTAACCCTATTGTCAAGTCTTAGTAATCAATGTTTATAAAATTTATGTACTCCAAACAATGTTCGCAAAAACTTCATCAAAACTTTTTCTCATGAATACGTAAAAAAATAAATTAAAAATAAAAAATCATTAAAAGTCATCATGATTTTCATGGTCATTTTTATCATTCACTATATCTCACGAACCAGATATAATATTTGCATCATTAAGGTGTCAGTTGACGTGTATTAACATCTTTGTGAAGTTTTTAACATTATAAAAATTCGTTTCAGCCGTTTTTTAATTTGATAGAAGAAAATGCGAAAAATTATGGTTTTTTCATAGAAAATATTTTTAACTTGATTTGCACAGAACATTGATCCAGTTTATAAAATTTATACATTCTTATCAGTTTTTGGAGAGAAACCGGCAAAATTTTATTCCATGATTATGAAAAAACTAAATTAAAAATAAAAAAATCATTCAAAGTTACCATGTAAAGAGGGTTCATACGAGTGCTATTACTTTATATCTTTTATTCTAAAAAAAATGTTGTAAATTCAATCCAAGTTTTAAGATATTTGCATAATTTGAGCAGATTTTTAATAGTTTTTATAGTCTTTTACTTAAAAAAAATTGCTTAAATTTTGAAAACCAACAAAATTTTTCAAGACCAAAAAGGCCCCCACCGATTGATCCGCGTGAATATTCAATCTGTCCTCATCGACCAAAAACCTTACATAATCAATGGACCCTCCCGTAGACGATATGATTCATATTAACTCATTCCTGTTACTATTACTTCTCATTGTTGTAATGTTATTGATGTTTATGTAGATATTACTGGGAAGTTGACCGTGTGGACCTCAAGGGTCGCACCTCGCGGCTTGTTTATTTTTAATTTAATTTTTTTAAACATTATGGAAAAGGATTTTACTGGTTTGACCCCAAAAATTGATAAGGATTTATAAATTTTATAAACATTTATTTCCATGTTGTGCATATCTGGTTAACAAATTTATTTTTTATGAAAAAATCCTAAATTTTTGCATTTTTTTTGTTGAATTAAAAAACGCTTCCAACGATTTTTTAAATATAAAAACATTACAAAAATGTTAATACACGTCGATTGACACCTAAGTGATGCAAATATTATATTTGGTTCGTGAGATATAGTGAATGGCAGAAATGACCTTGAAATCATGATGACTTTTAATGATTTTTGATTTTTAATTTAATTTTTTTTTTGTATTCATGAGAAAAAGTTTTGTTGATATTTGCACACAAACTGTTTGGAGTATATAAATTTTATAAATATTGATTACTGTGTTTCGAAAATCAGGTGAAAAATTTACTGTTTATGAAAAAAAACCTAATTTTTTGCACTTTTTTCAAAAAAATTAAAAAACGCCTACATGAATTTTTTCAAAAACTTGATAGAATCACATAAATATTAATACGCGTCGATTGACACCTTAATGATGATAATCGCATGTTTGGTTCGGGAGATATAACGCATGACAGAAATGACTTTCAAACGGGCAAAACAACAAACCCCCCCGACCGAAGTGTCCCAAAAACTAATCAGCTCTTAAGATTGCAAAGACGCTTCGATTGACACCTCAACAAAGTCGATACGACTTCGTTTACGTGAGTTATGCTCGTAGAAAAAACTGTCCACGAACGCACATACGTACGTACGGACGTACGTACATACACACACACACACACACATACATACTTCTTTCTAAAAACACTTAAAATATACTCGTAAGACCTCAAAACGTAAAGAAATGTTGAAAATTTCAATTTCGATTTTCGAGGCGATTACAAGAACTTCCCATATACTGGGAAGTTAATAAGTCTGCGATAGCTGTCTTGAGGGACACTTGAAAAGGAGATTTCTTTTAAAAGTAGACTTTGAAGATCAATATTTTTTTTCGAATTTTACGATTGGACCAGTCAAATGGTAGTTTAAACCTTCATTTTGAAGTGGCAAGGAAAATTTTATTTTATTTTTTTTATTTTTTAAAAATAATTGGGGCACCTCCGTATCTCGAAAAGCATGGCTTCCACAAAAAGTAAATAATTGTTAAGTATGGTCTTCAAGTGTAAGATTGAAGTTCACAGTTTCTCCGAAGAATAAGCCTGTGATCACTATTATCTCCACTGGGTTTTTCTCGAAACCACTTTTTCGTGAACCTTCTGCAAGGCAACCCACAAACTGGATCGCTGATTTCGAAAATGAACTTTACTATAGATTATATATCTTTTTCGAAATGAGCCTAAAATCCCATGAAAATTTTTATGAACAATTTCGTTGATAAATATATTAAAATTTCTATAAAAACTAAACGGTTTTCCAAAGACGTACGATTTTTTCAGACTTTCACTATTTTCCAAATGTTTGAGGTACACATCAAGTAAGTTGATCATTAAAATTTAACGAAATACTTTTCTGATTTTCACTAAAAAACTGCAGATGGTTATTCGTCTGCAATGAAATTATTGCATGGCCGCCAATATCAAAAGTTAAAAAACGAAATGGCTTTACAAGCTACGTTATGTACAAAAACATATAAGAAGTTCTAACCAAATTAAAGAAATGGTTTCGTCACAAACAAACCCTGATTATAAACTTCTCAAAATTTGTTCCTCAGAAAAAACGACTTTAATTTACTGCTCAGCCCACCAAAATCGAATAGAAAATTTAAACAAACAACTGCAAATGTTTGAGGTATATTATTCCGGCTGCTATTTATTTATGAATTTTCACTTCAAAAATGCAACATTTCGGACCATAAGTGATGTTATTGTCTTGGTTAAGAATATTTTAAGATGAAACGAACTTAATCTAGGGTTTTATCGCATGAACCATCGGGTCTAAAAAATTTTCAAAGTTTTCGTTTGCAGCAAATTTAATTCTGTTTTTTTAAGAACATTGAGTTGAAAGCCGAGTACGTTGTTTCAAATAGAAATATTTGAAGGAAAAAAGTAAACTGTGCATTCCAAGCAGCATTTTCACCAGTAAGCTTTCATCTAGGGTTCTTAGTTGTGAGATTCGTTTTTTGGCATTTCGTGATTTAAGATTACAGTTATAATTTTTTATAAATCAAATTTCATATCAATATGTGTACAGAAAAAGCAAAATAAAACAAAAACTTCAGGAAGAGCTATGAGCAAATTGTTAAGCAAGACGAGAGAAGCCTTAGTTGACCATAACATCCTATGGTAAGGTGGTGCAAGAAGTTTTTTTTAACTTCCCAGTATATGGGAAGTTCTTGTAATCGCCTCGAAAATCGAAATTGAAATTTTCAACTTTTCTTTACGTTTTGAGGTCTATAGAGTATATATAAAGTGTTTTTAGAAAGAAGTATGTATGTGTGTGTGTGTGTGTATGTACGTACGTACGTACGTACGTATGTGCGTTCGTGGACAGTTTTTTCTACGAGCATAACTCACGTAAACAAAGTCGTATCGACTTTGTTGAGGTGTCAATCGAAGCGTCTTTACAATCTTAAGAGCTGATTAGTTTTTGGGACACTTCGGTTGGGGGGGTTTGCTGTTTTCACCCCTTGAAGGTCAACCATGTTATGCACTATATCTCACGAACCAAACATGCGATTTTCATCATTAAGGTGTCAATCGACGCGTATTTACATTATTTTGAATATATCAAATTTTTAAAAAAATCGTTGAAGCCGTTTTTTAATTTTTAAAAAAAAAGTGCAAAAAATTAGGGTTTTTTTCCAAAACACAAAATTTTTAACTTGATTTTCAAACCTAAGTAATCAATGTTTATATTATTTATATACTCCAAATAGTTTTTGTGGAAAAACCAGCAAAAGTTTTTTTCATGATTACAAAAAAAATTAAATAAAAAATAAAAAATCATTAAACGTTCAAGGTCATTTACGTCATTCATTATATCTCGAGAACCAAATATAATCTTTCCATCATTAAGGTGTCAACCAACGCGTATCAACATCTTTATGATGTTTTTATATTTTAAAAAAATCGTTAAAGCGATTTTTTTGATTTATTAATTTTTTTTTGGAAAAGTAGTGTTTTTTTCAAAAAAAAATTGATTTTTAACCTGATTTGCACATCGTAATAGTAAATCTTTATAGAATTTATAAACTTTTATCAACTTTTGTAGAGAAACCAGCAAAAATCAAAAAAAAAATCAGCATGTAAAAAGGGTTCATTCGAATCATTATACCTTAAATCTCTTATTCTTAAGACCTTGTTGTAAAGTCAATCAAAGTTTATTAATATTTTCAAAATTTGAGCAGATTTTCAATAGTCTTCACAGCACCATGTTTTAACTTTAATGAAAAAACTGCTTTGAAACCTGTCCCCCCTCCGATTGATCCGCGTGAATAATCAATCAAACCAATGCACCGAAATCCTTACGTAATCAATTGACGCTCGCGTAGATGTTATGAGTAATTTTAACTCATTCCAATAACTTTTACGAGAAGTACATTTTTATTATTTGAAGTTATTTTATTTTCATAACTATTATTGTGTTTAATATTTTTAATATCTATGTAGATATTACTGGGAAGTTTACCGTGTGGACCTCATGGGTCGCACCTCACGGCTTGTTGTATCATCACTTTGACACACGAAACTCTCAATCCAATGATCTTGTATAGGTTTCTAAAAAAATCATCCACGGAGGACCTCATTTCGACATCTTTTTTGTATCTTGTTCTTTATTAGTATATTCTAGTGTTTTTAATCGTTGCCTTAGTTTTTTCTCTCCTTAACGTTTGAGCTTGGTCCGGTTGCGCAATCATCTACAAATATCTCGGCAGTACTCTAATATCTTTAAAAAATTGAAAATTTCTTCACCGCTATTGAAAATAAGATACTGTTGGTGGTTTGCTCGACAGCAAAATACAATAAGACGATCAGGACTATGATAAGCCCTTGTTTTATTTTGCTGAATAATATAAAAGTGAAAGAAGTGAGAAAAATTATCAACTTTTCCGGTTTCGTATTAGATTCTTTTCTTGAGAGTATTGATTCTCTTTGTAAACAATCAAAAGACAGCTGAAAGAAGTTATCATTGGTTGTCCTATTATAATTTGTGTGCAATCTTGGTATTCGCGAAATCTCACGCTGCCCTACCTTAAAACACCAACAAATCAAAACCATTTTCATTGTTCAAAACTATGCATATTTCGTCATTGAATAAAAGCTGAACTAAAAGCTTTAAAAGTAAAAATTACACTTTGTCTTTAAATTAATACTAAATTCTAGCATTCTTTATTGTTAATATTAATGTTTATCATTCAGGAAACTAAATATATGTCTTTAGTCTAATTGCGTGCCTAATGTCCTGTTTCATTGTCTTCGTTATAACGATATTTACAATTTCATCAGTATCAATATCAATTTTTTTCCACTTATCTTTTCATTCAACATTGAATGTTTGAAAAATTAGAAATAAATAACTACATCAACAACTAATTTACACATTCATAGCACGATGACAAAAACCGTCCTAGATTAAATTCCTGGCAATGGCTATTGGAGCAAATGGGACTTGAATTACCTCGAAATCATCAATCACTTGGACCTGATTATGTTCATGGAAACAGCTTAGGCCTACGTAGGATGTCAATTGAGGATAACGTTTACCTTCACATTTTGGAAAGGCTACAGAAACAGCCATTTACGAAGAACTTAGTTGAAATTTATTATCAGGGAAAACATTGGATGAAGACAGAATTTTAAATTGAAGTCACGCGTGCATGCCAGGACAAGGTTGATAATCACTCTTGTATTTAGTGATGGGAATAATAAATAGTAGAAACATGGGGTTCAGCCTGAATTCTATTTTTAAATGAAATTTAATAACCTTAATTGATATTTTGCCATGCGAACGAAATAAACATCCTTTACCAAGAAAGCGACTAAACCAATTTTGAGTGGATTCGGATGAATATTTAATATTTTTTAATTAGATAGTTATTAAGGTTTGGGGTGGAAAATGATCCAAATATATAAATAATCTTTGAGAAGGTGTGAAATTTCAGGCACGTGTTAATAACATTTGATTAAATCGTTGAGTTATAGAGTTCGATGAAGTTCGATCTGTAAAGCCTCAGCTTCATGTATATTGTTGACTTTACCTGAAGAGAATGCAAACCTTCACACCGAAATCGAAACTTTCTTCATTGATCGTTCGGAGGAGAAAACAATTTTAAACTCTATCTGACCAAAGTTGATTATTTCCATCTTTCATACCCGATCAAGAAGACTTTCCTAGTTTTTGATAGGTACTGAAAACCGATTTCCTTCAAATCGATGTCAATAGCAAACATAGCGATGATGTTTACCGTATATTCAAAATTTTTGGAGTCCTACGTCTTTCACCAATTCATACTCGTAATCATGCAATTCTCAGAAACATTTATAAACTTGTAGCATTACTCACTCGACATCTCAACAGTTAACTAGTTTTAAATGTTTAAAAATATCTTTTTTGATTATCAGAAAATTAAAAGAACACTTTTTATTGAAATCGCTTTAGATTAAGCCGAGTTCAATTGATGTCTTGATACATTATCAAATCTTTCTCGGTTCAATGGAATGAATCGAAGCAAAAAATAATAACGCTGTCTACTAAATTTGATTGGGTTTGGATTCAATATAAATGTGTTTCATTGGGTGTTAGTTTTAAAAAATTGAGATTATATTTAATTGTGATTTGGTTTCGAAGGAGAATGCTGTCACGTATAGAAAAATCTACTTTATTGATTCTTTCACAATATTACATACTTGAATGTTCTAAATAGACCAAAATATTCTTGATTTGCATTAACTCAAGCAAATGTTATTCCAAATACTTTGCTTTGAAATTTTTTCGATAAAAAAACACAAAATATTCCATTGTTTCCTTATCTACAATTGAACGATTAAAGAATATTAATACAAGGGTAAATGCAACTTTGAGGTAACTGAAGGCATAAGAATATCTTAAACGATAGGAAAATGACTCCACTGGAATGTATTTCATATATATTCGATGATAAGATTCTATATGGAAGTATCTAGACGCAAAGCATAATTCATAAAGCTTTAGTGCATACTTCATTTTCCCACGTTGGGCGCAAAAATTCAAGCAATACAAAAACTGAAAAATTATGTTAATTTAATTTACCCTATTTTAAAAAAAATCATTTATTGCAGTGATGGAGTGTTGAACAAGAGTCAGTTGTTCTGCTTTGTAAAGTAGGCAGCAATTTTTTTTGGACAGGGTGAACACTTTGCATTCAAATTGCGACAGTTTAGCAGTCCCCTTCGTTTTTCCAAATTTTTATTACAAAATTTTCGAATTCAAAACTCCCTAAGACGATTTCTTAAACTTATAATACACGCTTAGTTCAGTTAACTCATAGGATACAAGTATGAGCTCACAACATCTACAAAAAAAAACATTATAAACAAAGAATTACAGAAATTTACCGAAAAAAGGACAACGTAACAAGTAAATGGATAAATCTTAAATTAATTTCACTTTACAATAAATTAATATCCATGAGGCCAAAGTGCACTTCATTTCAATGAGTTTCTGCAAAGATTTGACTTGCGTTCATAATCAGGTAGGCTAGAATATCCAAACAAAGGATTAAAAATGTCATTAAGAATACTCCTGAAGAATGGCTAGCAAAAGTATCTCAGATTACTATGTCAATCTTTTTTGATTTTAAATACTTAGTGGCATAAATTTGAACGAGTGTTGTCACAGTGTCACACATCAGAGAGCTAGACGGAGCTTTAAAATTTTTAGTCTGGCCCACCGCTTCCCGGCTTACGTAGTCTTTCCTAATTCTGCAGTGGTCATGATCTAAGATAAACTAATAACAAACCCTGAAGTAGCTACCTGCATTTACTTAACAAACAAATTGAACGGTTGAATCCTGTACTTTTACAGTTTTTCGGTACCGTTTGCAACGCTGCTCTGAAAACAATGTAATTGATAATAGGACTCAAAGAATAATGACCATTTCCATCAAAAAGTTCAAAATATTTAACTATCAACCATGTGTTGCCAAGGAATACTGTGCCACAAAACTGAAGTTTTCGAAGTTGAACTAAGAAAATTTTATTCACAGACAGTATTATGTCTTACTAAACACTTTAATTCAATTATGTTCTGCAAAATAGTATTCAAACCATCCAACGAATCAAAAGTAGTCAAATTTTTCATCAATCTTCAACTGTGTAACGCAACATTGAAATTAAATTTTCAAACTAAGAAGCTTCTGTCTGTATCACAGAATCCGGTTGACCCCCAGCCTATTTATATTGCCATTTCATATCAAATAGAAGCTTGAACACATCCTTTCCTTTCGAAACAACGTTTTCCTACACGATTTTCATTCTTAGTATCCTTGTTGCGCATAATTCCAGTATGGGTCAGTTGGGTCAATTTGACCCCAAATGATAGGGAGTGTAATAAACAGACATATAGTTTAAATCGATTTAAATTGTTACCAGCATTATTAAAATATGACTAAACTAAACCACATTAATATCACGTGATCATGAAAAACATCAGTGACTTGTAACATTTATGTTGCGATAATTTATCAAACAAGCTTGAGATATTACACTTCATTCAGCAGTCCGTTAAAACAATTTCCAAGTAAACTGTAACTATTTCTATATCAGTTGCTACGTTGTCCAAATTAACTTCAATTATAATAATTACCTATGGCGCAACAGCTTGAATTGAGGCATAAACTTTAGGTAATCAGAGAGGTGCATCATTTACTTGACAACGGAACACCTAAAAGTGAAGGGTTCAGCAACACGCTAGTCCGAGATTATTATCCTGATTACACTCAGATACTTATTTACAGATAAATAAACTGTTAGTTTGGTTCGTGTATATTTTCTATTGTTTTTTTGATTGAGGGGGGGAGGATATCATTTGCCTTGCCAAGGGTGTGTGGTAAAGGCTATCAATTGATGAAAAAATAATTTTGCTAGTTCAATTAGTGACGAGCTATTGAAATCAACTGCTTATACAATGGTATCAGCCGAATTCATTCGATGCATTTCCTTGGTGGCCAACCCGGGTATAATTTGTGAATATCTAAGAATTAATTTTCTTAAGCTTGATTTCATTAAAAGTACGAGTAGGACTTGTCTTTTTCAATCAATCTATGATACCAACTTCTTGCGCCGACAGTTTTCTATGATGTGTGATCTTCCATACAATTTTATAAACAATTAACTTTTATAATTTTTCGATTTTCTACTACATGTCTTTGTCGTCAAATATTCCGTGAAAAGCGAAGTGCAATTATTGGTGATATACTTCAACTGCAACTCACCATAATCGTTGTGCACTTCGCACACGTGCTATTTTAAATATTTTTCATCGCAATATAAACTACTTGTTGTGAAATTATTTTTCAGAGACGCAGCAACTAAAATAATTCAAAGCCAGTACAATGTGCAGACTTTAGAACTGAATGCAGATGAAGCTAGAATGTGTTTTGTTATCAGGATGTATATTTGCTTGAAAAGCAGATGGTCAATTAACCGGATGCAGTTATTTTCTATCACCTATTCCCCATACCATAGAAGGGTCTTACTTTCATAGAAGCCTCTTGCAATTTCAGTGGAAATGGAAGTGGTTGCAAATCAAATGATATTATTCGAGGTGGAAAGAATAACGCTTGGCTTGAAAAGGGTTACACTTACACTTACAGAAATGCTAATATTCATAATATAATGGAACAGCAGTTAAGAGTTATTGACCTGTTTTAGGATAGTATAAATTTGAAAAGTTTTTGTAAATTGTAAATTTTTAAGCACTAAGAATGCAATGAATTTTGCTGGTTTTAGAAAAAAAATTGATCTTATTTTTTGGCTGGATTACAGCCTTGTAAACGATTTCTCAGATAATGGCGAGAAGAATCCACTAAAGTATCTGTAGTGAACAAACTTGTTCTAATAAAATAGTTGAAATACGTGAACATTCAAAAAACTACGTGATTATCCAGGAGACACGTGATTTAGAAAACATATTTACATTTACTTGCGAAGCCCAAGAACATTAGAACGAATACTACTACCAAGTTATGATTTTTTGAAAAATTTTGAGCTACCCTTCTCTATCTCATTAAAACGGAAACATTAATCTTGCATTGCATGAATTTGTTCGTTAGGAAAATAGACTTGCCATTTTGAATAAATTCACATAGAAATCTTTCCTTAGTTATGAGAGTTTTAATGAGCAATAAAGTTAAATTCATGTCTATTGTATCAAAGGTTTATTGTAACATTCAAGTCTATTGGAACATGTAAATTGTTTGAAATGGTAATCAAAAGTTACTACCTTTTATTGCCACTATAATTTTAAAAGATTATTATCTTGAAATTAGTCCCTCCAATACTGCTTTTTCTGCACCGGCTTTGCAATTAAAGCCACAAACAATGAAATGAGTTTTTTTTTAAATTACAATTGAAAACTTTCTTGGATTGCTGAAACAAAATGCCAGCTTATACATAATTTGACGATTTGCCTTAATGAGGTACATTTTTGTCAAACACTTCGCTACAGAAAAAATAGAATAAATTTTTCTATGTCGTTTTTCAATCACTCATAAGTGAGTTTTAAGCGGTGTTTGCCTCCCTAAAAGTATTTAAGGTTTTGAAGTATTCGAAAAGACAACAATCAACAATCCTACTCACTTTAGTTTCACTTTGATCCATAATAAATAACTGTCAGGCAAAAACCATCAATACAAGCTAGTCCACACATTTTATAGCCTCCTGATTTCTTTCGAAAACCTCATAAAATTGCAAACATCGGTATCTCATCCCCTTTGGGCACTATCTGACTTACACAGATTCTTGTGTGTTCTGCCTATCAGCCGCAATTGCGTACAACTACCACTTTGCCGCCACCCTAATCCTTTGCTTACAGATGCGTCGTCTGCAAATTCTCATCTTCTACTCAGTTCCCGCACACGAGCCACTTCACAGCACACAAGTTTCGAGGACACTTCCGTTCAGGGTGGATTATGTAAGATAACCCGGTCACACGCGAAGAATTTTCGATTTGGTTAATTTTCCTGACTTTTGTCGTCAGAATAGAACAACACCCATAATGTGTGACAGCCTTGCAGATGTGTGGCACAGATTTGCACTCGATATCACTCGTTACTCTTTCTATTTATTTTTATTTATTTTCAACTTTCGCGTCCACCCAGCGCGCTTGGACCTTCACGCGAAAATCACTTTGGCACCGCTGTTTACAGAACGTCGTCTTGTCTCCTGGATCATCCAAGGAAAATTGAACAGGCTGGGAATTTTTCACAAGAACACAAGCCAGATTGGTTTCTGTATTTCCAATTATTATAAGTAATGACTGAAGGCGCTGCCAATTTTTTCTCGGTTCAAAGTACTAGCAATGTATCTTCTACTTTTAGTTTGAATTGTGAGCACGTCCCGACGCGAGTCACAGAAGCCACGACACCGGGATCTTCTGAGTCAATCGACGACACAGGTGGATTCCTGATCCAACACTGAGGCGTTTCTATTTTCAACTGTCGCTAGACATTCTGTTTTTTCGCAAGCTTTCCCGATGAATTTTCCTCACTTTTAAGTTGGAAATACGAGTGGATCTCATTCAAAATTTCCTTCTCATCTGAGTGTAGTGACGGATTGTACTGCATGGCATCGGATGCTGGGACAACACTTCTTTGAATATCTCAATGATGAGTTGGGAAAATCGGATGTGGATTTCCCAGTGAACGCATGAACTATGGATCTTTTGGGGAAACACACGAGAACGTAGGAGTTGGATGCTCACTGAGAGCGAAACTCAATTCATTGGAGGTTTTTGAGACGGAAAACTTGCCAACATGTGACTATATGGAAGTGCATTGGCAAATAATCTGCAGGATGGAAGTGCATTATTGTTCTTAAACACGAGACGCTGAACATTGGTATACTACCCCATGAAGTGTTCTATTGATCGACATAAAGGATGTTTTGTCTTTAATGCGAAGCTTATAATGGAAGTGGAGTCTCATTAAAGTGATTCAACTTCGTAGAAAACGTTCGATTTGTGGTTGGGCATCGTAATAGAGAATCTTTCTAAAGGAATCGTTGGAGAATTATAGAATTTTAGCAAATTTAAGTCTAAGAATACACAGCTTCATTTCACCGTTTGGCAGTGAATTGCATCATTTTAAAGATGTTATACGAAAGAATAATTTCTAGTATGATGAGCATCTTTCACAATCGGATATTGAAAAAGAAGAAAGACAATTGATTGTCTTTTTATGACTTTTATCTAGTGAATCTGCGCACGAAATACTAAATTTAGGTTTTAAAAAAACAATTACATTTACTCTGCGTTCAAATTTTAAGTAAATAAAATGAAATCTTCGAGCAACAATTGAATTCGTAGCAAATAACTAAAACATATGAGGGATGGTTCAAAACCATAGGTAGATAAGTATGTAGTCACACGGTTATTGTTTAAAATTATGTTTCTTTTTTATATTAGATCCTGAAGTGTTGATATATAAATGTCATCTTTTACTAAACTATGAGTATTCAAAGATTTGTGGATTCATTCTCCCAAAATGGATCCACAGGGGGTTTCACCTCACAATCGTATTCTTATTTGCTGCCACTGAACTGTTCCTTCAGACAAGTAAAGAGGTAAAAAGCACTGGGAATGTATTTGGAGAATAGTGTTCTTGCTCGTGCAGCTTGGAAACTCCTTCTCAAATAACAGCTGTCTTAACTTCGGCTTAAGGTGAAACAAAACCCCTATATACAGTTTGTCCCGTTTATTTTCATTAATAGCCTTCCGAGATTTTCTAATAAAGTCTCTCTTTGACAAACACTCCAATCAAATTATTTCATTAGCATCATAAACAATAGTCGTCACATTTTCCCGCCGAGCTTGACACTTTGAATTTCTTCAATGTGGGTGAGGATGGTCGCGTTCTAACTATCCCATCAAGGTTTCATCTATTGTCACAAATCGTGAAAAAAGGTTCTGGTCAGCCTTCGTCACTTTTTTGCTTTTCGGCCAACATTCTCTTCACCACACGTCCGGAGACTTTGTTTTAATATGAAATTTGTTGGTGAATCCTTTGAATACTGCTATGTGAGTTCCCTGTGAATTCAACTTAGTGTTCGATAGCTATTCTTCGTTTGCCAGCAGAATATCTCATGCTTTATTAAGGTTATTCTTGCCCAGCAATGTGGAGGTGTGTACTTTATGCGATTCTTTTTGGTGGATATTCTGCTAAGATTGGAATCCTTGCACCAGCGTGCAGTTGCGGGATACGTAGAATCTAAGCCGCTCAACGTTTAAATCTAATTTTCATGTATTTTTTTGGTTGACTTTTTATCGAATTGATGTAAAGGATTATAGCTTTCATTTCCTTTTTCGAGATTTTCATTCGACTATTTTAACTGTTCCAATGAGTAAGCCTTGCCGTAAACATGTAAAGAAAAAGATTCGTTTTTAAAAAATTTCATGTGCATGATTGATCATGAAGATTTGAATTTTGATACCTATTTTGAACAATAAGACCATAAATTTTTTGAACTTGTTTCGAAAAAAATACTAAATTTATACTTAACAATAAAATTTTGAAAATAATATGCATATTTCAATCTGCACTGCTTCAATGATTTCCGTTTTGTGTTGACGGATAAAGAGCAATTCTATTGATTGCAGCATCATGTTTCCACATAACGACATGTTCAGCTCCCCCAGTCTTATATGAATTTGACCTCTCAAGAGCGTCATACATTCATACAATTGTCAACAAATGTACATTTCGAAATATAGACATACATATACCGCAACAGCATAAGCAAATCTTAGATTCATCCAATGTGACAAATTTTGCAGAAAGCACAACCACATGATGCTAAAGAAACTTGCAGTAGCGCTAAATGATCATATTTGCATAAGTGTTGACATAACAACGTCGAGTTTAACCCCTAGGCTAAGCTTCAGTACAGTGCAACAGTACGGAAATGTAGAGCTACCCAAATTTCCATTTCCATGCTCGGTGACGTGCACAACTACCTCATGTAAAATGCAGGAGCACTTGTGCCACGGATTTTCAGTAGTAGTTTTGCATCCTCTTATTATTTCAACAGTAGACCATTGTGCCTTAATGCGATACGAATGACTAATAGCGCTTTAATCCTAACGATCAAAGGACTCTCTCGTGTAAAAAGTGTATAGAGGGTGGTGACTGTTTTTTGGCCGACGCGTGAAAAGGGTGTTTTAGTTGTATATTTACATTCGAAAATGCTAGTGACTTGCTGTGAACATGCAAAGATGCTTGGCACATATTTGTTTCCGTGCGAGGCAACTATTTTAATGAGGCATGTGTACTCAAAATCTACTTTAATAAAGGGTTTATACGTTAACTATTTTGATGTTACCACTTGACGTTGATAAAGCTTGGTATTACAAGCCTGAATATATAATTTATTGGCAGAATTTCATAACACTCGTCTTCTTTGAGCATTTGACGTAAAATAAGATTGCTTCTTTATAACTGTTCATAAAAATAGCTGAGAAACTCTCAAAGAAAATGAATAAATTACGAATTGTAAACACAAGATTTTTCGTAGAATAATGACACCATCGAAGCTTATAGCTATTTGCCAAGATTTCTGAATACTATCACTTCAATCTAGTGGTTTGAAAATAATAATTGAACATTTTAAATTGTTTACATCAATCCGCAGTATCAAAAACTGCTTAAAAAATTATTGTTAACACCATGAATAGTTTTTTCATGTGTCTATCTAAAGGAAGTTGAAACCTCACTTGTGCATCGTACCAAAATTCCAATTGATGTTTTTTTTTGAAAGACTGCCTCTGGTATGACTAATATAATGATTCTTATTCATACAGTTCGATGAATATGCTGCATATACATATATAAAGAAAATCATAGTTTTATCTTGATGAACGCATGGATGAAAAAATCCTGAAACCAAATTATGCCAATAGTGAAAAATGGCAGGGAAATTATGATAATTGCGAAAGATAAGAAATAAGATTGCCTGAATATCTTCAATTGTTCAGTCATTAGTATTTTATTTTCGTAATGCATATTTTCAATCAAAATGATGAAATATACATATACAAAATATTCGTTGGTTTAAAACACAATTATTGTAAGTCCACTTTTGCTTCTTTGTTTTACATTATAATTGTTGAATTTTCTAGTGAGCTCTCGAGTGCACAAACATGGTTATTCAAAATTGTGAAATTAAGAGGAAAGCTGCAAAGCAAAGCGTATAAATATCAATTTGATATTTGTGTGCTTTTAGTTAGTGGACATATTATAATTTTGGTTTAAATAATCGATATATTCAGTAGTTTATATCTCAATGCTTATAGAATATTTATAGATGCATAATTTACAAAATATGAACACATTATCCACACATAAAGATAAATTTTCCGCCTCCTCAACAGGAAAATTATGAAAACTACGAGATGATTTTATCACGGTCGATTTTCACGTTGAATTATTCATTGGAATGAATAACAAGTCGAATTGGCTTATTGAAAGATAGCATTCATTCATTATCATGGTTGCTACGGCTTGACGGACATTCTCTCACGTCGCAGTTTGATTCGATTTTCCCAGAAATGACTTCCTCAAATATACTCACATTTCGATTGCAGATCAGGGCTATTCTCTTTAGTCATCCTGGCAGTTTCATTGTGTTCTCAAGAAGCTTAGCATTGATATCTTCACCAGTAAACTTGAATATCGATACATTGATGAGATGTTTTATGTATATATTTGTAGACTGACTTCGGAATGAATTTTTGGCATTTTGGAGTATGATATCGTTCAAATTGAGGAAAACTTCAAATTCACAAATATCCTAAGCCAGTGATTTAATCAAATGGTTTGCTTTGGTTCTTAACCTAAAGCCGTAGCTCATTGAAAAATAAATGATCTTTATATAAATTAATGTTATTAAAGCACGATTCAAAATCATCTAAACTTTACCTTGAATTTAAAAAAATCATATAATGTTTTTATATTCTGAAATTGAAGTGTCTTGAGTATATAAAATAACAAATCAACTGTAATAATAAACATTTATTCATAACATACATACAGTGTGCAGCAAAAATAAAGGTACCTTAACTTTGAAACACTTATAAGTTCAGATTTGTTAATTTAATCATTTACAAAACCGACAGTTTTCATGCAAATTTTTAATTATACGTATTTTTATTCTTGATCGATAATTTAACGATATTTCAAAATCAGAAATAAAATTTCAATCCGCAATAATTGTCCAGCAAAGGCCACAGTAGTCCTACATAGATTTTACAATTTACATCCGTAATAACGGAAAAATGTATACCTAATATTTAGTTGGATAGGTCTCAGAACTTCCTTTAACCTTGTTGGCATTGAATGTACAAGTTTTTTGTAAAAGCGGATGATATTTCTCTCCATTTGGTCAAAGTATCTCCTTCAGTTGAGGTTTACTTTTTACTTCATGCTTACGCAGGCGGTTGCCAAACGATCCCATAAATATACAATGGGATTCGTATCAGGGCTTTGTGAAGGTAGTCTTAACATATACGGTATATATAAGTATAATCCAAATTTTAACATGACCAGCTATATGTTTTCGATCATCGTCCTGTTGCATGTAGTAACTATTCCAACTCCGAATTTTTCCGCACTTGGTTTTTGATTGTTTTTTAGAATATTTAAATATACCTTTTTGTTCGTTATTTTATTAATTATTACTAAGTTGCAACACTTCCAGCCGACATACATACCCACATCATAACACCTCCACCACCTTGCTTTATCGTCTTTCGGATATAATTTGGGTTTAAATTTTCAACTTTCTTTCTCCATACTTGGGATCATTCATCCGATCTAAATATATGTATAAGTTTTGACCCGCCGGAAAATATTGCTTTGTTCCAAAACTCATTCTTCTTATTTAGATATGGATTTGCGAACTCAATACTTTTTTTTGCTTTTGACCTGGCTAACCTATAGTTTCTTACGAGCAGTGTGAAAATAATAACAGGCCCTCTTAATTGCCCTTCGTACATTGTCAACAGACACTGCTTTATTCATTGAATTTTCTAATTTGGCATCTTTTTTTGGAGCACTTACAAAAGGGTTTTGATGTACCATAACCTTTATTTTCCGTTGGTCTGTATCCGCTAGCTTGCGAGGGCGTCCACATCGTGAGGTGTTTTGTGCTCTATTTTAATGATTAATTTAATAATTAATAACTTTTTTTTATCGTCTACATGCTTCTTCTCGTTATATCTGAAGTTCTCGTATAAGATTGTTCCTATTCAAAGCAGTTAATAATTATTTTTCTTTCATCTATTGTTCATTATTTCCAAATCATTTTTGGAAAATTTTAAATACTTTTTTCCTTGCACTGTTTTTTTGATGCAGACAAAACTTGCACAATTATTTGCTACTTTGTTTGTTACTACTAATTTGTGACTCAAATGGCGTGCATTTTGATTTTACTATCGCAAGTTAATGTGTCAAGTCCTAGAAATCCATCATGGAACCAACACTATTGCAGCAAGCTTTTAGTCGCAAATAGTTGAATTACTCTTGCATCTGCATATATTGGACGACTAAATTTGTATTTTTATTTGTAATTACATTTTATTACATGTTTTAGGATATCCCAAACATAAGGCAATTAATCCACTTTTCAGGTTTTTGTACAAAGCTAAGAACATGATTTTAAACACAATAAAGGTATTAGAAAACCACACTTTATTTTCATCTTACTTTACTGCGGAGATACATATGTACAAATAATAAGATCAAACATATTTTAAAGCCGATTACTAGTGATTTTCTCAGAAAATACTTCCATTATGACATTGTTAAATTATTTTCTCCGTAAAAGGCAAACATATTTTGAACGCGTTCCCCGAACGAGGTTTGATGTTTTTTATGAATATTTACTTCTTCTTTGAGAATGATTCAGATAGTGTAAATCAATAATATCAATCCTCAAACGTTTTCAGATCGAAAAATTGTTTAAGATATTAAAGCAATTCATCTGTGCTTTCGTTTTTAAATATTCTGCTCCTCTAGGCAGTGAGTATCACAAAATTACTGAAACTGTCGTAATAAATTGTATCATACAGGAAAATAATATTCACATTGTCATACTTTTCTTATTCCTCGATGATCAGATGATATGCTAATTTAACGGGAAAAAATTAAAAATTTGGATTCAAATTGAAAACAGACCATTGGAATATGAACAAAATCTAATGATTGATTTACTCATACTTTAATCTTTACTCATACTATTTACTTGTGTTGATGTATAGATGATCTGAATGACTACGTCTTAGATGAAGTTTATGTTTGTTTCTTTTCTCAGAATGTTTATATTGTTTGTTTAATCATGTTTGTGACTGATTTGTCCATGATACATATTAGGTGGGTTTTGCTCACTGCGTTGGGTTCGTAATACCATTTCAGTTTTTAAGGACATACATGAAAATCTTATACTTTAAATATAAAAAAGTATATCAAACATCTGTCTTTACTGAATATATTAAAAACTTAATTCCCAATAAACTTTTCATTTCCAATACAGACTATTTTATTTTTTTGCACTAGACAAAAAAATTCACTGCTATTATTGAATTTCTAATGTAAATTTGAATTTGGTGATTAATGTTAAAAAGTTGTATACAATTTTACTTTCATACACACCATGATAGTTAATTTTTTACAACTTTTGAAACCACCATGACTTTAGATTTTGTGGTATTACTCGTAGCTCGCTTGTTCTATTCAACCAAACTAAAAAAAACTAGAAGCAAATTCCAAAAATGCCAGATGATTTTATTACGCTTCATAAAAATATACTTGAAACTTCCTCTTTCTGAATTTTTCCATGTACACTATAATTTCTTCTGGCTTTCCCTTTGAGCAGAAAAGATTTGGTTACACGTTGCATACATAAACTTTCATATTAGTTTTATTGTCATTCGGGGAAGTTGCATACGACGTGGCCTTCGGGAAAGATTGACAAACTAAAATCAAGTAATGGTTACATAAACTTCACAGTGTGTTTTAAAAAAAGTAATGATTTCGAGGTTGAACAGATTTATCCATGAAATAATAAAATAAATTAGCTTGATAGTCTTTTACCTGAGTCATTTTGAAATTGTTTTACTGAACAATGGTAACTTTTTAAATTTTTAATTAAGTTAAAATTTTTATCTTTGAGTGTTTAAATTGGAATTAATTTGTTTAAATTTTTTGAGCATATGTTTACTAGATGATAATAAATCATTAAAACATGATCCCGGGCATCGAAGATAAATCGCCACCACAATGTCTTTCTTATATATTTTGTCCTGCAGTGCATTCCCTTGTTTTCATTTTTCCCGATCGAAGTACTTATTTATAATGTCGTTATTTGAATCATATCGAAAGTCAAATCATTCATAGTGATAATCATAAATCCTTTCAAATTCCTAACCTACTTATTAACAAATCACCATGGTTTGAATTCGCATGAAACGTTGAAGTAACTAATGTTAATCTTTGTTCACAATACGCCAAGTACAAACACCTCAATCGCATTATATTTCTATATGCTTAATCCTACGAAAATATTAATGGAAATTAATGAGAAATAATTTGAACTAATCTTTGAGGTCTTATGTTTCAAGCAGAATATATAGGAGTCTAGATTATGGTGCCAATTCTATTTGGAAGCATCCTCTGTGTTGTTTAAAATTACAAATTATTCTCGATCTGCTGTAAAAATAGTAATAAAACAAGCCGCGAGGTGCGACCCTTGAGGTCCACACGGTCAACTTCCCAGTAATATCTACATAAACATCAATAACATTACAACAATGAGAAGTAATAGTAACAGGAATGAGTTAATATGAATCATATCGTCTACGGGAGGGTCCATTGATTATGTAAGGTTTTTGGTCGATGAGGATAGATTGAATATTCACGCGGATTAATCGGTGGGGGCCTTTTTGGTCTTGAAAAATTTTGTTGGTTTTCAAAATTTAAGCAATTTTTTTTAAGTAAAAGACTATAAAAACTATTAAAAATCTGCTCAAATTATGCAAATATCTTAAAACTTGGATTGAATTTACAACATTTTTTTTAGAATAAAAGATATAAAGTAATAGCACTCGTATGAACCCTCTTTACATGGTAACTTTGAATGATTTTTTTATTTTTAATTTAGTTTTTTCATAATCATGGAATAAAATTTTGCCGGTTTCTCTCCAAAAACTGATAAGAATGTATAAATTTTATAAACTGGATCAATGTTCTGTGCAAATCAAGTTAAAAATATTTTCTATGAAAAAACCATAATTTTTCGCATTTTCTTCTATCAAATTAAAAAACGGCTGAAACGAATTTTTATAATGTTAAAAACTTCACAAAGATGTTAATACACGTCAACTGACACCTTAATGATGCAAATATTATATCTGGTTCGTGAGATATAGTGAATGATAAAAATGACCATGAAAATCATGATGACTTTTAATGATTTTTTATTTTTAATTTATTTTTTTACGTAATCATGAGAAAAAGTTTTGATGAAGTTTTTGCGAACATTGTTTGGAGTACATAAATTTTATAAACATTGATTACTAAGACTTGACAATAGGGTTAAAAATTTATTGTTTTTGAAAAAAACCCTAATTTTTTGCACTTATTTTTAAACAAAATTCAAACCGCTCCAACAATTTTTTTCAAAATTTGATATAATAACACAAACGTTAATACGCGTCGATTGACATCTTGTTCAAAAAAATCGTATGTTTGGTTCGCGATATATAGCGCCTGACAGAAATGACCTTCAAACGGGCAAAACAGCAAACCCCCCCGACCGAAGTTTCCCAAAAACTAATCAGCTCTTAAAATTGCAAAGACGCTTCGATTGATACCTCAACGAAGTCGATACAACTTTGTTTACGTGAGTTATGCTCGTAGAAAAAAGTGTCCACGAACGTACGTACGTACGTACGTACGTACACACACACACACACACATACATCTCCCTTTCTAAAAACACTTTATATATACTCTATAGACCTCAAAACGTAAAGAAAAGTTGAAAATTTCAATTTCGATTTTCGAGGCGATTACAAGAACTTCCCATATAGTGGGAAGTTAATAATAATAATAATAAAAAAAATTTTAAATTTATTTATTGAATTTCTTAGAAGTAAAAAGTTTTGTTGACAAAGCTTCACAACTTCGAATAGGCTGACACTTCGTTTTTAAATTTCTTTTGATAATTTCTATCTTATTTTGAAAGTAAACTCAACTTATATGCAGTCATAACTGAACTTTTATATAATACCTACACATACTCATATGTATGCTCTAAGTAAAATAGTGGTGCTCGATAGTTTTTCCCGAAATACATTTCTCACAATCCAATTTCGCTCAAACTTTCAATCCCTATTGTGGCAAACGATTTATTTGTCTCGTAGTAGTTAAGCTGTCAATTCTTAACAGATCCTTCCGGGATTCAGAGTTACTTTGGCTAGAAGAAAGGTCAACACCAGCTACCATACATGTGAGTTCAATGTGATTTTACGAAGATAAATGGTCTGATCAACGACATAATTCGAAATAGGAACATCTTGGATTGAGAGATTTTAAAAAGTTGAGTTTTGTTTAGAAACAGTCTTGCAGATTTGCTTTAAAAGTGTGTGATATCTTTTTATTTGAAAAGAAAAAACATTGAAAATTTACTATGCATGGTTAGGTAATAAGTTGGCAATTTCTTTGTTATTGATCTTATGAATTTGTATAAAAAACTAAGACTAAGAATGATGCACACTTCTCAATGGTAGCCACCAATTTAAAACTTTACAAAATACTTGAATTCGAAGCACTAGACAGCGATATGGCAAATATAAAAAAAAATCAGATACCAATTTGTTAAGTGAAATCTGGTGATCTAAATCAAACTAATTCTGGTTTGCTTTAGCTTCATATGTTCGATTTATGACTTTTGCCGTCAACACTAAAATACTTCAAAAAATATTGCCGCAGACAATCCAGGATCAACCTGATAACATTCTCACACTGTTCCCACAAATGGAATAATTGAAAGTGTTTGTCAGGCAAAAATTAGTGCGCACCATCGAAGCTTTAAAAAAATTATGAAAATCCAATTAGAAAGAATGACCGAAATAAATTTTCCATTCGTGTAGCAGATTTATGCAAGAGGATTTAGGTGTGCTCTCAAGCTTTTCTATTCTCACTAAGCCAATGCCGTGTGGAGCAGGAACAATATTTCCATGATTTAATGCTGTAGATAGGCTATCAATAATTTAGGGTAGCAAGTTTGGTTTAGTCTAAATTGAAGATAAATATGTTTGCGATAGCAAAATATGTTTTCGAGGATGGTTGTTGGCAGTTTGGATTTAACCAGCAGATCCATATTCATAGCAACAGCTTATAAGTTCATAGTTGCGTAATTTATGGAAATAAACCCAAATTTAGCATTTCGAAATTTCCTTTTCGAACAGAAAAGTGCTTAAGTTAATCTGAGCTACGCTCAAGAGCGCTTCATAGTCTCGAGTATCATTTCCGACATATTTCGTACATGGAAAGAAAACATCCCTCTCGTTTTGCTCTCAACATAACTATCTACACACATGCTGTCTACATCACTTTAACGTATACTTCTTATTGCTTTCATTGAAAAGTCAATATGTATCACTTGGATGCAACTTGAAAAAAGTAAACAGCCATAGAAGCCAATTCTTTCAAGTACTCCTTACGAGAAATTGGCAAGGCAATCTTGTTGTCTTAACAAACTTTCCTTTCAAAAATGTTTTATTATTATGGGATCATAGAGTGGATGATAAATTGTTTTATATTCTCCATTTGGGACAAGTATAGCATTGTTTATTGGATTTATTTGAAAGAGCGGTTGTTAAGGTGGGTATGTTATATACATTCATTACTGAGATTGAAGAGACTTTGAAAATATCTGCTCCTCTTTTGTAAAACAATTGAATTATGAAGTTTGCAATCAGAATTTGATTTACTTTTAAGGAAAGCAGAGTATGATGAAATTCGACAATGATCTAAAACTAGAATCTATCATCAATCAAATCACTAGCTAAATTAGCAAAAACTTTACAGGTATTCCTTTTGATAATTAGCACTCTCCTATTTATTAAGTCACATTATATATTACTATGACACATGCTGAAAATCACAACATTAGCCTTGATGTGGTTACATCACAAAGGAATGATTTAGTTTTTTAATTAATTTTTTTTTCACATTTAGATGGGAATAAATTTTTTTTCTCAAAATAATCGCCCTATTTTTTATCAAATTGGCAAAACATGGCAGTTTATAATTTCTTGCTTTCCCAATGCTTGTTTAAATACCGATCAATCTTCGAACTAAAACTTCATGTAAGTAAAGAAATCCAAGCTTTTTAATTACCTGATCCTGAATCAAAATTGGATTGATAATTTAAGGGCTATTTCAATTAAAAACAAGCCGCGAGGTGCGACCCTTGAGGTCCACACGGTTAACTTCCCAGTAATATCTACATAAACATTGAAAAAATTAAACACAATAATAATTTTGAAAATAATACTACTTTAAGTAATAACAATGCGAGGTATTCATAGCAGTAACAGGAATGAGTTAATATGAATCAAATCGTCTACGGGAGGGTCCATTGATTACGTAAGGTTTTTGGTCGATGAGGACAGATTGAATATTCACGCGGATCAATCGGTGGGGGCCTTTTTGGTCTTGAAAATTTTGTATATGCAGTCAAAAATAGGTTCAATTGCATGTAAAAAGTGAAATGTATTACAAATGATGATGGTTATTGAAATCTTACGATTACTAAAGAATGAATCTACTAAAAACTACAATTTTTTATTCGATGAAAGCTTTTTAAAGCAAATGATCTTGCAAAGTATTGACTACAAAACATTTTACCATTCAAAGCGTTGATACCGCAAATGCAAATTTGATTGAAATTTTGTTGGTTTTCAAAATTTAAGCAGTTTTTTTTAATTAAAAGACTATAAAACTATTAAAAATCTGCTCAAATTATGTGAATATTATAACACTTTGATTGAATTTACAACAATTTTGTTAGAATAAAAGATATAAACTAATATCATTCGTATGAACCCTCTTTACATGAATGATTTTTTATTTTTTATTTAATTTTTTTCATAATCATGGAACAATTTTTTGCTGCTTTCTCTTCAAAAACTGATAAGAATGTATAAATTTTATAAACTGGTATCACTGTGCAGTGCAAATCAAGTAAAAAAATATTTTTTTATGAAAAAAAAACCAAATTTTTCGCATTTTCTATTTTCTTCTATTAAACTAAAAAAATGGCTGAAACTAATTTTTATAATGTTGAAAACTTCACAAAGATGTTAATATACGTCAGCTGATACCATATTGATGCAAATATTATATCTGGTTCGTGAGATCTAGTGAATGATAAAAATGACCTTGAAAATCATGATTACTTTTAATGATTTTTAATTTTTAATTTATTTTTTTACATAATCATGAGAAAAAGTTTTGATGTTGTTTTTACAATCATTGTTTGGAGTATATAAATTTTACAAACATTGATTACTTGGACTTGAAAATAAGGTTAAAACTTTATTGTTTTTAAAAAAAACCCAATTTTTTGCACTTTTTTTAAAAAAAATAAAAAACGGCTCCAAGATTTTTTTTTAGAAACTTGATAGAATCACAAAAATGTCAATACGCGTCGATTGACACCTTAATCATGCAAATTTTACATTGGGTTCGCGAGATATAACGCATGACATAAATGACCTTCAAACGGGCAAAACAGCAAACCCCCCCGACCTAAGTATACCAAAAACTAATCAGCTCTTAAAATTGCAAAGACGCTTCGATTGACACCTTAACGAAGTCAATACGACTCTGTTTACGTGAGTTATGCTCGTAGAAAAAAGTGTCCACGAACGTACGTACGTACGTTCGTACGTACACACACACACACACATACATCTCCCTTTCTAAAAACACTTTATATATACTCTATACACCTCAAAACGTAAAGAAATTATGAAAATTTCAATTTCGATTTTCGAGGCGATTACAAGAACTTCCCATATACTGGGAAGTTAACAAGCCGCGAGGTGCGACCCTTGAGGTCCACACGGTCAACTTCCCAGTAATATCTACATAAACATCAACAACATTACAACAATGAGAGGTTCTCATAGCAGTAACAGGAATGTGTTAATATGAATCATATCGTCTACGGGAGGGTCCATTGATTATGTAAGGTTTTTGGTCGATGAGGACAGATTGAATATTCACGCGGATCAATCGGTGGGGGCCTTTTAGGCGTTGAAAAATTTTGTTGGTTTTCAAAATTTAAGCAGTTTTTTTAATTCAAAGACTTTAAAAACTATTAAAAATCTGCCCAAAGCATGCAAATATTTTAAAACTTCGATTGAATTTACAACAATTTTTTTTTAGAATAAAAGATATAAAGTAACATCATTCACATGAACCCTCTTTACATGGTAACTTTGAATGATTTTTTATTTTTAATTTAGCTTTCTTCATAATCATGGAAGAAAATTTTGCTGGTTTCTCTTCAAAAAATGATAAGATTGTCAAAATTTTATAAACTGGTATCTCTGTGCTGTGCAAATCAAGTTAAAAAAATATTTTTTTTTACAAAAAAAACTTAATTTTTCGCATTTTCTTCTATTAAATTAAAAAACGGCTGAAACGAATTTTTCTAATGTTTAAAACTTCACAAAGATGTTAATACACGTCAACTAACACCATAATGATGCAAATATTATATCTAGTTCGTGAGATATAGTGAATGATAAAAATGACCTTGAAAATCATTATGACTTTTAATGATTTTTTATTTTTAATTTATTTTTTTACGTAATCATGAGAAAAAATTTTGATGACGGTTTTGCAAACATTGTTTGGATAACATAAATTTTGTAAATATTGATTACTAAGACTTGACAATCAGGTTAAAAATTTATTGTTTTTGAAAAAAACCCAATTTTTTTGCACTTTTTTTCAAAAATTTGAAAACCGCCCGTAGAATTTTTTTAAAAATTTGATAGAATCACATAAATGGTAATACGCGTCGATTGACACCTTGTTTAAAGAAATCGTACTATTGTTTCGCGAGATATAACGCATGACAGAAATGACCTTCAAACGGGCAAAACAGAAAACCCCCTCGACCGAAGTTTTCCAAAAACTAATCAGCTCTTAAAATTGCAAAGACGCTCCGATTGACACCTCAACGAAGTCGATCGGAGTTTGTTTACGTGAGCTATGCTCGTAGAAAAAACTGTCCACGAACGCACATACGTACGTACGGACGTACGTACACACACACACACACATACATCTCCCTTTCTAAAAACAATTTATATATACTCTATAGACCTCAAAACGTAAAGAAAAGTTGAAAATTTCAATTTCGATTTTCGAGGCGATTGCAAGAACTTCCCATATACTGGGAAGTTAACAAGATCTTCAAGCTATCGATAAGTGTCCTGAATTTCCAATATAATACATGTACCCTACTTTATTGCTTTAAAAAGTTCTTGAAAGTTTTTGGAATGACCTTAGTTGTGATCAGTGTTGGGGTTGCAACTCTCATGGCAGTGGGATTGTGATGTGGTTGTTTTTAATAGCCCGATCTCCTTTTTTAAAAGTGAATTCTATTTTTCGAGAAGTTCTGCTTCCTTATTTTGAGCTGTAGCTTTTTCCAGACCACCGAAGCTACTGATTCATTCTATCTAAAAATTCGATTTTGGTCGCCATCGAAAAAAAATAGAAGTTTCTTGAATTCCTTGGTACTCAAATTCACTCACTGAGCACAAAATCACTCTTTCGCTCAGGCGATTTTATAAATATTTTTTAACATTGGCGCTTCAAATTCAATTCCGTTTCTGAAATTTTTGTAATATTTCCTTGAAATAGTGGAAATTACCACAAATATCCATTGCCAGACTCAATAGCTCGTCGCGGAACAAATCTCTGCTCGCCTAACGTACGATAAAGGACAAATTTGTCAGGATTATTACTATAATCAAAAAACCGTCCAAAGACTAGCCGTTCCACAAACTCACATCCATAACCAGTCACGTCTAACCATTTACTCAGGTGCATTTTGTTATCAGTAGTTTTTACCTAATTTTTAATTGCTAGATACTTTTGCTCTGCTACACAATTGGTAAACACGCATGGGAAAAACCATGAAAACGCAACGGGGGTTTGCCATCAAATCTGATTATTTGGCCTAAAAACGGGTTTTTCACGCAACTTTCTCCCCTTTGAGATGGAATAACTCCCGTTAATGTGCAGTGATTGCAACAATCAATACCGCAAACGATTTGTGACAAAATTATCTTGGAATAGTAGCTGAATGTGTTTCGCGTTAAACGTGAAATTAAAAAGTTGTGGCGCCCGAAAGATGTTCCCCCCTTTTTGTGTGTGGTTTTTGGCTTGTAACGTTTTTATTATTGACCCAACGTAAAAGTGATGTATGAACGACTTGCTAAGCATTTTATTTTACGCAAGCTTGCCATACACAACTTTCTTGTGGGAGCCATGGTTTCGGAGATATGAGGGCGCCCAAACTTCTTTTGTTTTGAAGATGGAGCCCAAAGGACAGGAGCTACGACCCCAGAAACTTGAACTTAAGCTTTCTATACCATTGCCCACGCATTGCATTGAAAAAATTTCTGCCTACCCTAAATGCACGGTCAAACTCCCAATTGACTGGACTACAAGGAAAAGTCTCAGGCCTGATTCTAAGAGCAAGGGATGGTCCAACCATCAAGCAAGGGTTTTGCTTGGGTCATAGCATCTTCGACTCTCAAAGATTGATATCACGACAATCCTTAGGGACACACCACTACCCCTAAAAAATGCGAAATTGTTTCCTATTTAAATAATAACTATTCAATGTAAACACTCACAATAAACAAGGAATAATTTACTTGAATTGTAAAGAAATAAATTTTCTAATGATGATATTATAAGACTCTAATATATAAACAGACAATTTTAATGCAGAAAAAAAATTGGTATAAAAAACTGAAACTCAGTAAAGCCTCAATTCAAATAGCCACAGACAAACTTCATTCCATTTTTAAATAATCATAATTCCTTTCATTAATTCTAACTAAGAAATTATGTGTAGAATGGTAGCAATTTGTACTTTAATCAATGATCATTATGCAAATAATTCTGTATAAATAATTTCACTAACAAATTTGTTCAATGCCTACTCCACAAACCGAAATAATTTTTGAACTAAAAAGAATAATTTAAAATACCACACAAATCACAGCCTAATACAATATCTTAATCAACGATGAATTCTTGATGGAAACGTGAAATAATTTTTCTCATTTCAAAGCAACTCGTGTGAATGGCAGAAAATCGATTCGTCCCAAAATTAAATTGGAAATGCTTGAAGAGAAAATTCCAATAGCTCATGTTGGGTTGGCAGATATACATATCTGCAGTGTTCATTACTTATGCGGTAAATTCCTTTTGTTAAAAATATAAAAAAAAATCCATAAATGTCCAATTGGTTTTGCCAGGCATGTATCAAAGTAAAACAGAATGGTCTAGAAGGATACCGTGAGTTCTGCATATGACATAAAAGTTACTTTTATTTAGTTTTCTTTGAATCAATCTACACTTGCAATAATGTTTGTGCATGAGAAAACAATGAAGGCACTGCTGTTATTCAAAGTAAGTAATGAAATACAACAGATCGTAAAACTCATTCTGCTCGGTGGTCGTGTGTGCCAGTCTTTTGAAGAATACATTCAGTATTTAATAGTCGGAGAATCTGCAGTCGAATATTCTATGAATACCATTCATGAATCATCCTTTTTTGTTGAGTAGTACTACTAGACAGGACTAACAGGAAGCCATCACACATCGAGTCTACCGTCACTAAATACACCGATTTGCCCATACAAAACAAATACATCGAGTATGTTATTTAATTATTTTTTATGGCAAACTGATGCATCAAGTACGGCAATAATTGCTGTCGAATTAAATTTTAGGCTATATAGCTGTGTAATAAAATACATAGATTGTTTCGTCATAGTTACCCGCAACCCATTCGCTGTTTAGGTTAATGTATTATCATGAGAATCAAATTCATCGATTATATACATGAATTGTTTCTGGCAGACTTAAACACTAAATACGGATATTTTTGTTTTAGATGAAAGTATTAGCTTCAAAATTACTTTAAAAATATAAAGAGATTCAACTTAGTTGTTAGCCACGTATTGACTGAAATTAGTTTGCATGAATTCGCTAGTCAAAAAATATGGACCTCGAAATTGTGTCTACATCGGGTTGTGAACAACCACAGTGAAACATCATTGTTAATTAACTACAGCCATGAAACGTACTTAAACATCAATCATTTACTAGTGTGATGCATCAGTTGATTTGAAAACCTTCACTCATGTCCATAGGTTTGCCATGAAAACACAAAAATATATTCGATACATTTGTGTTTCATGAACCATCGTAGATTGCAAGCGTGACAGTCAAAAACACTAAGGACAAGTACAGTATGACACCTTATTTTGCTAAGCAATTATATATCTGAAACTTAAATTTTAAAAAAATCATCCATGCATTAAACGCATAAATTTTTCATTAAACATTCTTGAATGTCCTTGAAGCATGAAACTACTGTACAATTATGAAATCTAAGGGGTTTCAAACAACTTCGACGAAACAATCTTTTTTATTATGCAACTTTAAAAATTAATCTTAAATTCAATTGCAATTATGCATCAATTTGCCATAAAAAACTCATGAATACATCCTGCGACTTTGTTTTTAATGAAAAATTTGGAACTTCAGTGACGTCAAACTCGAAGATCCGAACAAAAACAGCTAAATTGAGTTAAGGTTCCCCGTGTTTCTCTAATAGTACTACTCACCCACCAAAGATGGTTCCTGTATTTTATTCATAGAATATTCGACAACCGGCTGTTGGACTATAACACCAATTTTCAACAAAAGGAAAGCTTATAGCAGCTTCAATATACATGATTGTATTTGTTTCCAAAATGTGATGCGTCCAAAATATAAACACTCTTCACCATTTTCCTTTACAATGTAAAAGTGAAAACGCTCCAGGGCCATGAAACATTAAGACGGATATTATTGGCCGATGCAAACCTTTCGAAATAATTTCTTATTGTCTGCTGACTGTCTTATATACGACTCGGATATCCTTTTCATAGCTAGGAGGATATTGCACTTTTATGCCAATATAAAATACCACTGCCGTGGCTATGCATGCTCTTGCCAACGGCTACAACATATTTTACTGTTTTCAATGTACTGCGGTTGAATGAAAAGGCGTTTCGTCCTTCGTGTCTTCATGCAATAAAGAATTTGCGGGTCATGATAGTTGTGCTACTTGGCCAAGTAAAGAAAAAGAGGATGGCAAAAAGATTTCATTTCGTTGCGTGGTGAAACTCGAAGGATGTGCAGTGGACAAAAGGAAACGTAAAACATGTCAAGAGTATCAACGAGGCTAACTGGCAGGAACAATAAAAGGTTCATGTGATTCCAGCCCAAAGATTTTATATAGCTTACCAGCATAGAAATTGTTGAATAGAATAAGTTTTTCTTGAGTTTTCCCATAAAAATAATGTACAATAGAGCTGAAATAATCCTTTTTACCGTAAGCTTAAGTTAATTTTATTATGAATCTTTCAATTGCGATGTAAGATGTTTCATCTCATCCTATTCATATCATCTTGCTTCCGTAAGAAGGGATAGCCTCACAAATTTCCTCAATTTTTGTGCAAATTCAAAATAAAGTAATGAAACGGTTGTGTTCATCAGACTTGTGATTCCCAGAACCCCTTTCATTTAAACACTTCAAATGACCCCGTATCGATTTTTACAACGACCAAAAGTATTTCACTAGTTCATCTTAAACTGTAAAGACTCGAAAATTATTTCAGAAAAGACTTCGTGAAGTTGTCAATAATTTGTTTCTTATAAGGACGGTGTATGATAAATAAGACAGCCTAATATAGTCAAAATATCTGTAAAGAGTGTAAAAGTCATGCTAAAGAGTGTCGAGAATAAAAACCAAGCTGAAATTCAAACTTGATTCAAATATATAATAAAATATGCCCAAGAATGCAATAAAAATCCTGCCTCATGCTGCCTGTAGCAGTTGTTTTGATAATAATTATATTTCAATCATGTTTTTCAATTGTTTCTCTCAAATCCTTTTTGTCTTTGATAAAAAGCCTAGAGCTTATCTCAAAATCGGTGATAATAAAGTTGTGACGATCGTAAAAGTTTGATTTGGTCTTTATCGATGAAGCTTGTTCTCAAGACCAATAGCTTTCCCTGTTGTTGTGCAACATTGTTCAAAAGTTATTCAAAAAAGTATTGAAATATTTTATAAATGATTTATATCTATTGACTTTTAGCCGGCCACGCTGCAAAAAGTGTAACAGGCGCAAAAACTTAGCATGGCAATTGTAATATGTTCTATAAAACAAATCGCAGAAACGTTAATTTATCTAGGATCGCTAAAAAGTAACGAACGTCTATTGCTTGGTCCTTTGTTATTAAAGCTGCTAAATGACTGCTGGTTAGTTGCAGAATCCATGCATATCTTTTTTTTTGATTGGCGAAACTCCCACATATTGGATAGTACTAAATTTGAGTTGGTACGTACTGCACTTCAAGTATGAGGTGAATAGTAATAGATATAGTACAATTATGCTTATGTACTAAATCTATTACTATTGTATTTTGTAGGATATGGAACACCTTTCCCATCATCATTTGCCGTTTTGCTCTCATTATAAGGGACAAACTCATTAAATGCTTTACTTTCGTTCGATGTAAAAACACTTCAAACACCTAACCTGTAAATCGTCTACTTACCCACATTCAACGTAAACTTTGTGCTTACACATTTTCAACAGTGGAATCAGTGTTAAATGAAATTTATCCCTGAATGCAAGAGATCAAGATTTACCTCATTTAATAGTTTCTCTTTGACCGTAAAACTGAACAATGGGTCAGTAGATATCCATGGCAAAAGAATGAGGTAATCGCAGGTGATTGTCTGCGGCCGAAACAGGACCAGAACACGAGATAATTGCCTTAAGAAATTAATTGCGAAACTTTATCTTCCATCAGATAATGAAGACACGAAAGTGTAAGAGAAGTCCATGAATTGTGTCCAAGGCTGATAGCCTAAAAGAACTTCATGAAATAGAAGCACCCTCAACGTTAATCTTTTTTTGCGTTCTTGGGAAAGTAGAGTGGTCAGAGCTCATGGCTGAAGTGGAATGCGAAGATGCTTAGTGATTACTTGATTGTCATTAGGTTTAAGGCGATAAGATCTTGTTGTATTTATTTTCGGGCAACCCTAGTACTTATTCCAGGCTATTGTTTTTTTTTTGGAAAATACACCAAATGCTGGGGTCTCTGCAATTAATCACAAATTAATAAGCCCTTAAAATAAGTGTTTTGTGTCGTTAATTGGGTGTTACTGGAAATCAAATCATCTGGTTTTATATACTTCTATCATTATGTCTTTGTTTGCTACCGTATTATACTAGTACTGGTGATGTAGATATCATTAAAATACTTTCCTATGAATGAAAATGGATCTTCAAACATCATATTTCTGAAGTTTGAAAAAAATCATAAAGTTTAACATCTTTACCAAACAAATGTTTCAATTTTGACATGAATATTTGTTATATTTTGAGGTAAACATTTACGGAAAAGTTTATGTCAGTGAGTTGATCTTTCGTATGCCACCATTTGACAAAGATAGAACTATAGCTTTCAATGCTGAAAAAATCATCCTATCGATCGTATTGATCAAAGCGTATTATTATTGCTATGCTTTCATAAAATTTTCAATAAATTAAATGCAATCGGTTTTTAATTTTATTTAATTTTGTAAGAATCAAGCAAAAAATTAAGCAAAAATTTTAATTTTTCAACTTGGTTTGCACGTGTAACGATTATTGCTTTCGAAAATCGGATGCTTTGAAGAATACTTATCAAACAAAAAAATAATAAATAATTAATGTTTGTAATGAATAAGAGATTGATGCATTGAACTCATTAAACTTACCGTTATTTTTGTTATTCATATTATTATTATTTATTATTATTTTTAATATTTATGTAAATTACAACTGAAAAGTGTTATTGTGAACTACAAGTATTTTATTTATTCAATTGAAGATTTCCAATGCCTATTTTTAATCCACAGAAATATTCCCAATCATACGAAAAAACCGCTAACCCGAGAAGAAAACATATGGGAGTGCTTTTATGAGGAGGTACTTCTATGGGGCCATACGGACAAAACAGCAGCCCATCAGACAAAGTAAATACACGTCGTCTACGGAAAAGACGATGTAGCAACAAAAAAATATATGCTCAAAATCTTAATAAAAAACAAATGTGATATCACAGCAAGATCCAAACTAATTTTCTGGAAATAAATTGGTATTAGATTGTGTTTTTTGAAAAACTGCGAAGATAAAACAGATTCTCTCAAACGACAATTGGTTTTTTTTCTCTAAATTTTAAAAGCTATGAAACTTTGACGAGCAAATTTTTTTTGAATACCATAGCTAAGCGGGAAACACAGGAAACAGAAGAGATGCGCAAAGAGTTACAATTTCAAATTAAATTTCAATATTATGTTAGTGTCTTGATTTGTTGAAAAAAATTCTGGATATTTTCAACAGCTCGTTTATTTAAACGTGATATTCCTGAAAATATTTGTAAGGCACATCTGAAAAGTAAAGGAAAAAATACGAAACGTGCTATCATAATTGATGGCTGCAAGCACTTTCAAAGCTCACAAAGTCCTTGATAATCATTTCACAATCCCCACACAAATTTCAAATCAAAAAACTTATTCTGGACCATGTTATCAATTCAATTGTTGAGCGCTCTCTTAAATTCGCGTTGGCCACAAATACTTCTTAGTGGCTTACCTAAAATCAATGAAACAATTATTAGTCTGTCTATTTTTATTATCTATTGCTTTTTTAGCTAATTTTTTTTCTTCTAAGTAATAAAAAAGCGGTAGATTGGATTTGTAGAAGTCAACAACAAACTCATCGTTTCTCTGAGAGTCCACGACGATATACAGATCTCAATAAATCTACAAAAAACCGGACATTCTCCAAAATGCAGTGCAGCATTAATGAAACATGTGTAATTTATTCCTGAAAAAAAAGTTTCAAATGTTAAACTTTTTGTTAAAACAACCATTTCTGTGCCAAAAAAACTCAATTACAAAGAAAATAGCTATTGCTGCTAGTGAATTATTAAAAGTTTGATTGGCGAGGTTAGTTTCTGCTTTGCCTGCTTTGCTCTGCCTAGTAACACTTTTAAAGTTCGTGACTTCGCATCAAAAATGTACAACGACCGAGTGCTGCCTATTTATTTGTTACTTAATATTGATGACGAAAATAATCCTGACTATGTTTCCGTCATCTATCTGTTGACTTGCTCAAAGTAAAGACAAACAGGCCGGAGGGTAGCAAAATAAGTTTCAAGTGCTAGGGACGTTAAATTCGCATTCCAGTTGTTTATGGATAAATACCTAAGCACATCGTTCAAGAGAACGATCGTTGCTTTTTTCTTTGCTTCCTTAATACTTTTTGCTTTTTAAGCAACATTGTTACGCACATTCCACATTACATATATGTACAACTCGATAGAAATGCTCCATATGTATGCAAACGTTAATGAAACGACTGAGCCATTAATTCAGAAATTTATCATTCATTGTAGTTTCACGTGATTATCCTTTCTCATTGCTAACACGAATCCTTTCTGTGGGCGAAAACCTGTGAAAGTCAAGTTAGTTTACCATGAAACCGTTTGGTGAGGAATTTGGTGGTAAATGCAAGCAGAAATTAGGATTCAGCAAAGCAAGCATTCCAGCGCAAAAAATAAAGGAAATGCTTTATGAGATAAATAGCAATCTTTAATGATGCGGATGAAATCATTTCAGCGAATATCTGTGTAAGCACACTTAAAGTAAACGTTCGTTATTATGGAGAGACATCAAAGGCATTGCTAATGATGGCAACTATTAAAAAAGTTATGGAAATATATTAATAATTTAAGTTGCCATTCAAAAAAGTCAAATGCAAGGTACTAATAATTAATGGAATTTGTTGTAGATATTTTCGTTTTTGCTGATAAAAGTATAGCTGCTTATTCTCTATCCATTCCCTGCTGGCTTTGTCTTTATAGTGCGCCTTGACAAATTGAATATTGAAAAATAACAAGAACGCAAAAAATTGGAGGGTGATAGCCTTAGTTTGGTAATCGGAAAGATGAAAAATATACGAATAAAAACCTTCACTTTGATATACGCTACATTTTACTGTAAAATAAATAATTTATAAGATAAAAATTTTAGTATACCACACACCAGATATTTTTCAACCATCATAATTTATCGATTCGAATTGCTGTACTGGATAACCTCACTAGCATATTCATTTGATTATTAGTTTCGAAGCACATCAAAATTGTTTTAAAGCATTTTTTTGCTTTCCATGCCGCATATCTAATCTGAAAATAAAAATGGGAATTTCAGAGTGAATAATGTCTTAGCGGCAATCTGTATAAATGTTTCATCTTCAATCCTAGATTTCATTTTCATTTCCAACAATTGGTTGTAAATATATTTCACATTCCGGATTGTTTTCATTTTTGGAAAATTCTATCAGAACCGTAAGTACACATCACGTTCGTCCAAAAGGTCAGACAACAGAGAAGCATGGGAGGCAGGGATTTACTTTCTCATTCGGGATATCTATGCATATAATATATTCCCGTCACATATAGCATTTTCGGTGATAATTCAAAATGTGATGCACGTTTTACGATTCTGGAATATGTTTGCAGAATAATGGAATATGTGTTGATTGAAAATAGTATTCAAGGCAGGTTTGCAAAGGTTTTGGTTTGTATCGGGTCAGCAAAAGAAAAATAAGGGCTTGTTTTCGCTAAGCTCGCTTGGTCACATGAAAAATTAACATTACTTGTTCAGATTGAATAAATGAGGAAAGTCATAAAAAGATGATGGCGAAATTAATTTTCAGTTGGTAATTTGTTCCGTTTCAGAAATTCTTATTTCCATTATTTAACTTTTTCTTAAATACAAGAGCTTCTGTTTATTTCAAAAAATATATCAATTTTGTGTCGGTGAAGTATGAACTGTATAAACATGAATTAAACAAATACATCCATAATTTGAATTATTTCTTGACATCAAATCAGATTGGATCCACAAATAAAATTACGAATTCCAACAAGCAACAACATGAAGTCAAAAGAATTTAATTTTTCGTCAAGTCTTAATCTATAACTTCCTTTTTAATTATGTTTAAAAGCCGATAAAAATTCACGAATTTCGCAGATTACTCAAATTTAATTTTTTTCAATTCAATAATCGAATATTTGCTGGAAACATATCGAAAGCAAGATTTTTTCATTCAGCTTGCGAAATATTCCAAAAAATGGAACAAGTGGATTTTAAACACTTTAAAAATACTTCAAATAAATGAAAGCAGTTTTATAATCCTAAAATTTCGATCAGTTTGGGATTTTATATGTACAATTTCTGCATAATAGCCATATATGTTCAATTTTCATGACTGATTTCCATCATAAATTTCAAAGATTTAATTTACTTATTTGCTAAGGTAGGTTTCCAAAATTTTTAGAAGGATTTTTTGCGTGTTTTCTAAACTTGAGGAAGTTTAAAATTGAATTTCTAACCGAAAAACTTGAGTTCTAAAGAAATTTTGCTACATTCCTGATTCAAAGTATAGCACACCTTGTTATTTGGGAACAAATTGATTACTTCAGTTTTTTCTGATCTTAGAACATGTGTTTTTTGTTTTTAATATTCATTTAATTTTCTTTTGTAAAACAAATATCTATCTTCCGTGAAATTCTATTGTTTTTTGCAACATTTTTCCTCCTTTTAAAGATATGTGAAAACTCTGCACGCGTTAGCTAAATCGATGTGTTGTTTTTGGATATATTCTGCGTTTTTTTAATGATGCGCATATTATGAATTGTAAATATTCTTCGTAAATGTAATTTATTACCTGTGGTTGTTGGTTTCGAAACCAGATATGACAATCATGTTTTTAATTTAAAAACAAGGCTTTTCAATTAGATTTTATCAAATAAAGGCATTAATATTCTAAATTAGACCTATACTTTGTTAAATATTTAGAAACTCAGTAAATGTCCACTTACTTCAATTATAGTCTTATCTCAGATACTTTCATCTTGATGATTCTGATAGAACAACCGTCACACACTATTCTGAAAACGCTTAAGTGTCAATTTTCTCCTATTCTTCAATTCGGAATGGCATCTGTGAATCAAGGAGGTTAAGAGAATTGAAATTGAATTTTGGTTTGGCTATGGTTTCTTTGATTTTTGTTCCTGAAGATGTTGATTGATTTTTTTTGGTAGATGATTTACTTAAAATCATGTACGGATATTCAGAAATACAAAGCGTATCTACATGTTGACAATAGCTCAACAAATAGTCGTTACTTCTGAAGAAACACAGGAATCGTGAGAATTTAACTGTTTCATTGATGCACGTGGTATTTCCCTGTTCTGAGTTTTAAAACTATATATATATTATAATTTGCCCCTCTACAACAATGCTGTATGAATGGTCCATTATTTGCTGTCCTAAACGAAGCAGTATATCTTGTTTTAACGAACGAATGAATAAAAACATTATAAACAGTTTGAAGTATGTTGCTTCATTAGAAAGAATTTTTAACGAAATGATTTCGTCATGTTTTGCACAGCGGGTAAGTCTTATGATTAAAAAAAACTTGGAGAGTGTGATTTACTTTTTTGTACGAAAATATTCAACTTCATGCTTTATCGATTTAGAGAAACTGTTGCCTGTCATATAGGCGCTGCTATAAACGCTCCTTTTGCTTTTTGGACATATTGATCCATATGCTAATGCTACTATTATCGTCCACCCATTGCAATTTCCGCTTGTAATTGAGTAGGTTACAAGAAAAATTTCCTAAAGCGGATATTGGGCACTTAATATATGTATTCACTACGTTCATTTTGAAGCCTTAATAAGTTTAAGCCGCTGTAGTTTTTATACTTTCTTGTATGGTATATTCGATGGCACACATATAAAGCAAGCAGAAAACATTAAAAAGAAGCATCCATCCATAAAACATATCATATCTCTCACAAATCAATGGCTTGTGCCTCCCCAACAGCAAAATTTCAAAAAAAATCATACTCCATACAAACACATTCTACTATATTTCAACGACACGTTCAAGCTTAAATGCTAAAATAATACATGAGACGAGTATACATGAAACGCTAAAATAGATTTCAAAATTGGATACTATCGATTATTCTCAAAATTTCAAGAACAATTTTTCCACTCAAATGTGTAATATTGAACTAATAATTTCATCACTATATTACTCTATCAGCGGAAACGGATTTGACAATGTTCTTTATTCAAACTGTGGTGAGTTTCTCGGAAAATTTGAAAAAATGAGTTGGCTTACTCGAGTCTCCCACCTGATCAAATCTTCCGAACTTCTCCAAATTGAATCGAATTAAATTTGTTCCGTGAGCATGGAAGTGTTTAAAGTAAATCATATGATACGGGAAACTTTGTTTAAGAACTATCTAAACTTTCTTACCACCCTTCATGGACGCAACTTAAAACCTGAACCGAAAATTTGTACTTAGTCTTTTTCTGAACAACCTTAACTCTCTGTTATACAAATAACAACAACTTTCTTGTTGAAATACAATGCCGAGACGAACTTCCAAACATCAAAGTGAGTTATTTCGAGTCTTGAGCCTTATTTTTGACCACATCATCTACGATTTTCATACTGAAACCACTAATACAAAACTAATCTACGATTACAAGTTGAACTTTAATTAAAACTTTTCTGATTTTCCACATTCCCACTGAATGAATGGATCCTCGAAACATAAAACCACGACAGCCATTACAAACTGATTAAAGCCAACATTTTGTAAACAGGCACAAAAGTCAACATACCCCCGAGCGACTGGCTGGGGGCAACTTTGGATTTGTGGCTGACAGTCAAGTTGAAATTTACAACAAATCTGAAATGTGCTACTGGTACTTCAGCAGGCACTAGTCGAACACTGCAGGGATTCAGAAGTCGGAAACTTTGCTGAAGTGATTCAATATTTTCGATGGAAATCCCGAAATTTGATTCATAACCATGTGCCAAGCAGTTGATGGATCTCAAGTTTAACTTAATTACGAGAACGGTATTTGGGCAGATAATTGGTGAAGATGGAGGCGCAGGGGAAAATCCTCCAATTAAGCTCCCCTCAGTATTCTCCACACATCCTAATAAAGATTTTCTTGCGATCTACTGTCTGGGCCATAAAAATACCATGTTCATATATAGTACTCCTCAGAAACACAATTCAGATTGACATACAGCCGAGTGAAATGAATCCAAGTTGATTATTCAATTCTCAACTATTATCAAAATTATTCGCATCAGCTATACTTTTTCAAGCAATTTTTTTTCACCAAGCTTGTTTTTTCCAGTGCCATCAATTCAAGAAGAGATACAAATCATCAAAGCAGCATCATCAATTTCTCGAACGTATTAGCACCGAAGCGTAGCTTATCTTTCCTCAGAAAGAACGCGTAAACAAATTCTCGACACCTTGCAAATTTTGCGACTTAAATTAAATATCATTAGATAAGGAGATACCAGCATTCGGAATGTAATCACATTATGTTTCAATAAATTTTTAAACTTCGTATTTCAATGAAAACTTTTCCGTACACCAAAATTTTCATACAACACAAAACGGGACACGCAAAATTTACTCTCACACGCAGACATGAGCTCAATTAAAATCATTATTAATAAAATTTTAACAGTTTATGGTAAATAACTAATTTGAAAATTCCAAATGTTCATGTCTTAAGAAAGAGGTAATGGCTGACATACGCATGTTCACAAATCAGTAGAAAATTTTGGAGTCAGAATCTTGGTATGAGCTTTAAAACATATCTTGCAATCAAACATGCTTTACTTCACGGAAACATGTTAAAATAGTCAAATTTCAAATCAACAGGCGTCGTTGAAAAAGATATAATTGTACAAATATTATAATTATTATTATTCTAATAATCAGTGTGAACTCTTGAAAATATCTTTTCAATGTAATCTGAAATTTGAAATGATCATGCGTCTATAACTATCAAATTCTTTTATAACAGCTGAACTTTATAAATTTCTGATTATTATTTATTAAACCACCACCCATTAAAGTTGAACTTTATTCGTTGAATCCCAATGAGTTATTGGAAATATTTATATTGAAATTTTTGAGGGGCCTTGCTTCCAATTTTCAAAATGTCGATTCAAGTGCATATTTTAAGAAAATGCTTTGCTCTTCATTATTCACTGAAATTTCCTCTCACCACCGCACTTTTTTCATCAATAAAAAATTCAAATTTTTTTTGCTTCGTTAGAGATTTTATGCATAGAATGTCAAAGTGGAATGCAAGCAGCGTTGCCAGACGTCCCGATTTCGGCGGGACGTCCCGATTTTTAGATCAAAATTAAATGTCCCGCGCGGGACAAGCTCAGTCCCGCTTTTCGGGGATTACTCGATTGTGCGTCGCGCGGTGGTGGCGCGGGTGACACAAGCAAGTGTGGCCTGGCCGGCCACCCAGCGCGAGATAAAAAAGCGCGCGCGAGAGGAGTGCAACAGTGACATATACTCTTCAATTTGAAGATCACGCACTATTGCATACGAAAAAATACAAAAAAATTTAGGCACATAAATATTGCATTTGATTTAGTGCTTGCGAAGGGAAGCATTGAGGAAATAGTGTTGTATGTTGTATAGTTGTATGCATAATTTAATAACATTAAGCAAACAAAAGTATATTTTTCTTCCGTGTTTTTCCTTAAAATACTCGAGTTAACGTATTAGAATCGTTTAAAGATGCATGAAGAAACCGATTGTGTTGTTTCGGGTTGCTCGAAATCGGAAAGCATCGCACCCAAGAAAAAAGCCAAACAAGGAAAACATCGCCTAACGAAGTACAGTGCAAATTGGCAGTATGATTATAATTGGTTGTGTGATGTGGAGTCGGATGAGCATAAAGCTTACTGTAGACTGTGTAAAAAAGAGTTTAGTGTTTCTCATGGTGGATTAAACGATGTAGTGAAGCATTCAAAAACAAGTACTCACTCGAAAATCACGAGTTCTCACGCTGCAAGAAATATAACCAGCTATTTCCAGAGACCAGGTACTTCGACATCTGATCGTGATCTCGATGATATTATGTATAAAACGTCAGCCGCAGAAATTACTTCTACATATCACACTGTTAAACATTCGTTGAGCTACAATAGTATGGATTGTTTTCAAAAGTTATTGCCTCTCATGTACGGCGATTCTAGGATAGCTAAGAATGTTAAATGTGGTAGAACAAAGAGTGAAGCAATAGTTTGTGAAGTATTGGCAAAAGAAGCTTTGAAGGACGCAATTCAAAATTTAAAAGATTTATTTTTTTCGATTTCTACGGATGCCAGCAATAAGGGAAACCGGAAAATGTTTCCGATATGTGTGCGATATTTCAGTTTTGACAAAGGCATACAAAACAAATTAATAGATTTTGTGGAGAGTAATGATGAAACTGCCGACCAAATAACAAAGGTACTTTGTGAAACATTGGATAAACATAACTTAAAATTATCGCAAGTAACTTCATATGGCGCTGACAATGCAAATGTCAACTTTGGTTCAAATCATTCTGTTTACACGAATCTTATTGACAAGAATGAAAAAATATTAAAAGCTAACTGTTCAGTTCACATCTTGCATTTGCATCTTGCATATTAATGAGCAAATTTGCATGTGATAGATTAGGCATCTATCATCTTAAAAATATACGGCCATTTAAACGTCGTGCGGAATTGATGGAAATATTTGAAACTACGGAAATGGAGTGGTTCGAATTATTGCGTCACGTAAATACAAGATTTCTGTCTCTCTGTCCTGCTGTTGAAAGAGTAATAAAGGTTTGGCCTGCTTTGAAACGTTACTTTAATAAGCCAAGTTTATGCGCGAAAGCCATTGAAAAGATTTTTTACTCGGAAGCAGAGGAAACCAAAACTCTAGCCTATTTGCATTTCGTTCATAATGTGATGAGCGCTTTCGGCACATTAATGAAAGAGTCGCATGGAAATGATATTGCCATAACAGAAATGCATGAGTTCATTATGCATCTTCCGCTCAAGGTTGACTCAAAGACTAAAGGATAGTTTTTTTGGCTACCAGACGAAACAGATTTTAAATAAATTGGTTGAATCTGAAAAGACCAAAGCCATCGACGACTTCAACAGTTTTTACACAAATTGTCAACAGTATATAGACAAACGTTATAATTTTTCGGATGAAAATATTTTCGCCAAACTAAAATTCATAAACCTAAACAATGAAGTTAGTTTCGAAATGGTTCAGAATGCTGTATCTATATTAAACTTGACAGGCGATATTTCAGTAGATAACTTGTATGAAGAATTTAACTTGTTGAAATCATCCTTGGACATAGTAGTGGGAAATTGTAAAGACACAACTGTACAGAAATGGCACCAGCTCTTTAAACAGTTTCCAAAAAATGATACTAGGAATATGTTTAAACTAGCGTCCTTCTTATTAAGTATCCCAACATCAAACTGCTTTCCCGAAAGGATTTTTTCCCAAATGAATTTAAAATGGTCAGATGCCAGAAATAAATGCTCCGTAAATTTAATGAAAGCAGAACTACTCATCCAGTTCAATCTAGAACTATCTTGTGCAGAGTTCTACATTTATATTAAAGAAAAAAAGGAAACTTTAAAACAAGTTACATCGTCACAGAAATATGAATAATTCTTCCTTAATTATATTAAATAATACGGTTTATATTTTTATTTCTCTTAAGACTCAACTGCCTAACTATAGGGTAAACCAGACAATTATCGTTGAAGTAACGTATTTTCATTAAAGTACATTTTCTATGGCTTTTTTGCTTTTTATTGTCATGTAAACATAATTTAAAACTCAAATAAGAAGATAAGGATTTAAAAACTACTGATTATATACGTTTTTTACTATGTCCCGCTTTCGACGGAAAAATTCCGCTTTTTTTAGTCAAAAAGTTTCAAAATCCCGCTTTTTAAAAAAAAAATTCTGGCAACGCTGAATGCAAGCTATGTATCGCGGCTAGTCTTGTAGAATCTGGTATAGTCAATTTGAGTTTATAAATTGAGTAAAGCTTGAAAATCATTTTTCATCATGCTGCGTTATCACTTAATTCAATATTTAGTACTCGTTTGTAAATTAAGTGAAATTGAATAAATTTTGCTGGTTTTAAATCATAAAGCTACTACAAGAGCACTCTTCAAAAATAATAAGACCATTCGCTGAATTAAAATTATCAATTATTGTGCTTCTTTACATATAAGCTTTCATTCAGGTCATTGTGCCGCACGCCCAAGGGACGCTAGGAACCCTTCCTGGCATTATCTATTTGCTTGGAAACCTACAAGAGGTCAAAGTTTAATTTAGAGGTGGTGATGTGTGATGTAGAAGTGTCCTGCATCTAAATCATCTAGAACCCCACATGTTTCCATCGTAAAAATGTACAAACAGTTAAAGATTCATGGCTTACCACCAAGGTAGTTACAATTAAAAAATACATTGCAAGTTGTTCTTTGTAGTGGTGTCGCTAAGTATGCCTCAGAAAATTTGCCAATCAAATATTTCGGACACAGGACTTTCTCTTTGCGTATAAATTTTTAATTTGTAAAAAACGCTCCAAAAACTTAACTGAAATTTGAAATTATCTTATCTACTCATTTTTTCATAAACATTTTATGATTCAAGTTATTTTCTCAAAAATTGACAAAAAATCAAAATTAAATAAACGGCGAATAATAAATTTATCCATATCTATCTGATAACAACATTTATATATGCACATTCATTAACAATGATCAATAATTTTGCCAAATATGATTTCGCCTTCGAACCAATCTATTGAAATAAGCTCATGTTTATAATTTATTAGCGTTAACAATAACGATATGAACAGACGAAGCGTGTTCGAGTCTAGACAAGTGTCATGATGGCAAAACATAATGAGCACACATGCTCTCCTGAAAATTCTACCAAATGTGCAAAAGCGAAAAAAAATATCTCCGTAAAAGTAATAACAATATTGTTCATCGTTATTGGAAACATTTCCATCACGAATCACGTACAAGCGTTGTAGTGATAAAGGCTTTTTGTGAACACCAACACCACGGCTAACGACTATCTATGCTGTGTATCTGTGGTGCTATCGTGTATCTGGCATTAGTCCAAAAATCATTTCAAGCAATGAAGCCACTGCAGAACAGTAGTTCCTGGTCCTGATTTATGGCATTTGTATTCTAGCGGAAATCCATACACGCAATCAAAGGACATAATTTCTGACTCGATGATTTCAATCGGATGAAATGAACACGTCCTGGAAAGTCCCAGACGATCTAACATGGCAACGTGTTTTGCGTATCTCCAAGTTGATAAGAATAAGTATAAGTATGTGTTTCATAGCGTGTGGTGAATACTTTAGTTAGGCATAATTTGAGATGGTAGCGCTATAGTTTGGGGCTTCGACGCGAGGCTGAAAGACTTATCAATGCTTGTGGTTGCATCGGTGGGACTTATTTGTTAAAATATTAGCCAGGAAATCCAGTATTGCCCTCGAGTAGATGAAGACATATTAACGTATACCACAGATTACAAATAACAATAACTCCCTCATATATATATTATATATTTAAAAATTTGAAGGCTAATTCCTCTCTAAAATCAACACCCATCCGAATTTATGTATAGATTAACGAACATTAATGGCCAAATTTTTACAATATCGAGCGGAATTTTTATCAATGCATTTTCTATTTGAATCGAAGAACTTATCTAAGTTATCACATCTTAGTTCGTCTTCAAAAATTGTATCAACAAAAAATAAGCTTGTCGTGTGATTTGAAATGTTTTGAATGAAAAAATTCACTACAGTTTACATATTGCTTAGTCTTACGTTTCAAATTCAAAGAAAATCAGAATCATGTCTAATATATAACTTTGAATAGATTCTACAACCACCCATTAATTTCTTGCGATGCTAGTCAGTAATATTGGATGGATGCAAGTTATATTTTAAATTATATTGTTGGGTTGTGGCTATTTAACAGGTTGGAAAATAATAATGTTTATTCTACCCTGTATCTAAGCAACGTCGTATTCAGTTTTTATTAAGAATATCTACGTCAGAGATTTCACATATTGTTGTAGCTAGAGTATAAAGTAGCGTAAATTCCGCAGAGTTCATTCATCCCCAGATATTTACGATGACATCTATTCTTTCCTTTTAAATAGATTCAATTTTCTCTGTTTTTGCATTCAATACAGGCTCCTTTCAGAACCGAGCCACATCTCGTTTACTTTTGTATAACTATCCATAGAATTTGGCATTGATTCAATATTGGTCTGGCTATTAGCAAAAATATTGAAATTTCTCAGAATGTTGATGGGCTACATTCACATATATTTTCAAATGCCCATATCTTTACCATACGAAATAAAATTAACGAGTTGAAAAACTTCACTTCTTCTAATTGAACCTATCATCAATCCATGAAAGCCTGGAATTATTATTGAATTGTAAATTGCTAGTTACAATCAAAAAAAAAAAGGTTATTGAATTCAAGGATACAATATCATAAACAGGATCTCCGCGAAAACGCTATAAATTTCATTCAATCGAGTTTTCTTAGAATTTCTTAATCGTGCTCCAATGCCCAAACAAGTTTCCTTTCAAATTGTATTTAGAACCAATATTCAGTGGAACAAAGCTATCTTTATTGTCTATCAAAATCATTTCATGGAAGATTGCTATTACTTTAGCAAAAAGTCGGCTTATCTTGAATGGCATTTCCATAAAATTTATTTTCAATTGTAAAACCATGCCAGCCAAAGTGTTCATGACAACGATGGTATGTTCGAATAAAAACTGACTGTTATTGTTATTGCAGAGATGAAATGATGGCTGTTTATCGAAAAACCAGTGCTGTATCATATTTTTACATGATAAGATTTAGATAACAATAGGCATACAAAATATGCCATCATAGAAAATGTTTTTTTATTTATCGCAAATAGTAAGTTTATATTGAATAAAATAAAATTTGAAAGTTAACCGAATAGAATGACTGTTTAAAAAATACAAACATTTCTTCAGATTTAAAGTAATGCAAAGTCGTATCAAACAATCTGTATTCAGATCAAGGTTCCTCCCAAAAGTATGAAGCTTATTCATGTTTTTGAATTGCAGTTGGTCAGAACTTTTAAAGAAATTCGTGAGTTTATTTTCAAGTTGAACCGCGGAAGTTTCAAACCGGTAAAGTTTTAAGAATTGATATTGATTGATTATTGTACTTCCAAATTGATTTCAAGATATTCTGTTCCGTCTATTTATGCATGCTACTTCGCAAAAAGTTAGTTTAAACGTAAGGATGCTGTTGATGGCATTTGAAGCAGTTTTGATGTTGACGATGTTCTTATAACTTCTGGGAAGATAATGTTTACAGGAATGATTTTGGACTCATACAAACCAAGTTTTTCAGACATTGAAATCACTCAAAAACCGAACAACACAACAATCATTGATTCAAAATGACAAGTAAATCAGATTAGATATATAATTTATAATTTGATATATAATTAATCATACAATTCGTGATTTCATGAAAGTTTGCCATAAAGCTTGTTTGTTTATTTGTGTATTGTTAAATACTTGTGATCAGCAATTTCAATTACCCAATAGTAATAAATATGTTTGGCTCATGAATCTACGATATAAACTGTCTTAAAAATATTACTTAGAAAGATACTTTTAAGGCGATTATTATATAACAAGAACGATTTTCCGAAAGAACCAAAGTGCATTGAGTCGTGTTTTCTCTGTAACCGGATCATAGGTGAGTTAATATATAGGTTGACGGCTGTGTTAGAAGGAGCAAAGATGTTGATATTTCTGCTAGGATGAGAACAGTGTCAGAATTTGCACTGACTTTCATTCAATTATAGCTACGCCGCGCATACTATGTGGAGATCATATAGAAGATCAGTACTCGCATAAGTTGCGTACGAGAGAATAGAACAGCTTTATACTAGTTTCAGGTCCAGAAAAGGCAGTGGAGTGTCTTAACAAGAAACCACAAAGTTTAAATGTTTTTAGTATAAAACTATCAATTTTTGTGTCAAAAAGAAACTCCCATGTCACAATAATGATTGACCACATGGACAATAGTATTTTGTAAGGAGTAAGAAAACACGAAGGAATTAGTTTTATTGGTGAAAGCCAGTTTACGACATTTGATAGACACTCAGATCGGGTTCTAAAATATGACGATCATTGACAGAAGAGAGTGCCTTATGCTGAATAGAACTTCTGCAACTCCAATTTTTTAAATATTGGAATTATTCAGTTTTTTAAATTATCGCTCAGGTGTATGAGTTTTTCAAGAAGCTGCTCAAAATTAGCTCGTGACTTGTATAGGAATGGGTTTTGTAGATATCAATTCATTTTCATTTGACATTATATGATTTTATTATTAATTTTATCATGAAGGATTTCATTGAATTTTCAAAATTGCACTTATGTCTGGCAGCAGACATTAACTGGATGAAGTGGTTCTCAGTAAATCAATAAAAGCAACGTTGTAGTTCATTAATGAATTTTAGTTAACCGCACAGATATTTAAATGGTATATTTAATTCACTTTCGTACACAAGTATCAAACGATTTAGTAATGAATTATGCTCGTTAAATTTTTGAAAAAATGAAAATGCTTGGTATACAAAAATTTACATGAACTACAATAAATAGCCATTTTCCTGTTTAATATAAAAATTTGGTTTTCATTCTGTTTGTTGTGTCATCACAAATGCTTACCAATAATTAGCATACAAAAGGGAGAATATATACCGCTAATTATTAATTATATCAATTAAGAGCACTTATCGTAGCCAGATGCTCTTTCACTGTCTGCTAAACTCAAACAAATTGGTTTGTCGGCAGATAATCACTTACTATGTCAAATATGAATGAAATGTTTCGAATATTAATTACTTGATTGCATGTTAACACGCCATGTGGTCAACGTACTTTTCAGACGTTCTAATTTTGACCATAAAATCAGTGGAATATGCATTCATATTTTCCGGATAAAATAGGAACGATTAAAATTTCGAACATTTCAAATTTGTAAATCAATTAGCAAGATTTAAAATTGCAATTTTGTCTTTGAATTTTTACAATGACACACTATTTTCTAGATGTAAATTGATAATTCTAGTAGTTTATCAGACAAATAGAAAACATAAATTGAAAAACTATGTTTTTTGGAAACACGAAACACTGAATTCATTATAACGAAAACGGCAATGCTTATTACTTACTGTATTCGTAGACAAAAAAAATTAAAAATAATGATTTTCCCAAAAACTGTTTGCTTATTAGAATTTTTATTAACAAAGTAAATCATTGACTTAACAAACTCCAGTATTTTTCAATGACTGTTTGACTAGATTTTGTGTTAAATATGTTAAATATTTTCTAAAATGATGACTGAGAATCAATATTTGGTTTTTTGAATATGCTCCTCATTATTGACCAATTTGATAAGATTATCTTTGTTAGATTTCATGAACAGAAAGATTATGTTGTAAACGTTTTACTCTAATTGCATTCATCAAAAGGTATCATTTCTTTCCTAAAGTCAGCTTTCTACGGAAAATTCACATAATAAAAATGTGTCACCAGTTTGAATGTATTATTTATAAATGTTTGTTAAAAAAAATTCACTAAAGCACACATTTGATTTAACAAAATAGTTTGAAACATTATAATAAATCAATAATTGTTTTCTTTCTTTATAGATATTTTGTCTTGGTAAGGGTAGTTTTAAGTTTAAGGAAAAAATCCTTTATTTATTTTTTTAGGCAGACAATTAAATCTGCATTCAAAGTAAATATTTTTAATCAATGAAGTGACATCCAATTTGTGTAAGAATTGATTCAGAAGGTGTACATAATATTAAAAAACTTTTAAAAGTAAATCAGGCTGTGTTTCGAATGCTGTATTGCTTTGTGACATTTTAAAATTTTGGTATTTTTGTTTGAACACACTTTGAAGTTAAACATATTAAGTGCACTGAAGAAAATTGAAATAATTATTAATAGAATAGTATGTTTAATTGCTATGTTGATACTTCTGGGTCCTGGACATCAAGAATCTTCCGGCTTGTTTTTTCAAAAGTTTTAAAATTAAACATATAAGATTTTATTGCGAAAAGCACAGAAGAAAATTCAAAATATTTACGAAGTTGAAGCCCATAGCAGATAACAACTCATGTTAACGTTCCGCTTAACTCATAGAAGCTGCTACTGCCGTGCTAAAGAAAAAGGATGCATCACAATTCTATTGGTTTCGAGTTATTTCACTTCTTCTGTTTCCAGTTAGCATGCGAGTGTCTAGAATAATAATTAAACAATGCCTTCCAAAAACCATCGATATTTGATTAGCGTAAGTATAAGTTATCTACAAAAATCTGTTATAAAATCTTTGAACACGTTTTTCTTGAAACCACTTTTTTCGGCTATTAGGACACAGAACTGAAATTCTAGCGAACTTATTGAAATTTAATTTTAAGACGTCGTTTTACACATTTATAGTTATCGTTTGACTTAAACTTATTTGTTTCAACAATAACTTTATTCTTTTTTTAGATTTTAGACGAAAAAAACATGATTTTTGCAAACCATTTTGTATAGGTGGACACAAACGTATGGTTCAAATTTTAACGCTCAACAAAAATGTATAAAATAACAGTATTTTTGAAATTGTGGTTTTCAATCATAAGAAGTGAAAATGCGCCTCAAACTTACCCACTTTTTTATCGAGAGTTTCATTTTGACCCCAAAAACACAATCACATATGCTTTAGTTTATGAAAAACCTTTTATTTTTATAATTTGCGAAGTAAAAGAAAACATGCGGATAGGAATGGAAAGATTCTGTTTCATTTTGTAAAGAAAAAATTATGAAATGATTTAAAAATGATAGTCTTTGCTTCTGTTGTTGTCTTTGATTTAGTCAAGATAATCATTTGACACGTTTCTCAACCAAATTTTTGTGTATTTTGATGAGAAATGCTACAATAAAAAGAGTTCATTCTGAAAAAAAATTTGTTGAAGCTCATCTGAATAATTTTTGAAAATCATAAATGAAATTGGACATTTACTTCACCTAAATTTATATTCAATATTTTACACAGCAGTTCTTAAAAGACATTTTCATGTATATTTTGAAATTGTTCTTCACTCTAAAAAGTTTTTTTGTATTGTTTACAATCAAGGTTATACATTGGAGTGAGTTCCAAATGGAACTCAAACTCAAAGTTCTATCAACACTTTACAAGTCTTAGAGTTTAACTTATGGGTTTTCACAAAAATTTAACGAAACTCTTATAGGAAATATCACGAATATAAATTCTTTGTCTTGAAATGTGATTGATGTTAGTATATTCTGTTACGAACAATCACTGAACTCTCTCAGCAATTTAATGCAATTTAAATTTTTGTCTCTAGCAACCATAAAAATTTCAAACTTTCCAGCAAACAGTCTTATAAGATACTAACTACGACTAAAAAATCCTTTCAAAATGCAAACAATATCCGATTGAATTAAAAAAAAAATTGAACATTTTTAAAGAGCTTCCAAAGAATATAAAGTTTCCACTATAATGTTTTTTGGGGATTAACTGCCTGATATTATACATTCTAAAAATAATGCACACCATTATATCTCAATTTTATCACTTGCTTATTAAATATAATTTTAATAACATAATGATTTCGTTATTATTGGTTTTTCAATAACCGCTTGCCGCTAGACATTTACTTGAGAAGTACTTAATTTTTTCAAGATACACACAATTCTAACATTTTATACGTACCTCCACTACAACTTTCAATTTATTTGAAATTACCTCAATTGATTTAATGAAGCGTCGTTCATTCACCAATTGCTTACTTTTCATTTTTTCCGGGCAAACCTTGCATTGTTATCCTTAATTCATTTTTTCTGAACACTTAAATTCTTCTTACAACTTCCAATTATTGTGCATTGCAAGTATCTATGCTATTATTTTCCTGTGGTCTATGACTACTTTTACTTTTACTTTCTATTATGGCAATCGATTGTTGTTCTTTTCGTTTAAGTCGTTTTAATAATCTTTCTCGTTCCAGGGCTTATCTTGGATAATAGTGGATATGCAAGCTTTATAAAAGGTGGCAGTGATTCATTTTGTGAGCTAAATGCATTACAGATACAAGCGTCCTGACGTTTAATCGGCCATGCATTGAAAATATAATGCTTTTGACATGGTTAAAAGTAACTTTCTGTTTGATTCAACCACAAAGGACCACAACGTTAAATTTAAAACTCACCAAAGTTCGTCGTTTATAAGGCGTTCCAAAGCGAAATACTAAATATTTGACTTGTTTGCAATTTTACTTGTTTTGCAATCGTTCCTTTTCATCAACTTATACAGCTCTTATATTCCTCTCATTTTTCGTTGAGCAATGGGTGGAGTGGTTTTCAACATCAATTACGAACTTCCATTCTTGAAATTAAACTCATAAACTCTAATGAGTCTACGAAACGACTAGCTTCATGTTGGCATTAACATGTTAAAAGTTTTCAAAATGAAAACCTTGACAAGAGCCCCGAACCCTGGATGGTACTTTCCAAAAACACATTTGGAATGAAAAACCACAATTTCTGTAAAGTTTTAATGCAAACGATGTCCGGAATGCTCCTAGAATGTGTTTAAAAAAAACTGAAAGTTGTTGAAGTGTGAAAATGTTGACTGGGCAACATGAGTAAGATAAGTTACAACTAAAAATTTTAAAATCTCGTTTACAGCTAAATCTGATTCATCGTGATAAAAAAAACCATCACATAATGCATCAACTAAATTAACATAAAGATCCACATTAACAGAGAATGTGCTTCCAATATGTTGGCAAGGCATTTGTGTGTGCCATGCATTCATTAGATGCAAACTTCTGTGGTATTTTTCAACATAAAGAAGTAGCAGAAAAAGAAAACTTTATTGTTTCGTGCTGTTGCGTGATGGTCAAACTTTTCAGTATATAAAAATATGAAATTTAAAAGGGGTTTCAAAGGTACTGCTACATTCAAGAGACTTTTCAATAATAATAGCACATTAGATGTTAATTATCATTGAAATGGAACTCAAGACAACACAAAATTTATCTTGAATAACCATAATAAACAAACATCAAGTGGTTCAAAAAAAGGCGACAATGAATAATATTTGGAAAATAGAATTGTAATAATAATAGCTACATTTACTGAAACTATGAACAACAAATACGAAACAAGATATGAAAGAATTAAACAAATTGTTTCATTCGAATTATTAAAAAAACTCAGCCTACAGTAGCCACCTAAAAAGCTAGTTAGCCTGCGTATTTAAACAAAGTTAAAAATACGGTTTTTATTCATATGGTTTATATGTATGTCTTCGGCGGCTATTGAATTCTAAACGCTTCCACCTCTTGTGGGCAATTTACTTTGATTTTATGAAACTTTACTAAACTCCTGACCAAACACAATTTGCTGCTCTAATAATATGTACATGGTCTACTCCATATTGACAAATTGCAATTTCGAATAATTGGTCTTCGTTAATCTCCGCAAATATCCGCAACTCACCTCGAAAGCTATCTACTATGCCATCGTTGCTGCCAATTTCAATTTAATAGTCACAAACGAACGAATTTGGATTGAAACAGGACCGCACTAGGCAAGTAAATCCGAAAAATCGGAAAAACCTTTGACAAATTGTGCTACATAGTCAACAACTCTTAAGAACATCAAAAGAAATAGATATTCTAGCTTGTTAACACCTACAGGACGGGAAATTAAGTGGGTCAGTAATGAAAATTGCATTTTTTAATTCGAATAAATTGAAATTTCACACTCGCTTAGATAGAAAGAGCTTTCTTGGGAAAGGTGTATGACTATTCGATGTTATTTAATTATGAATAAATTCATGTCTTAAAGGTACAAATTCCCAGAGGATAGATTTTAATATATGTTTATACCAGTTTTCATTAGTGATAACTTAAACTACCGGAACGAGTTTAGATGAACAAAACCACTAAAGGGCTAAACAAATTTGGTTCTTTGAAATTGTCGTGCAATCAGCTTCCATAAAAGCATCTAAACAGTTCTGAAAGCAAATAGAAGCTGTTGACTGAACTTCCATATATACTAGAAATACTAGTGTACTAGCGAATGATTTAAGGACTTTGAATAGTGATTTGTAATACTATCATGATTAAAATGGGAGCCTGTGACAGGCTTTTGCGTTTAAAGCCAGTTCAAAAGCTGATTGGTTTCTCACACATTAGCAGCTTTTACATCAAAAACAGATTGATTTTATGGCTGAAAATGGGTTTGGAATATTTAGCAGTGCATCTATAAATTTGAAACCTAAAATAGTTTGTTTGTCTTCCAAAAAATTTACGAAATGCACGATAGAAAGTTTGGAACCGTTTAAAAATTCAACAATAAAGAGGAGTTCAGGAAATTAGGCAAAGAGCTTGAACTGTTTTGTAACGGATTTAAATAAAATCAAAAGTGTTTCATAGCCAGATAACATTTATTCTTTTGAATTATAGCAAAACGACCATAGCCAACCCTTTTTTCATTCAGCATTTGTTATTTTTCTCACGACAAAATAGCCTAAAGCAAGAAAAATGCCGCAAAATGTCTTCAAAGTGTAAATGGAGAGCTCAAACATGAAGAATTGTGTGTGGAAAAGTATGCAGAATTATTAGTCTTGAAGGACTAATTTCCAAAGGATGGAATTTCATGCAAAGTTTGATAAAGGTTTAGGAACGAAAACGGTAATATCATGTGTTTTAAAGCAAGATATGCGAAAATATAAAAAATTCATCACATTACTTTATACATTTGATCAGTGAGATTACTCGGCTCGTTTTTTCAAAACCACTTTTGTTTACATTTTAACATTTCCAATTCACCAAACAAGAAAACCTTGACTCGTCAATATTATTCACATAAAGGAGTATGAAAGCATACATCCACACACACGCATATATATATATATATGTGTGTGTGTGTGTTATATTATCATTTCAAAGTTAAATCAAAAGATTGATTGCATTGAGTAGAGTAACCACTATTTACAGGCGTGAACCGTAGCCCCGTTTAGCTACTCAAAAATGTTAGTTTTATTTATTTTTCATTTACTTCCAGTAAAATGCAAAACAAACGATTCCGTTCTTTTATTTGAGTTGTCATTCAATCCAGTTTTTATCTAGCTTCAAAAACTTGCGGTACAGAACAAATAAATGAAATTTACAAGAAGCAGTCTAAAAGCAATTGCCTCAGCTGTTAAGGGGTGCCAGGCTGCTTACCAAAAAGAGGTCGATTATTTCTGGAGCGTTAGTCACATAAAGTCTTGTGCAAATGAGCATCAAAACATTAAAATAATTTTTCAAGTAGCAGTGTTAGTTGAAAAAATTCTCTAGCCTGGCATGATGTGAAGTATCCTTGCACAAAACAGAAATAGAAGAAACGAATCTGGTCTGCAGAGCTATCCTTAGCAAATAGGCAACAAGGGTAGATAAACATCTTTAGGCTTACTTTTTCATTTTTTTCACCCAGATTCAAATTAGAGACATTTCAAGCTCCAGAGGCTTTTCTGCTGTTTTTTAAGAAAATGCAAAGCACCATTAAACTTTCCACTTTCCCAGGCATGTTTTTGCTTCTTCGCTTTTCAAGTGGAAATGCAAGGGCAATTACGAGCAAATTTGCTCTTTGATTATATCCTGTTGTTGTTAGGGCTACTTTCATGGGTTACTCAAATGAAAATCAACATCATGGATCGTTTTGAACTACAGTGAAGACAGTTAAACTGTAATAACTAGGTTTAGCAATAAACTATATTAATACACTCCTCTGTTGATTTCTGTAATAAGAGCACAAATAAATATGAGTTTAGCTAATTGTGTTTTTCCTGATTCTTGTTTCGATGGTTTTCGGTTTTATGTTTGATCGTAAAAGTTTTATTAAGACAATATAAGGCTGGACTTAACTGATACTTTAAGATGTAATACAGCATGAAAATTGCAAGCCAGAATCTGGTGGGCAAATGTTGTTTCCCTTAGATATATTAAGTTTGCTTGAAAATGGTTCCGTGAATTTGACAGAAATAAAAGGATTATTAATTATAAAGTGGAGCTACTCAGTCATGATTAAAACAATAGTTGTGGTTTCCAATTTTTGTTGCGGACAGTTTTCATTCGATTTGTACTATACTTGAATGGTTACAGGAATAATGAATTCAGCTTTTTACAATTAAGTTGATGTTAATACCTCTACTTCCATTATCAAAAGAAGGTTTTTTCTTCTTAAAATTAAATTATTCATATACAGCATTTCATAGTATTACAATTTCACTGAAGTTAATTTACTGGTAGATCCTTTAACGAAATATAATGTTTTGGTTACAGCGTGTCTTTTCATAATAAATTCATTATTTGGGCAGGTCCTGAAACGAAACTGGATATTGATGTTGATTTTGAAAATTCAAATTATGAATTTAAAAATATATCAAATTGTTCCACTAGCATCCATAATAGTGGAGAAAATAGGGACATCAGCTCAGTCAGAAGCCGAAAATTCTGAATGCTCAGACTGAATGATTTTTAATGCAATAGAAAATATTTTTCCACTTCACTTGTGAGGCAAAGTTACCGAAAGTTGCAAAGTTCTTGATCAATTTTGAAGATAATTGTGGCTTTAAAGGACATCATTTTACCTTTCAAAATGTGACTTGAAACGAATACGGAGTTCCATCATGTGGTTCACCTCATATAAATTATATTATTTAAATATGTAGACTAGTTCAAAAGTAAGGAAGGAATCACCATACCAGCCGCTGAAAAAGTCAACCTTTGAATCCGTTTCAATGTTAGTAACGTATGGACCATTATCTAAATAAGCGTCATTAATCAATGGAAAAGGAAATCAGGAGAAGTTTTACCTCGAAAAATACATCTTTCCAAATGAATAAAGACGTGTTATCTCATTTAATATAAATTTAATTTTAACTCTCATTTCCAGGAAAATCAGCGATACTCGAGTTTGACAATTTTGTCGGGCATATCACAATACATTACTATGTGAACTGAATTTTAAGTGTATCTTGTAAAATGAAATTTTCAATATTCTAAAAGCTCTTGTCTGCTTCATGAAAACTTTTTGAAGTGCCTACATATGTACCTACCTATTCAATCTTGAAAAACTCTAGCCTACTTGCATAAAATAATGAGCAGGCGTCACCCACTCCATGATACTTCAGCGGAAGTAAACTGAACTTCTTGTTGAGGGATAAGTAGGAATAATGAATAATAACTGATGACGCCACGTACCAAGTTCCCTGGCTCTACCTATATACATGGAAATGTCGTCGGAATTACACTTTGTCCTGTAACGTGATTTCTCACACCGTCTTTCCTGAGGACACATATGCGACCACGCACGTCTCAATATGCTATCCACGCGTTAACGTTTGACTCACGAGCAGTCTTCAACATACTGTTGCCAACGTACAAAGCTATGTACGTACCGACATAATCGTATGTACCTAGCTCGAGTGCATGAAAGAGCATTGAGATTATAGCATGAGTAGAAAAGCCTTCGACGCTATGTGTGTCTCATGTTAACCCTGTTTTAACACTGCCATGTACTTTTCGTTTATCCTAATTATTTTAGCGTGTTCCAAGGAATACTTGGTGGCAAATATTAATTACATGCACTTGAGCGGATTTTCGCAGTTCATCATAAATGACACCGAACATCGTAAATTAATGTCGCTTTTGAGATTAAGCCATCCACGAGGGTGTATTCATAAGCAGATATGCAGAAAATGGTGAGAGTGGATTCAAATGAAAAATTGAAACTGTTGCCGGAAAACAGAAAAATTTCTGACTCCATCAATTTAGCTCATGATTAATAGTCAAATAGGAGCTATTGAATTCGTATTGTCGAACTCATATTTAGATTCAATGATTTCATTCACTAGTTCTTAGTGTGATTTATCTAGTAGCACTATATGGTATGTTTTATCTACAAAACTTCAAAATTTCTTTAATCAATTAACCAGTGACGATTTAATAGGAATCTAATTCTGAATATAGTTCACTCAGAAGTGTGTGAAGATGTACGTCAAGTACAACCAGTGCTTGCTGATCTTTTTTATAACCAGGCCAAAATTAACTTCCTCTGAGAACTATCAATATAACTTAAAATACGACAAAACGTTTTCAACATAGAGGCTAATCAAATATCAAACATTATAGTATTGAAATCTTGGTAAAAATGAGTTTTTTTGATTGATATTCAGCATATTTTACTGAAGAAACTTCATATATAAATTTTTTTACTGAAATAAGTTGAAATTTCAGGTTTGAAGAGATGAAAAAATAAATAATCAAGCATAACATTTCCTAAACAACGCCTGAATCCTATAACGCAACAAGGAGCGGTTCCACTTTATAGCCTATCGTGAATTCAAGATGTCCAGAGTAAAGTTAGGATTCAACTAGAAATCCGTTCTAATAAACAAATAAAAATAACGTGATAGTCTATTATCCTACCCCAACGGTGCAAGGTTATCGATATCCTCCTGAATATAATTATGACACATCATAAAAAGTGACTATTGATTGAAAACCGCGATCCATCTCGGTTCCAAATAGATCCTATGCAATACGAAAATATGGTCAATAAGCAGACATTTATTGTAAAGATCTAAGGAATGTTAAAATTTAAATCCAGCAAGCAAGTAAACCTACGTTGCGATCTTGAATCTGTGATTAATTAAATATTGAAAATGAGGAGATCAAAGTTATTATGCACTTTCTAACACACCACACACAATCGGGGATCAAATAGACTGGAATTGTTAATCAAAATGAAAATATTTTGAAGAAAAGTGGGAAATCAATCATTAAAGCACAACAGCCACAGTATTTCAACTAACAAGTAAATGAAAAGTATTGGGGTGGTAAGAACAAAAAACCAGACTCAGTCAAAATAACATTTACATGTCCTCACGCCATCTAGAGAGTGAGTTAAATGTTAAGCATAGCTCATGGGTATTAAATGAAACGAAAGTTTGTTAAGGAGAGATTCCCCCTTGTCACCCCTTTTTTTTGCAACCGTTTGACCAAATTGACTAAATCTTAGCATGCATTTTTTACTGCTCCAACAACACAAACTCAGTAGTTTCTATGAAGAATAACTCCTTAGAAAACAAAGTATAAATTTTTGGAAAAAAATCTTAAACTTTTATTAAACTTATTTTCCTTAAATGCAACCAATTTTTTTCGAATTAAATTTATTTCATATGTTTTCATATGAAATAACATCACAAAAAAATTAAAGCGTTTTGCTTCAATAGTTTTGGAGAAAATAAATCAAATAAAAAAAATACAATTTTTCAGGAGTTTTGTTGGGCACTCAAGTTGTACCGTAATTTCATCGAAATTTTGATTGATTCTCAAATGTTTAAATTGTTTACAACGGATAAAATTCTTAAAAACTTAGTTATATCCTATGTTATATTTACCAGTTTTGACATTTTCCAAAACGTTAAAACGACGAAGCCGAATATTGCTTTTAACAGAAAAAAGCTTTCGATGAAAGGAGACCTCAAAAAATACAAGAGAAACCATCACACTGCCATTATGAAGCTTAAAAAATCATATAATCATAAAATATTGAAGAAGTGTTTACACAATACCATTCAAAATTCAAACGAAAGTTTAAACAATGTTATTAGGTCTAGAATACCAGAGACAACAGCTGTTATTTCTCCGATTTGAATTTCACAATGATATTTAAAGCATTTCTACTAGTTATAATTATGTGAAATAAATACCAAACTGTAAAAAAAGTTATATTTTCAAAATTGCTCGCAAAATTTCTTTTCGAATTTTTTTAAAATATCTCTTTCGTATCCTCGTAAGGATTACCAAATTTGAGAAAAGGCGACGTTTTTCATTCTCCAGTATTGAGAAAAATCACTTGAAAAAGAGCTCAAATTAAAAATAAAGGAAAAAATGTAATTGTGAGCTAGGCTTAGAAATCAATAAACAAACTAAAAATACTTAAAGAACACGGGCTAACTTCTGTGTCCAAATAAACAATATTGGAATTTATCAGGAGAGGATCAACTGGAATCGATGCTATTACAGCGTTAAAAGAACTTTCAGCAAGATTGGAATAGTGATGAAAATTTAAAGATAGCTAGAGAAATCTTTACATAATTATACTCAAGACACAAGAATTGAAAAACGGGACCTTTTCGTTATTTTTTTAAAAACAGCATAAATGATATAATTGATTATTATATAGCAGAAACAGAATATTGAAATTTTATCAATGACTTTACATATTGTGAAAACCAAATTTTCATGATTATTATTCAATTCTTCATCGAGTAGTTCATGTAAGTAAGTTCATGTTTTGTGCCCCATTGCGAGCTTCCCAATCATGTTTGACCATCTCCAATAGTTTTCCACCCAGCTCGTAGCCAATAAGATTACCGTTTTCCTACTGAGGACTTTAGTCATTTTTTTATAATTTTTTCTGTAAAGCACTATCTTTTATAAGATTCTCTAGGGCACTTACATGTAATATTTGAAATTAGATATACTCTGGCACATTGTCAATACACCGATACTTTTTCTTCTTATGATTAATAGCTCGATAGCCAATTTTTCTGAAAGAAAAATCTACAATCAAGTCTAATTTCCAAAAGTAAGATAAATCGTTTCCAATTTATTAAAGAAAATACTTCCCCACTACAAACATCTTTCACAAAAATTAGAGCTTTTTATAGGAATTTCAGTTTAAATGCTCGAGGCTACTTTTCCGGCAACCTACCATGCTATAATTAAAACAAATGATCCAATGAAAGTGAAATTTTTCTTTTCAAATGTGCCTTGAAGCCGTCAAAGTTGTGGAAAATTCTTTTAAGAAAAAATAAGGTTTAATCGCAGTGCCAAGATTTTTGCTCACGGCAATGGGCTTACCTGAAGCGACGACGTACAGAACTTTTGCATAATTGATTCGAAAACATCAATTTCCCGGTAATGTGGAAATAACAATAAAAGCAATTCGAGCACGCAATCTGAGTGCTAGAAGAAATGAGGTCAGTCATGAAAGTGGATTTGTTTTGCAGGAAAATTTGCAGATAGGTATAAGTGAGATTTTCATCAAAAAGGAATAATGGCCCAACTTGGATGGTTCAATCGCAATGTTGATTAATAATACAAATGCTGTTCTTGAGGAAAGACGTGTACGCAATTGTTTTTTGTGTGAGCGTTTAGTATAACGTGAGAACAGCCACATGTTTTGAAAATATATATGATATAATGATAATTGATGATGATAATGCATGATTTACATATTTTTGAATTTGGTTATCTAGCAAATGTGACGCATTTTTTTCTATAAAGCGACTTGCATCAATCAATAGCAATAATTTATATAATACATACATACATACATAAAGTGAGACACTTGAGAGACACAATTTATAATATTGCTATTAATAAGAACACATCAGACTGAGTGACAAAATATTAATATTATCCATTCACTTGCTTATTATTACGGTGAACTTTTTTTTGACAAAAACAAATGATTCGTTTCCTAAAAACTTTGAAGATCCTGGAAGCATTCTGGCACTTTGGTGCTATATTAGGCCCTCCTTTGAATCTCCACTCCCTTTGCTGAAAGGGAGGATAGAAGTTGTTAAAGAAAGACGTGAGCGATTGACGCGATAAGTATTACCTTCTCGATTTATCGTAGAAAGAATTTATTCATTTACATGCGCAAGTTCAACGATGAACTTTAAGTGTTTATTTTGAAGTGAACAAAATAAAGGCCCTTAAGGGGGGAAGTACCTTTAGAGGCCGAAAAACAAGGTCTTTTTTGCAACTGATTTGTGGGGAAATGAAGACAGTTCTTATTAAATCAGTATAATATTTATTTTAGGCGATGTTTCAGGTTGAAAAAAAACATATTCTACAAAAGTGAAAGTTGAAAATTAACAAATTTTTCAAGGATCTTGAAAGCCATGTCGTCGCTGACGTCGTAAATTGCGTAAGCGATGCTGGCTGCAATTTTCATCTGAAATCAACAAACCAAAGATTTTCTTACTCGATAGGTTTTTTTTAGTAGATAAACTAAAATCTTTGCGAAATTCGAAAATTAACCCCTCCAAAACAAACTCCAAAAAAAATTACGATTTTGACGAAAAATTTCGTTGTACTTCCAGTCAAAAATAGTCCCAAAATAATTTATTTTTTAAAATCTTTAGTCTATATAGAACAAGTTTTTATGCTTTTTAAAATGAATGCTAGATGATGAAAATCGATTCACTAGTTTTTTTATTATCACTTACGCAATGTTAAAAAACATGGTTTCGAGAAAAGGCCGTTTAAAGGTTGTGGTCAAGAGAAAAAGAACTCGGCGCCAGGTACTTCCGGGATGCATATCTTCCACAATTTTGGGAATTAGCTTTTGAAACTTTGACATGATATTTCTAGGCAATATATCTATCGATTAAAACAATTTAAAAAAAATCGATTTTAAAAAGTTTATAAAGGTACTTCCCCCCTTAAATAGAGCTTGCAACAAATCGCTTTAGGTAAGGAACATAGTTGTCATACTACTGATATAAATGGTTGCAATGCTTCCTAAAAATGTGCATCGTTCACATAAAACTTTCAAAAATCGCTGAGACAAATTAGAATTTTATCATGTTACGGATTTGATATTTGCATACTAATATTTTATCGTAAATTGTGATTGCCATAGATCGCAGTAACACTTTACGATCCTTTTTTAGTGTTTTGTACATTTTCCTCTATTGACTATCTAAGCACGATCGTATGGGAAACTAAATGACCAATTAGAACTATTTCTTTATTTCTTGCAAAGGCACCGATACATTTTTCAAAATTCAAAATCAGATTAATTATCTGCAGGCAAACCCAGAAATAGTACAGTATATGCTGATGATTTTAGAAAGGATATTTTGCACAGGACAAATGAGTCAAGAATGGAAAGTGGCGCACCACATTTAAGGAAGGTTTCTTTAAAACCAGGAAACATGACTGAATTCAATAATTTATTTCTCTGATCATTCACAAAAGCACAGCGGCCTAAAATACCATTTTTAGCAGATTTCAAAATAAAGCGAAACGACGAAATACTATATGAGCTAGGGTGTGCCACAAAAATGAAACTGAGGGTTACAAGACAGGCAGATGCTTCTAAACTAATTGAGGTTGCGTTGTCTGATTCATAAACCGCTATAAATAAAGCCTTTCAGCATTTTAAAAGTCACTTGAATTAGTTACTGTTTTGGCACAGGATGCTGTTGTATAAAATCATATAAATCACAAGGAAACAGGGTTACCCCGAGCCTGGCAGATTCAAGGTTAGTAATACTTCATGTACATCTGCAAACTACGGTTAATCTTACCATTGAGTTATTTGTCCTGTATGGCAGTTGTATAAAGTTCACTGGGTTTCGAAGAGCTGCAATATATAACTTTGGTTGACGTTCAAAATGACGGTTTAATGGTATTAACAGCCATAGCTCTTCCAAGCAGACTAATATATGATCCAAAGGTCATTTGGCAAGATACTACAGGCTAAACAAGATCCCCAAAATCCCCCACATCTCTCAAGTTCCTAAAACCTCTAAATCCCCAAAGACTATGAAAATTAGAAAATTCTTTGTATTTGGTAATCGACGGAAAAGTATGCCATGCTGTCAAAAATGATGCTACACAAATGTGCAGCTACTTCAAAGGGCTTCAATTATTTACATAAATTGATAAACAGGTCAATTAAAAAAACAAAACGATTCGAATTTCAGTATTTCACGGATGGATGGAATTTTTTTGTGTATCTCTTATATCTGCCTATCCAAATATGGCAGGCACATTGCTCGGCCAAAGATGAGATAGCTGAAACCTAGACACGAATTCAAGACCGATTTAAACCAAGACATTGGTTGATTGTGGATAAGCCAAAGCCTGGATTTGACAATAATAATGATGGTTATTTGTCTGCAAAAAATACCAGGATCTCTATCTAGTTAAAGAATGCATAAAATATTGATTGTTATATCATGTGACCAATGAAATTGAAGTGGAGTAAAACCGAAAATATGCATTCGATTAAGCAACGTATTTTGTTTAAAAGCTATCATTGTACATCATTCTCGTCGTATGCACATTAATCTTAAAACGCATAGACCAATTCGCGTCAAATACAATTTAATGCATAAATCCATCATAGTTCGTAAAAATCTACATCTGGATGTGATGCATCAAATCAATTTTCATTATTCACAGAAGTATATAAATTTCGAATGTCAAATTATCGCCTTCACCCCACAATCTACTGAGAAATTCCAGCAAAACGTCGTTTGCATGCAACAGATCAGATAACTATTCCTTGTGAATTCATATGCAACTTTCCATTTTGCCAAGCTCTCATCGCATACCTTCTGATATATGCATGTGATGTGGTTTTCCAAGCTTCATTGGCATAAGTAATTAAATGACTTCTCAGACAAACCAATCAACAGGTGTTTTCACCTATGAGGTTACGGTGATCAAGCTTTGAAAGGATATGTGCACGTTTCTAATATTTGCCGGAAGGTGTTGGAAGCAGAATGCTGTCTTCACTTTGGCTACAGTCACTTAATAATACATTTGATAATATTTCCTCGTTTGCCTTTGGGTTTGAACTATTTCAATTTGTGTCACCACACGAAACTATAGTTATGAACCTCTTCATCTTTTTCATGGATGCATGCGGTTTCATCTAATATGATTTACTCTGGGTATTGCTTTTGATAGAATATATTTGAATATCCTTGAAAATTTAAATTTATGAGTAGAAGCTAATACGAAATGAATTTTTTTTTGGTACATATTCATTGACTGCAACAATCCAAACAGAATAAGATACAAAAAGGCATGAGCATGAAGTTCATGAAAGAGAAAACATTATTGTTTGCTAGTACTTACATTAGCCTTGCGATTTGTCAAAACTTTCATTTTTTTATTCATTCTCATTAACAATAAACACTATGGGCTTCAAGAAAGATTTTTGCAGAGCACAAAATCGTTTTTATTAATCATTCATAGGAATAATCAACGCAATATCATAAATTTCCAGGATTGATTCAATGGACTAAACTTGCCGATTTTCGACTTTCTTCAAGTTTGGTAGTTGACAATGAAAATCCAAAATGTGAATATTTTATTCAAGTTATTACGTTCACTTTTTGGCGGCAGCTAACCTTGACCACGATCGACAATACCATCCAGCCTGCACCTGCAAAGGACATGATGAAAATAATAGGGACTCCATATGTCTTTGTGCGAGTGTGCTCTTATCACGGCTTTCGTACAGACGAGAACTGATCCGGGCTGACACTCCATGACTCAATTTTCAATGTCCAAGCCTAAATTTTGTCACGGAAAGAAAAAGAAATGCTTTGCAACACACACTTCACACAAGTTAATAAGGAGATTCGACAGCACGTACTCAATTTTAAAATAATTTAAAATAACTTTCCAAATAAGTAAATCATAAATCATATTCTATCTGTCCCTACGATATTTTTTCTTCATTCTAGTTACTAAGTTGCTCCTAAGTCAAGTATCTCGATCCAATTTCAAACGCCGTCGAGTTTCGACCATCAATTTTTCACAAAATCTTCCGTCTTCCAGCCAACCATGTACCAAGCTGTAAGAATTTAATCAGAAAACATTCAGCATCCGCGCAATCATTCTTCCTCTGCGAACATCCTAAAACCAAAATCATTTCACAGCCATTAAATCAAAAAACGTGAACGAAAAGCCTCCGACGTAAAATCTCAAACGATTTCCACTTAATTTCCAAATGGGAACCAACCTCTAATTTGAGACCGTACTGCCGGCTTCACTTGCATATAAGTATCATTTTTTGGTACCCATTCCGATCATTTTTGGTCAATGTACTCGTTCCGTTCTACCACTTTTTGGTCACCACCAGCTGGCTGTCCAGCCTGACATCATTCACATCCACATCGTTCTATTGACAGTTTTCAAAGGCTGTTTGTCGGCAATAACTGGAATCACCGATACATTTGCTCGCCGATGTACGAGTATTATAGTGTAGTGCAGTTCATCCGTAAAACTGGCATCATTTTTGCTACGCAGATCACGACTGTCTCAATTCAGATTGTTCCACTTTGCGTAGAGCAAAAGTTGGTGCAAGACAATTTCAAAAGTTAAACGAGCACTTTTAAAGCTTAGTACACAGTTCGGTTCGGCGCAGAAATTTTTATGAAAATTCTGCAGTTGCAAAAAATCTCGCACAGAATTTCAGACAGAAAGTTCACGTTTGGTAATAGCTGTCATTGAAACTGTCATTGAAGTTGTCGCCATTGTAATAAGTGTTGTGTTAAATTCGTCATTTCTAAAGAATGATATGATAGGATAAGTTTACCTAATTTTCAGCGACAAGCGCTAAGCACAATGGCACGCGAAATGCCTATATTTCTAAGGATCTGGGATTAGGGCTGGTACTGCCGAATATGGCAGGAGAGTTGCTTGATTTCAAAACACTTGCCGAATATGGCAGTTTGGTTTCTGAATTAACTCTAATTTTATTTCTAAATCTACAGCTCTTTTATACAAAAATCTATATACAGAAAACTTACTCTAAAATTAAAAGTAGGGATGTAAATCTATGTACATAGTATAAGAAATCAATATCATGCATAGGACGAACAAATCGCGTTCCCACGGATAGTCGTGGTCATTAAGATCCAAATTTTATGAGGTCATCACACTCGTCTAGACGCTGACCAGCCATGAGCCACTTAGAGCATTACGCTGAGCAATGCATGCACGTGGGAATTGTGCATGCTCGATCTAAATATGTCCTTATGGCTGATCGTCATTATGAATGATATATGACGTCTAGACAGAGTAGAGTGTACTCTTAGTACACTACACCCCTATGGTTTCCTAGTGTTTTGTACTAATGAGAGTTAGTGCAAAATACTACGATTTATCGAATGGAAATTCTGTCATACCCTATACATGGTTTACAAATGATTTACAGATGATTGTAGTTTACAAATATTGATATTCGTTTTTAATGTCTTATAATTATCAAGATACTGTACTTTAATTACTAATTAGAAATATTACAATTTATTTTTCTTTTCATACATCTTTAAGTTATTGTTATGGACTTCTCTTAATTTTCCATTTACATCAATTACAGTATTCATACCTTTCGATTCTATTACTCTAAAAGGACCTTGAAAGGGTTTTTCGTGCTTTTTTCTATTTCCTTTCTTTAAAAGTACTAAATCGTCTTTTTCGACGTTAATTGGATTGAAGCTTGCATTCTTATTGGTTCGTTTTAATTTAACTAGGTCGATTATGTCTTTAGCTCTTTTGAGTGCATGCTGCAATCGAATTTTTAACTCGTTGACATAGTTGTCCAAATCATAGATTTTATTTGTCTTGTTGAAGACATCGTTTGGCAAGTAAGGTAATTTGCCAAATATCAACTCGTAGGGTGTATAGTTTGTGTCTACGTGTGGCGTGGTATTATAAGCAAAAGTATAATAAGGGATCCATTTGTCCCATTCTGAGTCTTGGGAGAAAGCTAATATGTACTCATTGAGTACCCTATGGTTACGTTCTATTGTACCCAAAGTTTCATGGTGGTACGGTGTAGAAAATATCTGCCTTATATCTAAGAGGTTGCAAATTTCTTGCATTATGGTATTTGTAAATTCGGTACCTTGGTTTGATTTTAATATCTTAAAATGACCGTATTTTAATATAAATTCATTGATTAATGTTGATGCAACTGTTTTTGCATCTTTAGTTTCTAATGGAGATGCAACTACAAATTTACTGAGTTCACACCGCATAGTTAGAATGTATCTATAATTGTTTGATATTCTTAATGGACCTACTACATCGATTGCTAAGGTTGCGAAACTCGTTGTTGGAGTATCTATTTTAATCATCTTTTCTTTTGTATTTCTTATTTGTTTGTTAATTTTACATTGTTCACAATTATTAACATATTTTTTTGTCATGCTGTTCATATTTTTCCAGCAATATCTTTGCTTAAGTTTGAGTATTGTCTTTCTGATTCCTAAGTGTCCTCCGTGTGGCGTATCGTGATATTCTTTTATTAATTGATGTTGTACTGCAGTATCTAATATATTTTTTGGGGGTTCATACATCATTATACATAATTTTGCGCGACTTTCATATTTTTTACTTCGTTGCAACGTATTCATTATATTCTTAAAATCTTCCTTTGTCATTGTATTGAAGATGTCATCATTATTTGATAGTGCTAATTCATATATTTTCATCTCGAGAATTTTATCTAACAACTTTTCCATGGTGGATACGTATATCGCACTGGACTTATCGTTGTTGATTTTTTTATTCGATCTTAATGTATGTGAGCTCACTAATAGCTTTTCGTTAGCGGAAACGTATTTCTCGGTAACTTTATCACTACAGTATACAATAATTTCGTCGTTTGTTCTGACGATATCGAATTTATTATCTTTGCGCAGCATAAATTTCAATTTCTTAACTTTCTTCACTTCTGATATTGAAGTGCAATCCCATACGTAAAGTTGATCAGGCTTCACTTGTGTATTGGGTTTTTCCTTTCTAATATCTTTATTAACTTTGTCTGTCTTACGTTTCACAGACATACCCCTTGTAACTGCCAACACTTTTTTAACGTTTTCATCTCTTTCTGGAGGAATCATAGTTTTGAGTATATCGGAATCTAATTTTATTCGCGATAAAGCATCCGCGTTGCAATTCATTTTGCCTTGTTTGAAAATAATTTCAAAATCGTAGTCGGATAAATCGAATCTAATTCGGGTCAATTTTGATGAAGGGTTTTTGTGTGAGAAAAGAGATACCAAGGGTCTGTGGTCAGTAACCACAATAAACTTCTTGCCGTACAAGTATGGCCTGAAGAAATTTATTCCCCAGTGTATCGCGAGCAATTCTTTTTCAATAATCGGCTTGTTGATATCATGTTTGCCTAGAGATTTGCTGGCGTATGAAATCGGTAAGTCAGATCCAATTTCTCCTTGTGAGAGAACTGCGCCTAACGCGTAGCTTGATGCATCTGTTGTTAGAACAAATGGCTTATCGAAATCCGGATATTGTAGAATAGGAGGTTGAATCAATTTGTTTTTCAGAGTAGTAAAGGCATTTTGACATTCTTCGTTCCAAATAAATGTAGAATTTTTCTTCAGTAGAGCATTAAGACATTTAGCTATCTCTGCAAATTTGGGTATAAAATGTCTGTAGTAGTTGCAAAAAGCAACGAATCGACGAACGTCATCAGCGTTTTTTGGAATCGGATAATTTTTTATGATATCGTTTTTTGCCGGATCTGTCTTTATACCTTTATTAGTTATTAAATGGCCTAAATAAATAACTTCTGATCTCAAAAATTGACATTTGTCTGCGTTTAATTTAAGGTTGTATTTGCGTAATCTTTCTTAAACTTTGATTAAATTTCGGTTGTGGTGATTAATACTACATCCAAATATAATAATGTCGTCAACATAAAGAAATGCTTCTGAATTTAAACCTGTCAAAGCAATAGTAAGCATTCTTTGGAAACTATTTGAAGAAATTTTAAGTCCGAAAGGTAGACGTTTAAATTGAAAGTGACCATTTCCGGTCGAAAAAGCTGTAAGAGGTCTTGAATCCTTTTCTAGTTCGATTTGATGGAATGAGCTAGTCATGTCTAAAGTAGAGAAATATTTGGCTCTTCCTAGCATATCAAGAACGTCTTCAAGTTTCGTAAGAGGAAATTTGTCATTGATAATTTTACTGTTTAAACGACGAAAATCAACTACCAATCTCCATTGTTTTTTGTCATCCGAATTTTTCTTTGGTACTACTAATAGAGGTGAATTATATGGGCTTATGGATGGTTCGATAATGTCATTTTGCTTTAATTCTCTAATTTGCTTATCAATTTCCTCAAGTTGAGAATGAGGTAGTTTGTAATTTTTTATGTATATTGGAGTGTTATCCGAAAGTTCGATTCTTTGTTTGTAAAAATTATTCACGCTTAATTTTTCGCCTTGTAAATGAAATACATCTTGATACTCTTCAATTATTTCCATCAGGTTGTTCATAGCTTCTACATCATTGTTATCTGATTTAATACCTTTGATTAATTTTTCCAAATGTTCTGGATCTGGTTTCCCTCTATGATGGTTATTCTTCAGTATAATATAATTTCTTAGGGGTTCTGTTTCGATTTCGAATTTGTTGAGTTTGACCGCTTTCTCGTTGGTATTCAAAACTTTTATATGGCATATACCTTTTGCTGGTATGATAGAGTTGCCTATATATACTCCTTCTTGAATCTCTTTGCTTAGTACTAGATTGTCTTCTTCTCTCATCAATTCGACTGGCAATATCATTTGGGATCTCGCGGGTATGCTTAATTGAAATACATTTATAGGTTTAGTGTTCATTGCGATGATTATTTCTTCGTTGTTAACATAAAAGGTTATCGTGTAGGTCTCATAATCAATTTTGCAGTGCAATTTTTCTAGAATATCCCTGCCGATAATACCATCAGTGACGATAGGGAATGTTTCATCTACTATATGAAACGAATTTTCTGTTATTAAGCTTTCTAGCTGTAATCTAAGTTTTGCAGTTCCTAACGATATTATTGTTTCAGTTGTGATACCTGTTAGTTTGCATCTATTATTGTGATTAATGTTATTTGTTAAAGAGGTACTTGTTTTACATATGGAAATGTCTGCTCCTGTGTCTATCAGGAAAGTCAGATTCCTACTTAAATCCTTACAGTATAATTTGATATAGTTAGGGCAATTACTGGAAATTGTATATATATTGTTTTGTTTATTCTTTATTCCGGAAGGGTAGATATTTAATTTGTCTGTTACTCCTCTCCGGAAAGCTGGACGTTTCCCTGGTCTTGAATAATGTGTACGCGCTTATTCCGGTTATGAAAATTATTCTTATTCATGTCATGATTGTTTCTGTAGAATCTATTATTATTTCTATTGTTATTATTGTTTCTATTTCTGTAATTATTGTTATTGTTGTTGTAATATTGCCTGTTGCTATGATGGTTATCGATGTATCTGTTGCTCGTGTTATTTTTATTATGATTAGTATAGCTTTGCGTATGGTTATTACTGTTGTTATTGTGATGCCTAAAATCGCTATTTTTATTAAAATTTCTATTGTGTCGATTTTGATTATGATTTTTAGTAAAATATAGGACATTGTTAGATTGTAAACTATCGTTTTTTTCTAACTCCAATGCTAAATTGATTGCGTCAGCTAAATTTTGTGGTCTGGCTGCAAATAATGTGTTTTTGTATTGTTCGTTTAGACCGTTCTTAAAAATTGTGAGTGCATATTGATCGTTCAGACTTGATATTGTTTGTTTTTGGGAGGGTGTAACGTTTTCACCTAATTCATTGATTTTTAGTTGACCTAATTCGCTTATTAGTGTCAGAATTCGTTCTTTATAATTTGATATAGAAGAGCGTCGTTGTGTCAGCATACTGAGCGAAGTGTGAATACTTGCTACTGTATTTGTAGATTTATATCTAGCTAAGAGTTTAGTTTTAAGATCTGTTAGCGTGTTGGGAATGTCGCTGCTCAAAGCTGTACGGACGTTATCCGTTAACTTTACATTGTATACGAAATCGATAAGTTCTATCTTACCGGTATCGTTTAGAGTTTTGTCGAAATACTCTATGATTTTGAGAAAAGAATTAAGTTCCTTTGTTTTGCCTTCAAAAAGAGGGACAGTTTTCATTGCTGTCTGTATGTCAAAAGTAGTCATTTTTGTATTCGTTGTTAAAACTTCGTTGCAAGTAAGATCACTCAAGTGCTTATTTAATATTGTCTTTAATTCCTTAGATATTTTTGTGAATTTGATTTTCAAATCAAAACATTTATAAGACTCTACTGTAGAGAATGCTAAGTCAATCGCTTGCTCAATCTCACGTATTCTATTTAGTTTGTCATTTATTGTTTCTGGTTTATATGGCCTCTTTATGCTCTTTCTCGCATTCAACAAATCCCTTTCAATTTCCTTAATGAAAGATAAAATCGCGTCCATACATTTATAATTTTTTTTTTTTTTTATTTTACTGGACCTTAAACTTTAAATCGTGAATAATTATGACTTAAATTTTACTGTAAAAATATCTTAAGTTAATTTAATTAATTAATTGTCTTGTGAAGTTCATTAAATCGTTTGGCTATATTGATATACTATTCTTCTTCGATTTGCATTTGTCTTTACTGTGTTCCCATTTGGTGGAGTCTTCTTAGCTGTTCAAATAGCTGTTCCTTTGCTTCCCCGGAACTGATGGTGATCAATCTATACAAATTCGCCTTCTCTTTGCGCAACTTGACTTTCTTTCCGCCACTGCTTTTTTTTTTTGGAGCGCTTGGTTCTTTTTGTGCTTCATTAGCACTTTTTTTTCTGTCTCTTACGGTATTCTTCAATAGTCAGTGGTTTTGGACCGATGGTTTTTTCTTCGACTATTAAAGTTGGTACATACTTCGGTACATTTTGCGTTGCAGGGCCTGGGCTATACTTTTCCCACATCTCGTTGAAGCCTTCCATTTATCAGTTCAAAACTAGCAGGATCGCCATGTGATAAGTGTTGTGTTAAATTCGTCATTTCTAAAGAATGATATGATAGGATAAGTTTACCTAATTTTCAGCGACAAGCGCTAAGCACAATGGCACGCGAAATGCCTATATTTCTAAGGATCTGGGATTAGGGCTGGTACTGCCGAATATGGCAGGAGAGTTGTTTGATTTCAAAACACTTGCCGAATATGGCAGTTTGGTTTCTGAATTAACTCTAATTTTATTTCTAAATCTACAGCTCTTTTATACAAAAATCTATATACAGAAAACTTACTCTAAAATTAAAAGTAGGGATGTAAATCTATGTACATAGTATAAGAAATCAATATCATGCATAGGACGAACAAATCGCGTTCCCACGGATAGTCGTGGTCATTAAGATCCAAATTTTATGAGGTCATCACACTCGTCTAGACGCTGACCAGCCATGAGCCACTTAGAGCATTACGCTGAGCAATGCATGCACGTGGGAATTGTGCATGCTCGATCTAAATATGTCCTTATGGCTGATCGTCATTATGAATGATATATGACGTCTAGACAGAGTAGAGTGTACTCTTAGTACACTACACCATCATCAACAGCAGCCGGCAATTTGAAGAGTCAAAAGTTTAAATGACTTTGACTTTCTTAATCTCCACTTTTTTCCACTAGTCTCCATTGTTAAATTTCCAGCAGCAAATTATTTACCAAATGTGGAGACATGCAGAGTTTTCTGTTCTGAATCGAACCGTGTACTAGGCTTAAGTATCAAAAATGAAAATGACGACTACTATATGGATTTTAATCGGATCAAATTTAAATGGTTCATATTGTACTTCATATTTTTTAATAAAAACGCTTATTAAGACTCCTTCCATGTTACGAAGGTCCTAGCGTCCTTACCCTAGCTTAGTTCATAGCTAATTAAAAAAATCCAAAATTCTCATTTTTAAGAATTCAAATTTCATTTAAATTCAATAGTGGCTTGTGTGGAGTTTGGTATAGGTACTCAAATTTCGTTTCGCGACGTTTACGTGCATAGTGTACAGAAATTATTTCGCCTTGAGTAATTCTTTCTACCAGTGAAAATTGTTCAAGATATCTATTTTCCAATTGATCCGCCGCACTACGTGGCGAACATGACAAAGTGGAATAACAAGGTCTTATTAAATGTTTGTCCTATTTTAATGTTAGTTTCATTGTCTTCAAATGGTTGCAAACGAGACTTTCAAAATATTGAAACGACCTTTCTTTGCATTCTTTTGCTATAAAAAATGAAAAAGTCAGCTTATTGAATTGCTGAAGTTTCAAAAGCGCTAAAAATATTATTGCTTTTCTATTTCAATTTGGAAAAAATGGGTCACTCTAAATTAAATTAATAGTTACAAAAAAATCAAGGCACATTTTTTTCCTTGGTTATAACACCAATTAAATGAAACGAAACATTAAATAAAGTCTAGTCTATTGCTTTTACACTGCATGACACTTTCATGCTAGATAATAAACCAATTCTATTTGTAATGATTGTTTCACTTATTGCCTCAAGCATGTGTTGCAAATTGCCACATTCGAATTTATTAATAAATTTATCGTATTATGAGAAGAGCTCAACTCGCTTACTATGCAATTATGAAGCAGATTTTATTGTTTTCATTTATGCTTTCGCCAGTGATAGACCAATCCAATACTTTTGAAACTCATTTGTGAAAAGGCTGTATGTACAAATGTACGCAAAATAACTGTGCATAATACGAGCACATAAATCGCAAATGCATTTAATTGCGGTGTCAAAGCACACTAAGCAAAGTGCATTGAAATTATTCATGAAATTCATAGACCTAATTATGAACATCGATACCGGCCATATCTTATTGGAGCAAAATTTGAATAGGCATAGCATCCTTTTGTTAGCGGTGAACATCTCAGGCGTCTGCCATTGATGTTACATGCTATTGGGTTTCAAAGAAATTCTTCGTAATGTTCCTACTCAACAACATTCTACTCATACCCACCATAAAATTAAACAATCTGGCCTTGGGCAGCATCCCTTTCCAGTAAATCCTCAAATGTATACGTTCTACTCCCAATCCACAACAATGTCTTGTTGCTCCTTGAAATTCTAGTAACCATTGCCGAATTTCGCTTTGCTAGACGGAATAACGAAACCTAATCGTGATGATAACCATTTGATCCACGTTGCGGATGCCGACGTGGCATCACATATTACGTAGAATCTCGGCTGTCAAGCATTCATTAGACCACACACCAACTACCCCATTCTCCAAAGCTCATTCATTCATGCCATTCGAATGGATAGTTATGGGTTCAATCGACATGGCCTGCAGCAAAAGGCTCGTGGAAAGTTAGTCGGCCTTGATTAGAAATCCGATACAAAGGACTATTATTTGGAAAATAGGTGGGCACAGTCCCACTTAAACATTTGTTTGATTAGGTATATCGGATGTCATTGTTAGCTGTGCTGCTTCAACATTATAATGTTTAAGTTGATCATTTGTACAAAATGACTTTATAGACTGCTCATTTTATTTTATTTCAATAAAGCTATTTTGTCAAACCACGTTACTGGATTTTAAATACAAATAACGGATATTCTACGAGTCACCTATGATCATAATAAATCTGTGAGATAATCACACTCAATGGGAAATGAAAAATTAATGCAATAATACTACTTTAGCTTTAGAAGAATCATTACCCGCAGCTACCGTTAGGGTTACGCGCGACTAATAACCGTGTATGTGAGGTTGTCAGTGAGGCTGGCAGTACAGTTTGATAGAAGCAAACTTTACTCTTATTGTGAAATTAGTTTTATAAGCAATCACATTTTCACGGATAATACAACAAAATTCCTGAAATGGTGATTCCATATATCATCATCGATCAAACTTTTTACAAAAATCAATAACTTTAAAACAATCTCGCCTGATTCTCAGCATAGTTGTTTATTTATTTGTGGATTATATTTTATTGCAATCAGGACAATAAATAATCGAAAAAATTTCGTCACTTCACAGCATACACCTCACAATTTCAAAACACGGAGCTTTCAATTTCAATGTTTCATTGAGTTTGCAGTAAGCCTTCAAACAAATAAAAGAAACTCAAGCAGATGCTGTACCATACTTTCATATAAATATTTTTCCGAAATAGAAAGTTTGAATTTTTCAGTTATTATTTGTCTTTTTCTGCCCCATTTACTACAACCAATGCATTAGAATTTTCCCTTCCAACGTGTCCTTACTCTTTCAAACTTCAGTTGCTGATATTTGTTTTCGAACGGCAGGATTATGATGAAATGTTTTTGTAATAATACCTGTATCACAATGGGAATATCTCACAGTGTATGAGTTTGTTTTTCTCGGTCATTTTTTGCGTTTTTCTTTTGGTTTCCAATAAAATACTTCTGAAAGCACAGAAAAAGGATCCATCTAGGAAAGATAGATGGCAATATCCAGAAACCGTAATAGTTTCATGAAAAAGTTGTTTTTGGATTGGTTTATTATGCAAATGTGTGGTATGGAAGGGAAAGACAGTGAATGAAACGTTATAAAGATTTTCCCCGGAGTCGATGGGTTTGAATTTTTCATATGTATTTCATCAGGTTGTGTATTATAATACCGAAGTGAAAATATGGATGATATTAGAAATTTGTGTTTTCATTCAACTCAATGTAATCGTGCATTTTTTTCGATGTAGGATGGCCATTGAAATTTCAAATAAGCTTATCAAGCTATTGACATTATGAGATGGCTTATTTTAATAAGTTCCAAACTCGATGTGACTTTTCGCTCGATAGATATTGTTTTTTATTTTCCCTTATACCGATAAACATCGTCTGGGAAGTACTATTTAAATGAACAAGCTTTCAGGAAATAAATTGCACACGGACAGTGCAAGCAATGAGTTATGGAGTAAAGATTTTTTGGAGGAAACGGAGGTGGTTTTAGTCGGTAGAAATCCGACATGCCGAGAAGCAGGAGCAACTCGGTATCTTTTGAAGATTTCCACCTCCCAACGACGAAAAAAAAACTATCACGCCCGCAATTATGCACCTATACCTACAAGCATATGTACATAAATTCATGTATGCAGCGGTTTTCAAACATTAAAATTATGACTTCAATTTTACGGATACATTATAATACCATTCCTATAAACAGAATGTTGAACAAATAAATGAGAATAATTTTTAGTCAATCATACTTGGCTATATCAGTCGAACTTGGCTATACTATTGCCAAGGGACGTCTTATTATTTACAGAATGAATTAGATTGGGGATGCATCACTTCCAAAGAACGCAGTGAATCAACATACCAGCTTTACAACGTTGTGGTCGGGGAGGAACTGGGGGAGGCACAACCGCTCTCTAGTATGCCTGGGAAAAGTCGCATAGCCGAACTAGTACCTTGCAGAAAGAGGATCCGGGGGTGTCGACCAGCAGATGTTTAGTACTCGGCCAAAGCAGCTAGGAGGACTGTCCCAAGCCAGTTCAAAGGAGGAGGTGTACTGACCGATCCTCAGAAGAACATCCTTTCAACAGTGTGCTGAGGCAAAGGGATGACGATAAACAGGGTCCTTGGTGCAGAGGATGATAACCCTAAATACGGTGATCGATCCGGAGCTTTGCGTTGGGGCTCAATCGTAGGGGTCGTGCTTGCACTTCCCCGATAGCTTACCAGGGGTATACTGGTTACAAGGGTTACTCGGGGCCCCAGGGACTTGTCTGTGCAGGTTTTGGTTGAGAAGCCTGTGGAGGCTGAAACTTGGTGACTGTGGTTGACGCCCATAGCGGGTACAATCAGTATTAATACAGTTTGAGACCGGTAGCTATTCGGCAACTCTTCTGTATCGCTTCCCAAAGAGCGGCAAGGATGCTGATAGTTTCGAACCTTACCAAGGGCTATGAAGTAGTCAATGCAAGCTCCCGATAAGATTCTGGTATCCATACTCAGAAAAGCAGTGCTCGTAGCCCTAAGGCTATGAGTTACTGACTAGTATGTTTATGGGGGCCTTGGTACGAGCCTATCGTACCCGTAGCCTAAGAAGCTCGTAGTGTTAAGGCAAACCATGTCAGGCCACTACGTTAAACAACTAGGAAGGCTTCCTTACCAGCTTATAATATACTCCCCTAACTCAACTTTCTTTGATACAATGAGTGCAATGAGACACGATGCGCATTTAGGCTAATGCGTATTTTATCTAAAATCAATGTAGTATATTTTATACTTGCCTATCATTTTTAAGGAATATCTTGCACGATTTCAACGAATAAATAATTTGAATTATGTTTTGAACAATGCGGTAGTAACATTCAACGTTGATAGGTCAATCAGATAAGTAAGAATACAAAAGCTTATGTTAAGATAGAAAGAAACAATTCACTGATTACTTTCATTCAACCTTTTCTCGATTTTTTCGGTTATATTGTTCTGCTCGTTTCAGTCACCCACCCCTTCATCATTGAGCATTCAATTTTCCTAAAATGTCTTGCCTTGCGTCACCCGGCCATTAATGATTTGTCCATTTCATAGATTTAGGTGCTTCTTCCCATCTTTTTCTCGTTCATTGACGAGCATGAAAATAATGTCCCTCATTTTTCCTTAGTTCTTTCACCCAAAATCGTTTCGCTTTCTTGATGATAGTAGAATTGTTTCGGCCTGCCAACCATGAGCTTGAGGAGAACTGAAATCGCCATAGGACTTGGGTTTTTGATTAAAATGTTTGTTCGGTTCTTATTGATGACACTTGGATGGGTATCTATTATTTGGTTTTTGGGCTCTTCTAGTGGACGAAATGTGTTTTTCGAAACAATACATCAGAAAACTAATAGTGTGTAATCTGATTATGATGCCTAGCTCTCATCAATCAGAAAAATAGATGAACGTCGAGATTATTGTGATAGATATCATGGTACGTTATATTGTACATATATATGGGTTGAAGCATTAAGCATCAGCATCAGTAAGTTTGATACTATTAAGCGTTTATTTGCTGAGCAGCTACTTCATCCAATGTCGATATGAAACAGTTTTCGATGAATATGATCCTTGGAAGTCGTTTCGTGGTATAGTTAGATGCCTTAGTAGGTGTTCTTCATACGAAGATGTTTGTATTTACAATTTTATGGTTTATTTGTGTTCGACAATCACTTTGTTATTTAAAAAACTCATTTTGAATATATTGCTCACTTTATTTACAGGTATCATTGAAATTGGTTTAACAAAGCTTTCGAAAAAATTATAGGCAAAAAGCAATTTGATTTGTTTTTAGTTCAATTTTCAACGTGTACTTTGCTTTTGATGGTGAACTCTTGAGTTTACTTATGTCTAACGATTTGTTTAACGTCACAAGAAATTTACTTTCCATATTGTATTAACCCATAAACAATACTGTCCAGTCCGAAATAAAAACCTCAACCCTCCATCATCCACAGTTTCATCGAAAAATTCACCCGAAGTTTCCTCCTCCAATTTGTCTTTTGACCAATTTATATTAATACATCTCACCCATCATCAAATTATCCTGGCGCCCATGACCTCACGCTCCTCAGACTTGAATTAATAAATGTTATTTTGGGTCACCTTTAATTTAACTATGTCCTTAATGTGAAGAGGATTACTCTCAACCTATTGTTATGGTGTCAACAGAAAAGGATCTAGTTGATTGATGCCGTTTCTGATTCACTTTTTATCAAGCAAAAAGGAGCTTTTGTGGCTAATACAAGGATTGGATTTCCAAACGGAAGAGCTTTATTCATTTTGATAAAGAACTGAATCCATATGGACTGAAAATATATCAACAGACAATAAGATTAGTCAGTACTATGTAGCTGTATAGTAAAATCTACGAATATTTTTTTTTCATGTTTGTTTTGTTGTTAGTTACAAATGTTTTGCGTTCATATGGTGTATCATAAGAGTACTTTTTGCTTCTTATTCTTGGTAAATGATTTAAAATGATGTTGATTTTTGTAAGAATTTGAAGAGCAATAACGCATACTTTCAATGATAAGGACACTTTATCACTTACTAAATGCAATACAAATTATATTTTCAGAATCTGTACATGAATCTCCTTCAAAAGCATATACTTTATTCTCTGTTTCAAGACAGCGTTTCAATTCATCGTTAAAAGTTTAAAATATGATTTGAATTTAGCATTTTATTAATTGCTGACCAGTACCCATAAAATGCACCTTAGATTTGATAATATTCAATTATATTTGTATATTCCTTAGCTAAACTGGTTATATCGTGTGCATCAAATTCTTTTTTTAAGAATTTTTTTCCACTTTCAGCTTTAAATATTATGTGTTCTGTATTATGGAGACAAACCAACTTGATTTTAGATTTTTTTGAAAAAGTAGCTGCTTCACGACTGACCCTTCAGATAATTGTTAAAGAAACACAAACTGCGAGCTCTTGGAAACAAAACTGAAAACTCTGTTTGCTTTTGCTGATATGATCTTTTGGGAAATAGTCGAGGCTGATGACATTATTATGATAAAATCAATCTTATTGAAAAGGAACTTTCAAATTCAATATTGCGAATATAATATTGTATGTCTGTTTGAGTTTTTATTCGGCTCATTGGAAATTTGTCTTCAGATACTACTACAAACAGTATGTAGCTAAGCTAAAATGACCAAATTGTAATAAAAAAGTTTGATATACTTTTCTCTTGTTTCATTAAGTATTCAAGTGGTGTTGAAAAAACAATTGATATAAACAGATGCTTGGTTTCAAAATAAAACTAAGTATTCTTTTTCACACTATCGAATACCTAATATAAGAACCAACTAATACTAGACTGCGTCAATATTATTGACATATTCAGCTCCTCTTAACTGAAACTACGGCATATATTGACAAAAAAAAATTAAAACTGGGCTCTTTTGAATTAAGTTATAAACAAATTATGTGCTTATGAATATCAAGACCACAACCAAGATCGTGATAAACTTGGTTCTTCCACACTCGTTCGTGGTCTTGCATCTAAAGTCAAAGTTCTGGTCCTGACTGCCAAATCTTCGTGTTCTTTGTAAGACCTTTACATCTATACACTCAAAATTTTGAACAACTGATTTTTCAGAAAGTGGTTGCTTGTTGTTGTTTTTTGCATGTACTATATTAGGTGTTCAGAAAATAAGTGCAGTTGATAAAAATATACTTCGAGCATTTGAAATCTATTCAGATCTCCATCCATAACGAACGTGGTAAGGAAAGGTTAATTAAGGCTGCTTCGAACAAACAATGTTTCAAATTATTTTGGGTCGATACTATTTACGCAATATGATTGAATTTTCACTGAAAATGATAACATGTTTCTGCTCTGAAAAACAGTTATTATTTTTATAAATACTTTAAAACAGTAGCATTAAGGCACTGTATTTTAGAACGATTGTTGCGTAACTTGTTTCATGAAGTAAATCCAAGAGACGAAGAAAAAGAAGAATTTAGCGCACTATGTGAAGCTGAAAAATGTAAAGAAAAAAGAAATTTTTAAAAATGGCACGTATTTGAAAGCAAATGTTCAACTTTTTATGGAATGTTACAATATTAATCAATGACACAAATTGTTATTTTTGATAATTTCCAAAAAAAATTCAGTTCAAATCACAAATAATAAGACTTAACATATAATTTAAAAGTATGTTTATAACAAGTTTATGCATAATCCAATTTAATCAATACTTTATCTTTTTAGTAATCTTGTATGAAGCTCATCACCAAGTGTTCATGGGGGAAAAGGCATGTAAAAGTTGCTGCGAGTTCTCAAGACGTTCTTTTACAACGTTCATAGGCTAAAACTTCAGAATGTTAAAGAATTTCCTGTTTTAAAAATGATTAGCCAACAATTAGTGCAACAAGGCATTTTTGAAATTTACAAATGGATTTTTCCCCAATTTCTCCAAAAATGGCAAAGACGCTTCAATTGACACCTTGTTTACGTGAGTTATGCTCATAGAAAAAATCGTCCACAAACTTATATACATACACACACATACAATATATACATACAGACTTCTTTCCAAAAACACTTTGAATATACTCTAAAGACCCAAAAACGTGAATACATGTTGAAAATTTTAATTTTGATTCACGAGGCTTCGAGGGAAGAACTTCCAATATACAATTCAAAAATTATGGGAAATTTTCTTGAAAATATACCACTAACAATTATTTGAGTAGTTGCTTTGCATTCTATTTACTTTAATTTTTATGAAAAATAGTAATATAAAAATAAATAAAATAAAATAAATATCTCGTTCGAATTAAGATTAAGCGTTCATAGTTTTAAGAGACTGCATGATAAATTTTCATAAACTATGGAAAATAGTTTTAAAAAAATCGTCAAAACATAGTTTTTGTACAAATCATTAGTAGAGCCCATTGAAAAGACGTCACAAAATACTATCGCCACATTTCTAAATATTTGGAAGTAATGGATAATACATCATCATACCATCAAGTCATTGTACGTGACCCAGATAATTTAAACCGCGTCTTCCTCTAAACAACATTTTAAAAATTTGAGTACAAGATAACTGCAAAAACTTCTAACGCATATTCAAAATAGTATTACCTATTAAATAAATCATGAAAATTCAAAAATAGCTTTCAAAAATATTGTTTGCTATCGACGGAAAGCCAAAAATTTGACGGTAAATTCGGATTTATTTATAAGCTATTGTCATCTCCTTAGGTTTTTTTCTTCCTTTTCTTCTTTTTTATTCATTCGTTAACGAAATGGATTTTTTTGTAGTAAAAAAATGTTTCAGATCAATACATCATTTTTGACTTTGTACTGAAAGAAAGTGATCATAAGGAAAATTCATACCTTACATGCACTGCCACGAAAAAAAAATTCATTACTATGAGTTGAAAGATCTTATTCATTTGAAGATAGTCTTTAGGATTAATCCTATCAATTAGAGATGGTATATAGTATTTGAGCTTGGTACTTCAACATTGCAATTTGAAAATAAGCATTCGTCACTTAAAATAAATTTAATTTGCATTTGCTACTTGTACTTTCATATTCAATCGCCTGTTAAATATTGAACTAGAAACAAAAAAACAATTACAAAGTTACATTCTTGTTCTTACTTGTGACTTCGACACAATCCCTCAGACAAAAACATCTAGATTGAAAAATTGTTTCATCACTCTTTTGGCACTTAGTTTGAAGGAGATAAATACTGAAAGCATTTTTCAGGAAACTTTATCAGCATAAAGGCAGATGGTGATAGCGTGAAATCTGTTGTGGTGAAGGTAAAGAAAGTCTCATCATCAATTCTAGGATTTCGCCTTGAGCTCACTCTTTGAGTGACTATTTAGACACTGCAAAACATTCTTTCATATTCGTGTGAAAAGTTGGATCTTCTATTGAGCTCAGATTATATATCCTCAGGTCATGTTGTAGCATCAACAAAAACAAAACGCAAAATAAATTTGTTTCTCATAACTTCCATGGCCTGCGAATTGTTTTCATTAGACGAGTTTTGTTTTTACATAATCGTATATTTAGATGTGCAAAAATTGCCGACATAGAAGTCTTAAAATGATTCATTTCAGAGTGCTGCATCCATGAAAAATTTTGAAGTTGTAAAATTTTTAAATCTTGAAATTATGAAAAAATGAACACACCAAACTATATAGATAACGTCATTTTCCATGGAAGTCTAAAATACAGCCGTAAAAACTAATCAAAAATATTTTGAAAATGAAATAAAAAAAAATTAAATTATCCATGGACGGAAAGATTTTGTTATTTTTTAATGTTTTCACCAAATAATAATTTTTTTTAATTGGTAAAAGTGAGGAGGAAATTATATGAATACATTATTTTTCTACAAAATGATGAACATATTATGATCTAATATTTTTAATCGTCTCTCTGAATATTCCCTGATGCTCTCGTAGATTTCAAATTCACAATTCCTAATACAATGTCAGTATAGTTAAAATTGAAAAATAATTTTACTGAAATGTATATTTGCTGTTCCGTTTGGGGCATTTTCACATCCAGCTGGAGTGATTAGAACAAAATAGCAGCAATTTAACAAAGCCACCAACCAGTGCTTATTTTTATTCCTTATTAATTAATTGTAGCTTTCGAGCGGGACTTAACCCCATTATAGTGGTCTTATTTGTCCGAAATTGAAAGGCTGCCAATTATTTCCCGAAAACGTTGTAAACGCATTACAGTTTTGTTCATCAGCATCATTTTAAATGACAGCTTTTATATTTTGTACAAGATATTTATCAGTGGTAGATAGTTTAGATTGTCCCAAAACGTTTACATCTTCCATAGTGCTTATGCAAACTCATATCAAATCGGAAGGAAAATAATGAAAATATCCAAAAACAACAATATATGCAATAAAATTTCACCATAATGTCTCTTCGTCATCACCTTACGACCTTACCATCAATCACTTGAAAGGAGCAACTTTACTAGGAAACGTTTGCCACTAACCATACTTACCGCCTCGGAAGTGAGACGCAACATGAAGGATGTAAAACCATTCTTTGCTATGTTTGCGAATTTCAACTTGTTTAACGTTACGATGGAAAATATAAAAAAAATTTATGACTGGAAAATTGTGCAGATTTTTCCTACTCAAGTTTGCTATCAAGCGAATGACTTGGCATCTCAACGAAATACATGAGGTGTGAATTATGGTTTTTTTGATGCAGTATTTATTATTGGTTGTTAAATAAGTGATTGACATCAAATTTAGGTCGAAACATAAGGAAATGATTCATTGGATTAATTGAACAATTTGTGTTGCATAAACAAGATGGTACTATGTAAAATTGTTTCAAAAATTAATGTTAGATAATTCAGGAATTTTCCTTTTTACAGCTCTATAGAATATGATGACAACTTATCAGAATTAAGAAAAACGTGGCATAGGAAGTTTTGGTTATTTACAAATGAAAAAATATCTCCCAAACAAAAAAAACCTTTTTATTAAATGGTTAAAGCCAGCTTTTTCTGAAAATTCTCTATTCCCAAATGAAAAAAAAATATTATTCACAAATCGGATGGATTCAAACCCGAAGAGGTAATTGCTTGAAATTATAGCGTCTCCTGATTTAAAAGGCCTCCATTCTACAAATGGGAAAGTTTTTTCTCTAATCAAACAATTGTTTATACAGCATACAAAATTTATAGCCAAATATTTATATTGCATCTACAAAAAAGCATATTTGATTGGTTTTAATAACTTTGGTAAAAAAAAATTTCATTTAAGAAAAAGATTTATTCATGTAACAATAATTTTTTTCCATTGGATAAAAACTTTTCCTGTATGCAAGAAGGATTTTTTCATTAAAGAAAATAATGTGTTTTAGGAAATAGATTTTTTCATATGGGAAATCGGTTTTTCATTCGAAATAGCGATTAATTCTATCGGGTTAGTAGTATATATGCGGCACCTTCTCTAGTTTAATTTTGTACGTGGACGTCTCTAGATGAATAATTTTACTTTACTTTTTTTTACTGTTTGTCTTTGTGAGATAATTTTCTTACAAATAATACGTGTACGACCATTGAATTAAAAAGCAGTAAGGCATAATAAAGTTTTTTTTTATCATAAAACATTACTAAATCTCTGCAGCACCAAACATGAGAACAATAACTAGTAATGTGCATTCAGTAGTAGATAACGTATGAAAGTATAATAAGACAAAAATCAATATGTATTTATAACGATTGTCAACCTGACAGATATTTCATAAAGTCTACGTACATATTTTAAGGCATTAAGAGGTGCTTCGCGTATTCAAAATAACCAAAAGAATTATTTTACGTCTTTAAAATTTGAATTTTATGTAACGCTAAGTTAAGAAATCATACAAATTTTAGGGCTGCAGAGGAATCCTTTGAAAATTTAGCTTATAACGCCACTTAAACGTGATTACCTTTTGAGAAATGGAAAAATTTGCAGAAGTTTCAAATTCACGTAATATTCATGAAAAAGTTCAGATGATAGTGCAATCAAGCGAGTGAAATGTAAATCTTCTTAATTTTCTGGAACTCATTTCAAACGATATATTCATTTTTCATAGTCATTGGATCTTTGAAAGAATTCATTTAAATGTGTTAATGAATTGCACATTTTTTTAGTTAGGCAAAGTTCTGCCACGGAAGTTATTAAAACTACATCTCATGTTGCTTAAAGCCCGTTTACCTCATTCTCACCATATTACTATTGGTTTTAAATACACAACTGTTATTAAGTTTACAACCAGGCTTATCTGCTTAAAGTTGAAACCAGCAAAAATCATAAAATCTGAAATTTCAACGAGACCAGATATTTTCAAATGTTTCCCATGGTTTTTTGTCAGCTGGGAAAGATTGAATAATCTGAATAAATGTTTTGTTGATAAATTCAATGTTTTATTTAGAACACTTAATACAATAGAAAACTTCTGAACTACAATGAACACCAAATATTTTTGGGGAATGGTGCAAGTCTAATTGCTGCAATGAAATCAGGCAGGCATATTTTGAAATGAAAATATACACTTCTGCAAGGAAACTATATGTGTTAAGGTTTATTATTAAAGATTATAAGATAAATACTCTCTTGAAAAAATTATATACCTGCATCTAATGTGATTTTTCCATAAAATTTAACTAATAATATAATATAAATATGCACCTGATCATTAGGACTGGAACTGTTGATAAGTTTTCCAACAAACAGGCGGAAATATGTTTCATTTATATAACTGGTCTGATTTTCACAGGAAAGCGGTGTATTCATCGTGATTGACCATGATTGCTTTCCGGGCATATGCTGTCCTTGTTGAAATTTTCCATTTTGATGGAACCTCATTATTTCAACCCTCGCTCCCATAGCGATCGCATGCAATTTATATTTAATTTAGATTGCGCCACTTTCATCTTCTAAACTGCCTTTGGAAATTGCGAGCAAAGTGAATGATTATTTGCGAATTTAATTAACGGAACATTTATTAAGCTGGAAAATGGATATTCGTGCAAGTGACATGTAACGCGCGTGAATTTGGGTTGCTGATGAGATGATTTCTCAAGTATTAAAAATAGAAGCACGCATGAATTGTAGAAACACATATCAATCAAAAGGATTAGATTTTTCAAATATTGAAAATAACCCAATGTCAATTGTTTTCAATGGAATCAATTTTTTCTGTGTGTTTTCAAGGATAGATTTTTCCTGAGTTTAATATTAAGCATTTGCAATAAATAAACCCAGTAAATTACAACGTCTTTGGATGTGGTTAAAAAATGCACGTTGGTAAAGGGTAAAATTATAAACGTGTTCGTACACTTCTTAAATTCATTCAAATATCATTTATAAGTTTTTATGAAACTATTATAGATAAGGTGTTGTAACTAAGTTTTTATGAAAATATTCTAAACAAGGTGTTGTACATGCACTCATACTTAGTACGTAAATAGTATTTACAAACAAAAAGTAAGGGAAGTATCTATGAATGATCAGAAACTTAAGCTGCATTCGAACGATTTTGATTATCTGTTCAATCATACTGAGATCAAAGGCAAGAAGAAAATTAGCTTCCCCCCTCCTTGAAAGCTCTCCACCTGATAGACCGAACGAACAGGTCGACCTGTAAATGATGCAGACAATTTTAATGTTGGTGGTAGTTGGTTATTTCAAGAGACATAGAAGTTTCAATAAAGATAAATGTCATTGTGGCTGTCAAATTTCACTATCTACCATGCCAAGACTTACACCTGAAAAACATCTCGAAATAGTCTAAATTTATATCTAAAATTCGCATTCTGTGTGCCAAACTAATAGGGCACTTTGAACAATTTATGGTGCTCGTAATCGTTCATATGAGCAGCTCATACGCAAAACGATGGAAATATTTATATCCACGTATAATTGATTGGATATTGTTTATCCAACACGAGCTTGTAACGTGCGTGCGGAGGTAGCTGTCGCTGCCATAGAAGGTAGTGTGACTGAGGGTCCAACTTTATCGATTCGATGCCATTTTTGACAACTTCGCCGCTGTTGTTTGCTACAATAAAAATTGAAAGATAAACTGTTAACTCAAACCCCATTAAATTCAACTAGTGCATCAATTGAAGCCATTGGACTATCGTTTGCGTCTTATGTTCGGTGAATGGAATGTGGTGAAAGTTGAACCGCATTAAGCAAAATTGTCATTTTTGGGATGAATATTATCTCCAAAAGACTTTCAAAGCCCCACTACTTCCCGAAAAAGTCTATGTATGGTGCGGTTTGCATGCCTGTGGCATTATTGGTCCTTTTTTCAAATCTGAGGGCGGAAACCTCAAAGGATTCGTAATTTTTGGACCCCAACATTAATGCAAATCATCTGACGGACATATGATTCTAAAAGAATGGTGAAACACGCCACACAGAGCGTGAAACCATTACTTTAGTAGACTGAACCTTTGCGGAACGAATCATCTTCAGAAATAAACCTGCAAACCAGTCTGAACTATGTGATTGTACTCTTTTTTGTGAGAATACGCAAAGTTACTTGATTACTCCAATGAACCAGCAGCTACTGATGACTTGGAAATCTAAATCTAGGGTAAAATATATCGTAAAAATCGTTTAAATATTTCACAAACAAATTTAGATCTATCAAAACAAAAAAAAGCGATTGTGAATAAAAACGTTGTTTTTAAAAGTTTTCAGTAATTTTCCTAAATTTTATTAAGACTTAAGTCACTTTGAATTTTCCGGTTATGATAACATTCAATTCAACGAATCATGTGCGACAATTAAAATTTTCTTTTCCTTTACACAAAGAAAGACTTACAAGCTGACAAGAAATCCCCAAATTTGTTTTAATTTTCTGCAGAAACTCACATACGAATTAATTGAATTATATTAATATTATTTCACGAAAAATTGACACTATGAAACATTCGAAAGAAATAATGAAGACAAAATTAATCAAAATTAAGGTCTTTGCAAAAAAAGAACATCGTCCTTTACGATAAATTTTATAATCTCAACTCTAGCTAATACTCACCTAATGTGCATCAAAACTACTCGTATATATGACGAGATTTCAATAGTACACCTTGTACAGCAGGCAAAGTATACGAATAATGAAAATTTATCTGTATTTCACACTTCCATTGTAGTTTATAAAAGGCAAGCGAAATATATTCAGAAATTAAATCACACAGGCGGAAAATACGTGAGCTTTCAGGTATTAAGGACAATTTATTCAGTTCGAAAAAAAGGTGAACACAACGCAGTAGCTTATTGCCGGCAATATATCCATGAGAATAAATACATTTTCTTCATATTGTTGGTGTGAACGTCATAAGAACGTACAAAAAGGGGATTTTATTAATGCAGTTTGCATATTCAATTTTAATAAATGGCATTTCGTTATGCGAATCTGTGAATATCCCCACGTGAATTTCTGCATAATTTCGTTTAAAACATTCGACAACTCATTTGTGGAAACCAAAAATATTGGGGCGAATGGGTAAGTATGAAATCAAATGATTTCGTTGGTTGTTTCGAAGAATAATTTCCGAAACCTTTGACTTGCCATGTGGTCTTCGGATCCTACCCTAAATTATATTTCGAGTATGTGAAACTTGCAATTTAGTGCTTCTATCCGACGTTTGGTATTTGCCAAAAAAAAAATTACTTACACTGCTTATTTCCAATCTTTTTTCATACGCATCACATTGCTTAAGGCGAGCATTATCACTTAAAAGTACTCATGTCTTCCTGAAATTATACGCAACCTGGAAAACTCGATTGGCTGGAAGCACCTTGTGATACAGGAAGTTCAAGTGGTTCCAGAAGGGATGAAAGATTCGCTTATTTGGTTCTTTTCAAATTTTCGTCACATCCATCATTCTTCTCTGTTTTTTATTTAAGACTTATTAAAATTTGTTTCAAAAACCATGATACAGTCATTGCAAGCTTTATTTCTGAGGAACACATATGATTTTCTCTTCCAAATATTATCATATCATCAACAACATTCTAATTAATAAATATATACTATAGGAAAAGCTACTATTTCAGCTCTTAGTCAAGAGTAACGTATCTCACTTAAAAACCCAATGTTTCGAGAGAAAAATATTTTAAAGATAAAATTTCCAACAAAAAGAATCTGGCATTTTGAATGAGTGTTCATTCTTTTTGATATATCTACAAAAATGTGAGCACTTTCTGCAATGCAATAACATATATGGAAATTTTTTCGAAAATGTGTTCCGGGTTTTGACTGATGCTCAGAAATCATACCAACTTCATTGTAACAAAAATTTGATTAAAGGACGAATGAAATGTTATCGAGTCACTAATATTATGCTGAAATTTTTCACTCGAAATGTCGATTTGTCTCCATTTTATAGTGAGAAAGTGGATGGAAAATTATTAGTAGAATGTGGGTGCATCATGAAGAAGATTTGAACATGTTTACGGTGAGCTGAAATCCACAGGTTTTCAGAAACCAACTCAAACATACCTATCCTTTTTTCGATGTCAAAAGCCAGAAAACTTTCACGTGGACTTGATAAAAGTAAACTGTAAAGATTGGACAGCAAAGCAAAATACAAGTACATTTAATAAGTTGGTGCATCCGATGGATTCTTTTCTATTGGCTTCTATTTAAAATTGCTATTAAAGCTACTTCGGTAAATATTTCGAGCTTTATGTATGCTTATACTTTATTGAACAGAGTACAGAAGCTTCTTTAATTTTTTCAATTTAGAACTTGAAATTTGTCGGAATGAATAGCTCATTTGCATTTATTATTCTGGAAAAAAACTATGTTCAATACAATATTAATACGAATTCAATTTTCACATTACAAACGCTTCTTCATTAGTGATTTAGATTGAAATCAACCCCAATTCTGTTGCATTGTGACCGTTGCGGCTCAGCAGCGTGATTTCGTTAGGCATGCTGCCAAAATACAAGCAACTATTTTGTAGCAATTACAATTCAATGACTCTTGTAGATAGGCCATTACTGAATGTTCTTGGTATTGGATGGTCACCGAAAGTACAAATCTTCATTGAACATTCATTGGGTAATTAGCGTCGCTTTTGTTAAATTTATCGGATTTGCCAAGAGCGTCGCATCAACATCGCCACATTACGGTCACGATTTACGAAATGTTTACAACCAACACATTTTACTGATGGCTTTACTTAAAACCTCATTAGCTGCAATGCAGAATTACTCTAAATTTTGTAGATGCCTACAATTTAGGATTATCCTGAATGTTACCGGGATTAAAACGAATTTCAAATAATGATTAGGAAGATGTCACCAAAACAAACAAATCCTTCACAGATAACCATTCGGCTAAAAAAATTCAACGGTGGAAAAACAAGTTTTCATTGTTTACATTTTGTGTTTGTGTCAATGAAATTGATATAATTTTTAAATGAAGTTGGAAATTAGGAACAATTCTATTGTAGAAGAAATTTCTTTGCCAACTCTTTTATTTTTAATCCGTTATTTAAAAAATTTAATGGCTGCTCGACTTCATACAAGTTGCATAATATAGAAAAATATATCAACTAATGTAAATTAATCCACAGCTTTGGAAATTGATCACGTTCATGGAACACATCATTAGCTTATGTTCAGTACAGTATTTGCAAAATATTATACTAATGCAGGTTTTTTTGGCATTAAGGAATAAATGGTATCTAAAGAATGTCATGCGAAAAATCATTACTTTCTTCAATCTAGAATGTTGATGAAATTTTCAGGTAAAACGTACAATGGTTGATTATAAGAAACTATTGAAATTTCTGAAAACTAGAAGGTAATGAAGACAAGAGGAATATTTATTTCTTAAGTCAGATAAGGTCTTCCACTAGTGACACCGATAACCTTAACTGTGAAGTTGCCTGAATGAATTTGCTCTAAAGGTATCTATTTAGACTTTTCGCTAAACCAATGTTTTTGTAATATTTTCTTGTGCACAAAAGTAACGTTCTTTCTGTAAAGTTGGTTATCTTATCTGTGTTTTTGGGTCATCCTGAGCTTATTGTGAAAGCATTTTTTTATGAGGCAGGATAGTAATTACAATGCATTGTGGTTGATGAAATATTTACTGTGCATATTCAAGACATCACAGGCAGCGTTTAAACCATCACATTTATTTTACAATATACCGATATGAAATTACTATTGAAAATTTCGACTTTGCTTTTTGCTAGTATAGAATTTTTTTTATATATATTTATTTAACTTTCCAGAATGGGAGAAAGATGACCAGCAGAAATTGCATGTTTGTCAATAGGTTAAGAACTTGATGTTCATGAACCGTAGGCAGGTTTCAGCAATGCTAGTATTGTATATATTTATTTGTGTACCAAGTTTAATAAGGAAATGATAATAATATGCACACCAATTTGTGCTACAAAATAGTGTTATGTCTATCACTACTGGTCAGTAGTGGCCTAGCCACTACAATGCCACCCAAAGTTAATTTTTGTGTTTTTTGGTTGTATCACTTAATACTTCAATGCGGTAAGTTTTTATCCCAATTAACAATGTAAACTCAAAAAGCTTTCATTTAATTCATTTATTTATTTATTCAATTGGAAGATTTCTCATTTATCGGAAAATCATAGTTTTTAAAGATTGCAAAATATGTTCAAAAAAAGAAACAATTAATATCTATAATGGATAACGACTTGATACGAATGTATAGGCATCTTCTTGAAATTTGGAAGATATTACGGTTCAATATCTTAGGTACTGATATCCTCAATGTCTCTTGCTTAGTAGTCAAATTTCATTGTGATCTGAGTAACGAGGTCGTTTTCGTTTTTAATGTTATGGCCTCATATCATAATTATTATTTGGATTACGATTGTCATTTTTAATATTTTTGAATTTTACGGATATTACTGACAAGTTTTTCGGTCGTTTGAAAATGCATGACACAATAGTATGTGAATACCTGTTTCCATTTTTGTCTTTCTATATTCGTGATAGTTTCTGTGAATATAGTTTAAAAATCAAAGCACGCTTTTCTGGGAAAAATAGTTCTTTCATGCATATTACTTAAATATCTGATTTTTTCTACATTGTTCAGTTCAATTTAGATAAGTAGCCACGTGATTTGACATGTCATTTCCTTCTGGCAAAATAGACAAACATGGACAATAATTTTAATAAGAGTTCAAAAATCTACAACTTTTATATAAACATAACAAACCCGCTGGTCTTCAAAAACATGTTTTAATAGCAAAAACTCATGCATAAGGGATAGATACATTTATCGCCGATGAGACAATAAAGCGATATTAATATTCTGAAGATACGTGAATTTCAAAGTCAAGGAAAACCCGTTGAGAGTTTTTATGATTGCTTTTTTCCATCATAGCTTCTAGGGCTGAAAGGATATTAACAAAAATCGTAATTTACAAACGTTACATCCAGCCTAGCGGTTTCAATATCAGGTCCTCAAGTGTATCTTCAAACGTGACTGCAAACTGAAGTAAAAACCTATGGACGCGACTGCCATCAAAAGCAATAAATTTTTATGCTTTTTTGACATGGTATGAATAGATACGAGTTGAGTCGTTTTATAATATGGGTTCAAAGGTTTGTGGGTTTTATTGAAGTATTCATGCAAGGTCTCAGAAATTTGTATGAAAAATCATTGGATTACTCTTCGTTTTAAAAAAAATTATCACCCTTCAAAATAGATTTTGAGTTTCAATGCACAAGAAATTCAAGACAATTGAAAATTCTGATCCTTTTTCTTAAAAATTTAACAAACAATCAGAAGTTTTTGCATACAAGCTTCAACAAAAATTGATATTGTCAAGGTTTTGTTGTGAATGGTTCAAATAAAATGCTGATTATGATGAGGCTAAACTTCAAATTTTTTTTTCAACGTTGGGAGGTGGAAATCTTCCAAAGATACCGATCAGCTCCTGCCTCTCGGCATGCCGGATTTCTACCGACTAAAACCACCTCCGTCTATTTCAATCACTCTCTCCATCAATTTTTAGTAATTTTTCATATTTAATTTTCAGTACATAGCACTTCCCAGACGATAAAAATCGGTATAAGAGATAGTACCAAAAATTCTACAAAACATGGAGAAACCATCAGGTTTTTATGCTCCTTTCATGATAAAATTGATCAAACACGCTCTTTATGCTACTTACTTATGTAATAAATATGTAATACTTTTCTTTTCTCGTATTTACTTCAGCTGCTGTTTAATATTCCCTATGATAAGAATATATGGAGCAATCTGATGCATGGTCAAAAACTTTCACAATCTGAACACTTTAAAATACTCACAACTTTTTCAATAGACGAATGTCTAATCCCGCATAAAATTGGCTTTAATCAATAGCGGTTTTGACAAATTTGTGTATTTTTGCGGTAGAAAAACTCGTAATAGAAACAATTGCTCAGAAATTAGACCCGACTTCAGCATCGTCAATCTTTCCCACTGAAAAATCGAACAGGCTGTCAAGTGAACGAAAAAATGGTTACCCATTGCACACTGAATCCTGCGAGATATATTTCCCGGGTGATTGTGCACTGGTTCGAACAAAGTTCATTGAATGAAAAATCGAGAGTAATGTCCCGCATTGCGGCTTTTACTCCAATTTCAAGTCCTTTCTAGCTTTCAACACGACGATGATATGAGCAGAGAACTAGTTTTTTGATTGATTGGTTTCAGCATGGACCACTCTTCAGGTGCCAATCATATTCGAAATGTGTCGTTGCTCGTTATACGAATAAAGTTTTTTAGTGGGTCATTATTCGGTTAGTACGTTAGTGAGTGAAACATGTTGCTGATTTGATTTCTGTTGCATTTAATTCTGGCGGTTGAGCAGATTTCATATTTTACTAAAAAGCACAGTTTTAAAATATGATTTCTTTGTTAACTACTTCTTTTTGTTTCCTTGACTGCAATAAATACTGGAATGTTTGAAAATAGTAATTGCCCTTTAGGTAATAACGTACTATAATAACTCCTTTTCAATGTTTATTATGAAATAAAATATAATATTGGAAACTTGAAATTTAGTCTTGCTATTTCAGGTAATTTAAATCAAAAGATATTTGCAGTGGTAACCAAAACATAACGATGAAACAAATTGTGTAAGTTTTATACAAGAGCGCTTCATGCAAAGTTTTAATGCTTGATTCTTCAGTGGAAAAATCCACTAAGCCTTTCTTATCACCATATTTCGACCATCATGATCGAAATCCTCTAACACATTTCTTAAGACTTAAGACAATTGACTTGTTATTGATAGGGTATGTGGTTTTTGACAGATTTTTTGGAATATTATCTTTAATCATTTTTCCAGATTCATCATTACTTTCACTTTTAATTTACAGAAAATACAGTATAATTGTTTCACAACGATATTAGCAAAATTACACTCAGAGTTAGTCGAATTTATTAATTGTATGTAAACAAAACTGATAGTTTTCTTTTCGAATTGTCAATTATGTTTGCAAAATCATGATTCTATAAAAAACTTTTCATATTCTTTTAAAATTCCAAGTCTATCTTAAATTCGAGTATATGCCCACAAAAGCAGTTTAACGAAATAAAGAGGAGAATGTCAACCTTTTAATATTATCTTCTTTACTGAACTGAGCTTTGCCCTATTCGTGTGTATCGTCTTTCAAGTTGAATTTGATTTATTAATATTGTCACATGTGCCTAATTTGTGCTCAAACTCATGTTTCATTCAATTATGTAGTGCTGAACTAAGAATATAGCAGAAAGCATATAATTAGAGAGTCAAATCATAAGAAAAGTTTCAGCTTCTTTGCTTCCATGAAAAATACATGCACACGATCTTTTGCACGTCTCCTGTTTCAAGTTTCAGATATCAAAATAATTAAACTCGTTTAGTAAGTGATTTCCGATGGAAATTTTCCCCGATATCACAATTTTTTGAAGAGCTTTCCCTTCGGAGGTAAAAAATTAATTTTTCGAAACAACCTACACTTGTTGTTTGAGATTTGCTGAATGGGTAAGAATCAAGATCTTACATTCCATAACCAACATTTTTTAGATATGCTCAATTTCTAACGAAGTGATGCAACAGAGTTAAGTTAAAATTGAGTTCTACCTTCAAAGTCAGAATTGTAAATAGATCAATCGTCTTCGATAAATGAAATAATTACTGACAAGGATGTGATTTGAAGATCATCTTTTCGATCTTCATATCAGAAGCTAATTCAGAACAATAAAAGAATGTAGCAACTTTAAATTCAATAGAGTATGAGCAATTTTTCGAAATTTCAATTCTATGATAAAAAATAAAATGGTCATCTGGATTTCAATTGTATTCGTGGTATTTAAAAAACACCAACTAATTCGCTTCGTTAGGCATTTGAAAAACTACTTCCTTTCTAACAATTTTCTATTCATTCATAAAATATTCTGAACATCTAACTTTTTGAAGGTTGTTAGAAAAACGGGAAAGAAGTCATTTTTACAATTTATGACAGTTTAAGGATGTTCACAATCAATTCGGATTTTTTCTTCGACATTAGAAAAATAAGGGGAAGACAGTTTTAAGGTTGCATTAATAGATTTTCAAACAAAATGTTTTCTTCATTTTTTATTAGAACTGCACCGAGTTCTAGAAACTTAATAGTTGTTGGTACTAAGAAGATTCACATGAAGAAACAATCCCTAAATATGTACACTTTTTTCTGGCAATACTGATCAAGATTTAGTGATATTTCGAAGATTTCTTCAAAAATTTAGATTTAATTTTTTAGTCAGACAAAAATTTCCTAGAGCTAAGTAGTATTTTTCACAGATGGCAGCATCTTCAATGATTTTTTTAGACTTTAGAATCTTTTCATCGGTAAATATTTGGCATAGTGCAAATTATTGGCTTTATGTGGTTTAATAGTCTCATTTCATATCCACGGTTAATTTTGCATATTGGGAAAGAGCAGTTTAATTCGAACAAGGCTAAATAAAAAAATATTTAAATTCGTACTGACAGTTAAATTGATATTCTGGACTAGAGTCAGTAAATTTACATTTCTTTCGTTTCGTTGAAACGCAAAAACATTGATTTCCGTTCACTTGTTGGCCTATTGAACGTAAAAATCTTCCGTGTTCGTTAGTTATCCTTACTAAAGAGTTTCTGCTATTTTGTTTGCGTGTACTCTCTTGGTGTTAAGTTTGTTTCATGATGCATTGCAATGTGTTATCTTTTCCAATTAGAGCAAATATACTTACGAATGGAATCTGCCTACAGATTTCTTTTGTGGAAACACTTGATGATATCCCATTGCACTTGCCCAAATTTGTTTCATCCAAAATGACACCTGTGTCAAAAAACATCCAGTTTTGCTATTTCAAAAGACTTGTCTAGCATAAACTATTGAGTCTCGATTTGAATGAGGAAAAGACAATAAAATTTTTTTTTATTTAATTCGGTTCGTTTATTTTGTTTTTAACATCCAGTAGCCATGCTTGGAATCATCTTTGGATGCAGCAAAGTTCAAAAAATTTCAACTTAATAAAAAAGTTGCTATTTTTATGGCCTGGTATTTTTGCTGAAACAAGACAAATCAAATCGCATCATATCATCCAAATGGAAGCTTCAAGCTACTACTACTTACTACGTTTCGAAGTTTCAGTTATCTTGCAATATTTCAACTTTACATCTAGCAAATAGGTCTTATAAATCTTATTAAATTCTGATGTTTCATATCCAACTAGTTCAAGCAGAATCCGCCTGTGAAGAAATGTTCGTATTGGCATCATTTTCAATTTATATATTTTGAAAAGCAAAGAAATAACTAATATATTTACAAATGTTACCGAAGCTTTTTCCCGAGTTATAACGAGAAACACTTCAAATTAAATGAACAACTTGAACAAAGTGTTTATAGATGCACTTTTTTCGAACTGCAAACAAATTTTATAATCCTATTTTAATCATACAATTTTTCAACCATGATAAAATGCTTTTATATGCTATCTTTCAATTTTTATCCGAAATTGGGCACATTTACTTTTTTAACCTTTTCAAATTATTTATATTTTTACTAAAAATGATAAAGATTCCAAAGTCAACAACTTAAAATAGTCAATTACTCGCATGTTAAATGGTCAGCAGAGTAGTCTTCGCTTTTGTTTTCAAACGAAGTACTTTTCTGTGTTTTGTAAATTACCTACAATTTCAACTGACAGCGAATTATCGTCCCACGGGTACAAAGTAATTTCCCAGATAATATCCAACTGTAAACAAATGTCCGCACAGGAATGCTGATTTTTTAATGCGGTACCAACATTTCTCTTGCGACCAACAATACTCGAGATTTATGATAATGATGCCACATCATATTTCGGGTCAAAAAAAGGTTCACCGCTCCACAGCTATAAACAGGAGAAAGGACGATTAATCATCGAAACAGAGAACGACGACGTTAAATTTTCATTTGTTTGAGTGTCAATTTCCCTGAAGTGGGAAAAGCTTGCATTTAGTATTAAAATAATGGACTGGAATTCGTGAAGCTTCTTGACAAATGAGAAAGATTAAAATAAGGAGATTGTTGACGTCACGTTTGAATTTCCATGAAAGTATGACCCGTCAAACTGTTAATGCGCTGTAGGTGTTTTCCATCACGTTAATGGAAAGGATTAGCAGAAATGAGCGCTCGTGAAGAATATCACTTAATTGAAATCACAATTGCGATCCGAGAAAGAAGACTGAATGGTTTGCCAGTAAGTCCTCAAGCCATTTCGCTTCATATTCAAGACAAAGTAGCCTTCGTTGTATCTACTCTAATATCGCGTTTATCGCATTAATATGTTAGCATTATCTTTACTGCAGGAAGTATGGTTGTAATAAGTGCCGTTTCACATTGCGCTCGACCGCAACTCTGACGAATATAAGAAACTTTCAGTGCTCATCCGAGTAATTATGGGGAATTAATTTTTTCTTCGTACTTTCTTCCCTTGTTTCTCCATACGAAAGCACTTTAAGTTCAACCAGCTACAATGCGAGTCGTTAAGTAGAAATGGATATCGCTTTACAACTTCTAGGACTTATGGTCTTCCAGTTTCTGAAATGATTTTCTGACTTTCTTCTCATAAAACTTTACAAGCTGGATTAATCCTTACAGTTTTTGTAAGAAGATAAAGTTTTGTTTGAAACATAGTCCAAGAGTATTGAAGGATAAACCATCGGTTTTCTTAGATATTGAGACTATGTTTATTGTTGTTGCACCGAATATGATGGCACAAGATTAAGGGGGGAAACAGGATTAGACGGTTCAAAAAATCGATTTTTTTTATTTCGTAAATTATTTATAAAACTATTGAAAAACAGTGTTTATAAAATTTGAAATGAAAATTCCGACTCGTTCTATTGTTATAAGCCATTAAAGTAAGTAGCTTTCCTTGAGGCTCCGAGCGCTACTATTTTTTCAAACGCGTATTTCTCTAACGACTTTTTTTCAACTTGCGTACACGCTAGTTTGAAAAGTTTTCTATCAATCGTTTTGCAAATTGGTAGTTACTTTCGTCATAGTAATGCGCTCTAGATTAACCTTAAATCAGAATATTATCAAAATTTAAAATAATTTTTTTCTTTGCAAAAAGTTGTAATAAATGGCAAAAAATCATGCTTTTTTGTTTTGACCCCTGTAAAAAATTCAATTTTTTTTGATAGCATTTAGGTTCATATAGAAGAGAGACATATAATTAAAGTAAATTCCAGCTTCGTTTGATTTCAGATGAAAATTGCGTGTTCCAGAGTGTACGCAAAATGCTGAGTCTGATTGTGACCTGCAATATGGAGTCGCTAATATCTTCGGGGTTTTTCGAAGAAATTTTTCCAAAATTTTCAAGTATATACTTTAATATATGTTTGAAATATTCTCAAAGCTTCAATAAATTATATTTTATTCTTAGACTATAAAAAAAATCATGAAAATCATTGGGAAATGCTGTCCTAACCCTATTTCCCCCCTTTAGGAACAATTGTTGTTGCTTTCAAGTTTCACATAATATGTACGTCGACGCACGACTGAATCCATCTAAAGCGAGTGAACAAAGCTCCAATTTTAACAAAATGAATATTGTTGAAATTTTTAAAGAAATTTTCACCTAGAATAAAATGCGAGAAATGAAGAGGAGCAAACTCATGTTATGTATGTGTAAAATCTCCAACAGCTGCCTGACCTTCGTTGATTTCATCATATCAGTAACGGTTACAATCTTTCTGAATATTTTATAATTTTGAAACAAACAACGAGAGACTACTCTAGACATTGATGACTGGACCAGCAAAAATTATTAATTAATTAATCAGTTTGCTCTGAAATATTGCTTTTAATTTAATTGGTAAATTTTTAACCCACAAGATCTGCGTTCATTAATCGCTGAGAGTCATCAGGAAAATTATTATTCTTGGAGTACATACGAACTCATGACAATTTTTTCACTCCATTGAAACACCAAATCTTAAGCAAGAATAGACGAAGAAAATAAACTGACGACTTCAACAGGCATGTTTACCATTTTCTGATTAGCATACCACCATCGCAGCAAAATACCGCAAATTTTAAAACACTGTTGGTAGTTTACTACCAGAAAATTATTTTCACTGGGCGTCTACACTTTACAATCAAATTTTCTTACCGGATTAACGTTGAACAAATTTTTGAAGTCATTAAATTTAACGCCCATTTTATATTGATTTGAACAATTTTTGCTTTATTATCTTTCATTCGATTGAAAATCTGGATAAAATTAGCATCATGGATTTTTTTCATATTTTCTATATGCTTGAAAATAGATCTTTAATGATGAACAACATTAATCTTGATTAATTGGAAACGTGGAAAGAATCTTCAGATTTCCTCCTCAAATATAAAATTCATGTTCAGGGTCAAGTCGAGTACCAGGAAAACATTTAAACAAAAATTGTTGAAGGGAAAAGCGTGAATGTGTATCAGCACGTAAAATCAGAACCAAGGAAGATTTTATTAGCATCAAACTTTTTTCCGTTGAGAAAGAATCATTTTTTCTAGAAACCTTCTGGCTTTCTAATTGAATTTCTTCGACGAAAACAGAAGAGGCGTCAGCTCACAAACTTTTTTGATACCCATTTAGAAACTACTGCAAAACTCTGTTGTTTTCTGTTGCCGTACTTTTGGGTATTGATTTACAGCATAAATCACATTAAGGAATCAAATATTTGTCAATGAATTTTTAATAAATGTAGTTATTGTCAAGATTTGTGACTGTTTGACACCTTATTACAATCATTTTAAAACATTAGCATCATTCATCTATTTATATGCTCCCTATCATTAGCTGTCTATTCAAAGTCATTTTTGTTATGTTCAAAATATCAATCGCGAACGAACGCCTGACAATATCACATCGAATTATTTTATCATTGTGGCAAAACACAGTAAAAAGTGTCTTCCAAGACAAGCTGTCTCTTATATTGTATTATGCCATATCCAAGTATGCACCCGCCAATAACATTTCAAATAAACAATTGCTTTTCAATCGATAAGCCCTAACGTAAACGTGTACCGTGGCTTATTAATAACAGCCTTTGGAAAAGCTACATGTATGCGATTGAACTTACAGCCAATAAACAGCTCAATATGTTCAATATAAACATTTTGTCTATACTATATTGAAGACTATATTGAAGCACCACCGAGGCGTGAAAATGTGGCTTTTCCGGAATATTGAGTTTAACATGGTACACCCACTCAACGATTTTGGCTTTAACATCGAGGATTTTACGTGCAAAATATTACCACAAATGCTATGGCAAATATTTGAATAACAAGATTGAAACGTAAACCAAAACCGTTCATGATACATCAATTGATCAATAAGATGAAAATGGAAAATCAATTGGAAATGAGAGGTGTCGCGATGTAGTAGTCAAGCCTCTAAATATTTATACCGATTGCTTTTTGATATACGAGCTCCTTCCAAATTCATAGATTCCATGTTTGCAATGTTTGTAATGTAAGTAAAATTAGTCGGGTTTGAAATTATAGAGAAAATACCAAAAAAATCGTCACCACCACAAATTTTTTAAATTCAAAACCAACCACATGTAAGGTACTTGTTAAAAGGAGTCCTGACCTAATAAGTAATATTTGTTTATTTTAAAACCCTATATTGCAGAAAAATTGAGCAGAAAAAACTCTTTTTTCGAAAAATTCTGAGAGAGCTTAGTTTTAGTTTCAACCAAAATTTTATGGCACTAAACAAATTATTAAAAGTTCAAATTGTAGTGTATTGATATTTACTAGTTTCGCATCATAGCTAATTGACATCATAAAGTACGCTCTAATTAAGACACAGCCCACATACTGCATATGATGTTTTATTTTGTGTGTTTGCTGACAAAACATCTAGCTCTCATTGGTTTCGCATACAATTCGTAGTGTTAATTTATGTGTCATTAACAATGTTGACCAAACAATTCTGTTTAGCATGTAAACGCAAGTAGCCTACAGTGGAGCAATAGAGCAATAGATTCTCTATGGGGCTTAGATCAGGGCTGCAAGCAGGGCAATCTAGTACAGGTATATCCTTTTCTCTAAACCAACGTTTGGTATATTTCGAAACGTGGATAGCAGCGTTGTCTTGTTGGAAGATAAAATCCAGCCCTATAATTTCTTCAGCGTTGTCGATTAACATATCTTCTAATAACTCTGTATACATTTCCGAATTCATACGAGTGGGAACCCATGCCAATGGAAGCTTACCATGATGGGAAAACGCTCCCCATACCATAACAGAGCCACCTTCGAAATTTCGGCTCATTCTTATTTCCGGAGCCTTTCGTAAGTCCTGCCAATAAGATTGGCAACCATCTGGACCTTCCATATTAAATTTCTTCTCGTCGCTAAAGACAATTTTCTTCCACTCTTCGTCATATTTGTTAAATTTTTTGGCAAACCCCATTCTGGCCGTTTTGTGTCCCTCATTCAGTCTTGGTTTTTTAACAAGTTTTGTTCAGATCGCATTTTTATTTTTATGCAGGATTTGCCTAATGCGTCTGGTGGTCACTGGCAACTTCAATTCAGCCTTACTCTGACCAGCTGTAAGGTGTAGCTGCGTTGCCTTTGAAAATATGTGGCGTTTGTCCCTTTCAGATAAAGTTGGTTTATGTTTAGATCGAGGTTTTGTGTGATATTTCTCCTTTAAATTTCTAAAATTACTCACAACGCAGTGAGATCTACCTAATTTTATCAGCTTCTGGGAAACTGTCACTGAAAGCAACGAAGAAAATTGCGAAAAATTGCATTGAACATGAACATGATCGGACACGCATACTCTGTATCCACTTCTAAGAACAAAGCAATTGCTATCTTACGAAATTTGTTGTTTTTCATGGATGTCTTGATATTTTTTTATTTTCTTCACTGTAGTCTCGTTAGTTTCAATGGGTCGTGATTCTTCAGCCAAAGGGCAATTTTTTCAAGAATAAGAAAATTACTAGTGATTTATCGGGTAAACAAAATTGTATCAAGTAGCCAGTAAGCGATTTATGCGATATATAAAAGAAGAAACCCGACAACGAGGACTCATTTCTTCGAGTTCTAAACAAGGTTGCGAAAAATGCAGGTGCATTAAGTTGGAAAGTAATGAAATCTATATATATTCAAATTGGTAACTATACCACTAAATATGTTGTACGTTTAACACGTGGTGGTAATATGGAACCTGCATTTAATATGGTTGGTTCGTTCCATTAATGTGCTACATTCTGTTGGGAACTAGTCGAACTACTCCCGTTAGTACCCCTCCACACCACACGAGCATATGTTTTATTTAGAAGTTTCATGACTGCTGTGTGAGACGTTTGTTTGTGTCATTGTTGTATTCAAAACTTTTTAAGATAACAATATTTTAGTTATAATTGCTGCTGTTGATAAGATTTAATTGTTTGAGTTATTGCTAATTAATCTACCCATGAATAGCTAAGAATATCATCAACTATCATCTGATTTTTATTTGTGTTCAGCTTGTGACATCTCAATTATTTCAAAATGGCGATGTTTGTAAAATGGACCTCGACGGTGTTAGTAATATGGAACCGGGTTCCATATTACAGTGATTGCACACAATCATTTTGTAAATAATTGTTTTTACTTTTTGAGCCTTGACTTTATTCCTTCTAATAATTATTCAGATGCCAAGAACAACACTGACAGCTAAACAGCAAACTAAGTCTAAAAGGAAAACCTGGGACCAAAACAATTGTTTTTCGTTTTTTATGCTGTGAATTTTTAGCGCTTAAACATTTCATTTATATTTGTATTTTTTTAAACATATCTGTAATATACATTGCATAAAAACTGATTTTTTTTTAATGTTTGTTGATTTTATTGAGGGTTCCATATTACCACCACGTTTTGCTAGAGTGTCATTTGAACTTTTTTTTGAAAAAATGAAACTATGAGAGATTATTATTACCTGATATAATAATTCCATCTGTTTATCATTAGGATACATATCAATAAAGGGTTTGGGCTATTAATTGACAGAAACCTGCAGTTTCCTTGGATTCAGTTTGCAGAAAACAAATAGGGGTTCCATATTACCACCACTTCCTCTACCTTTTTGGAATGCCATTTAATAAGTTAGCTGAAACTATTTTCGCTTTTTCTCAGTCAATAATTTCGAATAAATTTTTCGTTTGAAACCTGTCTTCCATTATTCATGGTACACATTGACAACAATAAATACGAAACATCAACAACACAACCGATCCAAATTTTACTTAAAATCTCAATAGAACAGTCTGATAAAACAACAAGCAACAATGTAGGAAAGAATTGCAAGCATTAAATAGTCATATTCATTGCATAATTTTTACCAATTTAAATGTCAACCTTTTGAAATGATACAGTAAAAAAGGACCGCAAAGCTTAAACTTATCATAACGTTTGCCATTCATCCTGGACTGAAAGTGATACGACGTTTTCAGTATCATATACCACAAATGTTTACAACTTAAACAAGGTTGACCTACGCCATTATAAAATGAAATGATGAGCAATGTAAGATCTACAACGAAAATGAGAGCATGTTTTGCTGTTGTCCTGTTGAAATGCCCATGATCATGTAAGGACATTTTGGGGTGTGCTTTGTACTGCTGTGTAATAAACGTTTGTAGCCTCATCTGGTGAGCTGTGCTATTTCATGTGAAAGCATGCGAACGAATCATTCGTGCGAGGAATTTTAAGTGGCTGAAGAAAGTTGGCGAGTAAAAAGGCAACATTTTAAAAATATACCACGCACGTAATTGAAATATGAGATTTATATTAGCAATTCTGAGCGTGATGGTACCTATTTAATTCGTAGTAATTGTATTCCTACTATTTCGTAATATCATACATGCCATTTATTAAATGGCTTTTATTTGAACTATTCAGCTTCAGCTATATAAATGAGTTTTCTACAAAGTATTGTGATAAAACTTGCTAACATGTGTTCTAAATGTGAAAATCGTCCAATAAAAAGTATTCGTATTTCTTAATTTTCTAAAGCTCTTATATAAGTTATGTCAATTGATATTTTTTTATGTTCCTACCAATTTTCACCATTTTGAATTCTGTTCATCATTTGCTTTAGTTTTAATACCAATTATCCAACACACAACAGCTAAAAACGACCTTTTTTCATTATTGGATGGAGTTAAATGAATCTTAATGTCTCCGTATTCTTATTAATTCATCGATCACTATATCATACTATTTTCAACTGATGTAAATGATATTGATAAGCTTTTGTAATATGTAATTGAATATAATTATAAAAACAACACTATTTGAATTTCATCTTATATAAGAAAAATGATTTCCATCCAATTTTGAATCGATGCGCAATTTTGAGACCTGGAAAAATTAAGAATCTTATGAAAGAAGCCAGAGAGTTGTCAATTTGCGGTTGGTTTTTCAAGCTGTAGATCCTTTAAAACTAATAAAACAATTTTTCACCTCTTATGATACTCCAGTTCAACTATGAAATAAAGTATCACAAATCATTAAAAAACTATATATTTTTATAAAATCAATGCAATCATAATAAATCTACCTACATTGCTGTGCCTATACTACATATCAAATGAAATTTCAAGAAAACAACATACATTAAATATTGCAGCCCATAGAAAATTTGTTACTATTCTTGGCTAACAAACTTTTCCGATGTTAGTATCTTTTCTCAGATATCTTTCACATATCCTCCAGCATAACAATGGTAATGTGTTTGATGTTAAACGTCTCGTATGTATATTGTTGAATTTTTTTCGGTAGAATTGAAGTCTCTTCTTCGTTGTTTGTACAAGCAGGTATTATCCGTTTATTCTTTGCATATTTACCTCTGTAAACAATGTTATCTGCTAATATTTCCATGAAACATATAATAGCATGTGACGTGGGCAAAATGTATCAAATAATGATATTTAAAGATGAATACCAGCATGTTAAGATGATTCTGCACTTGAATTGATCGATTGCCAAAAGTGCAAGTTATAGAAAAATAAAGTGATTGGAAAGAATAAGACTATTTTGTAGTACCAAAATGAGAAAGTAGAGTTTCTTATTATGGAAAACTCTACCATGTTACAAAGTATGATCAGAAATTTTCTCAACAATTTTTTTTGATAGAAGGTGAGAGTTTTTAAATAACCCGATCGATTTTGCATCTTCCTTATCACTCACTTCATCAATTTTACCTAATTTAGTTATTTTAAATAACAGAGATTTTTGCAAATGAAAGTGCAGTTATTATTGTATTGGCCTATCCAAAGCCAGAAGTGTGGTGCGGCGTGCTTCTGGCACGCCAGCTCAGCTCAGTACATTCTGTCGTGGGTTTTTCCTCTAATTTTGGCCCGAAATGTAATCATTTGAGGCTCATTCACATTCAATTCAATTACAAAATACCAAAAAAACAACGGTCCAGAAATCAATCAATATCAATATAATCTAGAGGGCATAAAACTAACAATTGAAACAAAGACCTACAAAACTCACCAAAAGTTAGCTAATCGAAAACAGGCTGGATCCCGAAACAAAAGGTGAATATTACACTAAAATTAAAGCGTTAGCAAACAAATTCCCCGACAAACCTGCTACTCTTGACAGGACGATGAATGCCAGCAGAGCTCACCAGGAATAAGTTGAGCTGCTTCGGGTCACCCTTCCATAACCAAGCATCCATCCCACCTTGACTTATCTCTGTCGAAATGATCTTTACCTGCTTAAAATTAAGAAGAAGGATGCTCTCGATGAAAGTTATTAGTTTTTATAATTTTAATTTGTATTATATTTTAATTGAAAAACCATGCAAACCCATTCACGCCATCATTTATGTTTTTTCATCAAATTAAATAATTTGAAAATAAAAATTCCTCTATAATACTACTCAAGACGATACAAATGTAATTCAATATTTTATGTGAAAAGAACAAATTGAAAAATTTATCAATCCAATCAATGCACATGTTTCATCCGAACAACCACACTGCACAAAAACAGCAGTAGAAAAACAACGAATCTTTTATCAAAAATAAATAAAATAATAACAACACAATTCGCCTTTTTTGTGCAAGACGCATTTTACATGCTCAGACCATCAAAAGGTTTAAGGTCAAAGTTTTTCAGTTTAATACAAACTATCAGATTAAAGTAAAAATATACTTCACTTCTTAGTTCACACATAATTTAAGGAAAATTTTAAAGGGATTTCACATTTACGCTATCATATTTGTTATGAAAATATTTGAAAGTAAGTTAGATAATATCTAGGTCATTGCAATATGATACAAATTGTTCAAAATCTTCCATACACTTTTACATCACAATGAAGCTTGAAACTGTAAACATTTTGTTGATGGCCATACTTTTTTGAGTTACTGTCTACAAATTATAAAAGCATCAAAACCACATCACCATTGATTGTTACCGATGTTTTCAATTAAACGAACTCTTACATCAAATCGACATAAAAGCGGTATTCATCGTCTAATATTCGTTACACAATTTCAAAGACTCGTTCCTCATTACCATTACCCGCAAAACGTTGAGGTCATGACCCTTCACTCTAATATTCTCCTTGAGAATTACATCCAACTTTGCTTTTTCACTCTTAGAAAGGACAAATAAACTCAGGACTTCATTTCACCTTTAGAAATGCTGCTTTCGTGGCAATAGGAACAAAAAAATGGAGCTTCTCATCAGAAATGAGTGGACGTAAAAGACATCTGAAAAAATGCTGGGTACGGCTGTAAACTTTAAAACAGTTTGAACAGAGGCATTGTGTTTTAAATGCTTTTTTGTATGCACGTGCTAAAATATTTAGGATTTTCCCAACTTCATTTTTCGTTCAAGGTTATTTGATAATTAATGATACCTTCTACAGAAGAATTAAGTCCAATGGGTTAAGTGGGTGGCAAAAAAGTTCAAAACGTTAATAAATATAATATAAGAAATTTGAACAACACTATAATCACTTGATGAACTTGCATTGGAAAAATGTTGTCTTACTGAAAAAGAGTTTTCAATTAAAATGCCAGTACATTTAACAAACTCATTGTTGCCATGCATTTAAAATAAAAATCATTTCAATTTGACGTAATGCCTCCTAAATTTTAGATTTTACATCTTGATTCACAATTTCCTGTTGATATTTGATATCTACAAATATTAATCAATTAAAATGATTGGTCCATTTAAAAAGGATGCAAGGATTTAAAGCAATTGTTTGTACGTTTAGGATGTTAAAATCAGAAACCAAAAATAAAACACAATTTTAGACTAATGGTCCTGGTTTGAAAGCATCAAGGACAACTCAAAGAAGTACTGAAACTCTTGCAGCATATAATTGATATTTCGATTCCAAAAAAATATTTTAAACTAGCAATAACGTTGTCGGAAGCAAATCATCACATCAGTGTGCTGTGCTTACTTACGAAAAAGATCTGTATGTATTTTATTTCTACAACAAAAGTCAACATCGATAGCTTCGTATCTCCTGATTATATATTCACTCCGAATAGATGGATTTTTAATATTCACTGTGTTTGAAATCTAATTATTCAAAATTGAACATTCCACGTACTTAGCTTGACATAGTACTGACGACTGTGATGATATTTTTAAGCTCTTTATGACTTACTCGGGAACCTAAAACGATAAATTTAAATTTGCTGAAATGAAGCCACTCTGAAGCAAACACTTGTCGTAAATTTCTTCATGTCGTTATGTCATCAGCATCTTCTTTTAAAGTTGAGCACTTCCCCGAATTGAGTTCCTTCTGCAATTCTTTTAGATGTACGCAAATGTTTTATGAGTGGGGCAGCCATAGAAAATCCAATATCCATTGCCACCTCCTTCCATACAGCACACCCTACTCTCGTCTTGAGGACCTTTTTCCTTCATAATCACATCGATGAAAATCTTGCAGAGATTTTTCATCTTTCCTCACTTCGCTTAGCAAAGATCGATTTTTCCGGAAGGATCTAAATTGATATTAGTGACAATTTAATAATAAAACACCCTCTAAGTTTAAAATGTTGAGTGCTGTGAGAGTTTGGTGGCCATAAGAGCCACTTACTGTGCTCCTTGAAACAACATTTGTGAATTAACTTTCCCGTAATGTTTGCGGAAATTTTCCCCTACTTGAGTGGTTATTCGGTTCTTGAAGGCAATCATAATGGTTTGCCGTCTAAATAATGTGTCCCTTGAGAGTCTTGGCTAGAGGACATGTCAGTAAATTTATACAAGTATACTCCCAGTCGATTGTGTACGCTTCACTTTGTTTTCCTGTTCAAACAAAACTTTGCTGAGAATTGGTTGCCCGTGAGCAACTTTTGTCTTTGTAGATTCTAAAGGACTAAATTGACAAGTGTTTCCTCCGGCTGGTCACTGCAATACAAACATATAAAGTCATCCTGATGGGCCTAACTTTAACATCATTCAATCACTCATGCGAAGCTATCATCTATTTATGTATGTATATTTAATGCAAGAGTTCTGTCTATTTGTTGTTTGTTCAGAAAAGTCAACTCAAAGAATTGTAGCATGAGAAATTTCATTTTCATGAATTTTAATTTTTACTAAACTTTTTCCTTGTGTTTGAAACATTGCCGTAACAAGTTGGGCTTGATAAATTCAGGCATAGATTGTATTAATAGAAATATGAACAAATGGCGGACAAAATAGCAGCTTTTGAATTTGCTTCAGGTTTATTTTGGAATGATGGCCCAAATCAAGACTGCCTCTTGTTTCAAATTTCCGAATAAGAAGAATAAATACTTAATTTTAATTTATTGGTGAATATTTGCAAGTAAATTAGTTCAATACAATAATTTAATTTATGCATGAGATGTGTCAAAAAGTAACTGTGGGCAGCAAGTCTATTCCTGAGATTTGTATAAAATGTTAAAGTATACGCTAGCATTAAAATATTGTGTATCTTGCTCTACGAAAACAAAAATAAAAAACCCAGCAGCTAATTTTGCCACAAAATTCCTAGTGGTGAGACAATCAGCATCTTAGGCAATTATGAAGAATTGAAGGGTTTGCAGCAACAAAGAGTTAACTCCATTTTTAGGCCAAACAGAGTTTACAGCAGTTACTGGCGTGAAAAAAATCAGCCCATAGCGTAAAAATCCGTGACACCAGAAATAAGACATCGCTGACTCTCGAAAGTCTACAACAGGCATACAACGGTCCTCTAACATTGAAACCTGCTAAACTAAAAGACGTGAAGGAACTCGCTGAGAAGTATGTTGGCCACAACGAGATGTGGTTCTACGATGGCCTAAATTCGAATGATGATGTCGAGGATCCTGGAGAAATCACCGACGCCGAATGCTATGATCAGTAGTAGTTTTGGTAGTTTTTTATTTTTTCTTTGGAGCTTCATTTTTCATTCAAGTACTATGTACTGAAAGAGTGTTTTCTGGCTTAGAATTTAGTTACTACACTTGTTACTGTGTTCTTTTGTTGAAATAAACGAATTTTTTTGAAAGTGGTCCTTATTCAATGCTTGCTTATTTAAAAAAGAAAGTAATTTTCAATTATTTGGGCCAAAAAGGAGTTAACTCCAGAATAAAATTGACCATAGAATTGCGAATTTGACGAATTTCTCAATAGAATTTGGCCAAAACATGTAATGATACGTGAGAAATAATTGGACGAAGACAAAGGCGATTTAAATACATTCTCTATTTTTGAACAATTTTTTTTTATTTTCCCAAAAATTACAAAAATTGGAGTTAACTCTTTGTTGCTGCAAACCTTTCAATTTTGTTGTAGAAAATTTTATTTCCAGTGCATTTTTACATTTATTTTCTGCTTGCGCTTGGCATGCAAGGTTTATTCACTAAAACAAACTCTAAGGCTGGTTTACGCTATTAAACGTGAAGGTTATTTGACAAAAAAATTATTTAGGTTCATATTGCCGAATTCCAATCTTCCAAGTTTTTGCGCCTATTGAATATAATTTTATATGATCACAGGAAATGATGAAGCAATCTATTTTTTGCGCATATTTATCTCTGGTGCTGTCAATTTTTCCGAATTAAGTTTTTGCCATGTGAAAATCATTCATTCGAAGTTTATTTTTTACCCTGGACCATCAAAGCGATATCTTCAGCACTCTTAAAAGTCTCGTTGAATAGTATTGAGATCGTTAAAAGGCTAATTTTTAAGGTTTAACTTCATATAAAGGTACAATAAAGAATCTCAAGATAATCTAAACATACATAATTAGGATTTTCTAGTTTCTTAAAAAGAAGTTGAAACGAAGTGAAGACTCATGAAAACTGCTTATTTTCTTTTAAAATCTTTCATATGTCACGTCCATGATAATTTTTCGTTGGTCTGGTTGGTCTGTTCAATCCTGCTAAGTACTATGCAGTAAACTTTTGTGTGTGGTTTTATGTCGATGTTGTTTGAATATAATATCTGTGTTTTGCTAATATTCAATGTTGATTTGCTTTCGAATAGCCAGTATTTCTTGAAGTAGAGCATCATAAGATTACATAACAACGTTCCTGAAAATTCCTGCACCTCAGAAAGAATTGGTGTGAGTATTAGATAAGAACTTTACTCATCAGAAACTATTGCTTTTTGAACGAGAAAAAGTACGATGACAATTACAGAACGTCATATAATCTACCCAATCTCCAGTATCCTATTTTCGAACAAATCTCAAGGTATCATCGTCAGTAGTAGTTTTGGTAGTTTTTTATTTTTTCTTTGGAGCTTCATTTTTCATTCAAGTACTATGTACTGAAAGAGTGTTTTCTGGCTTAGAATTTAGTTACTACACTTGTTACTGTGTTCTTTTGTTGAAATAAACGAATTTTTTTGAAAGTGGTCCTTATTCAATGCTTGCTTATTTAAAAAAGAAAGTAATTTTCAATTATTTGGGCCAAAAAGGAGTTAACTCCAGAATAAAATTGACCATAGAATTGCGAATTTGACGAATTTCTCAATAGAATTTGGCCAAAACATGTAATGATACGTGAGAAATAATTGGACGAAGACAAAGGCGATTTAAATACATTCTCTATTTTTGAACAATTTTTTTTTATTTTCCCAAAAATTACAAAAATTGGAGTTAACTCTTTGTTGCTGCAAACCTTTCAATTTTGTTGTAGAAAATTTTATTTCCAGTGCATTTTTACATTTATTTTCTGCTTGCGCTTGGCATGCAAGGTTTATTCACTAAAACAAACTCTAAGGCTGGTTTACGCTATTAAACGTGAAGGTTATTTGACAAAAAAATTATTTAGGTTCATATTGCCGAATTCCAATCTTCCAAGTTTTTGCGCCTATTGAATATAATTTTATATGATCACAGGAAATGATGAAGCAATCTATTTTTTGCGCATATTTATCTCTGGTGCTGTCAATTTTTCCGAATTAAGTTTTTGCCATGTGAAAATCATTCATTCGAAGTTTATTTTTTACCCTGGACCATCAAAGCGATATCTTCAGCACTCTTAAAAGTCTCGTTGAATAGTATTGAGATCGTTAAAAGGCTAATTTTTAAGGTTTAACTTCATATAAAGGTACAATAAAGAATCTCAAGATAATCTAAACATACATAATTAGGATTTTCTAGTTTCTTAAAAAGAAGTTGAAACGAAGTGAAGACTCATGAAAACTGCTTATTTTCTTTTAAAATCTTTCATATGTCACGTCCATGATAATTTTTCGTTGGTCTGGTTGGTCTGTTCAATCCTGCTAAGTACTATGCAGTAAACTTTTGTGTGTGGTTTTATGTCGATGTTGTTTGAATATAATATCTGTGTTTTGCTAATATTCAATGTTGATTTGCTTTCGAATAGCCAGTATTTCTTGAAGTAGAGCCTCATAAGATTACATAACAACGTTCCTGAAAATTCCTGCACCTCAGAAAGAATTGGTGTGAGTATTAGATAAGAACTTTACTCATCAGAAACTATTGCTTTTTGAACGAGAAAAAGTACGATGACAATTACAGAACGTCATATAATCTACCCAATCTCCAGTATCCTATTTTCGAACAAATCTCAAGGTATCATCGTCAGTTTTGGCAAGCCTATGCTTTCGTTTAAAAAATAATGTGTCCGGGACCAAACGGCAACATTTTTTTTACTATAAATCGAAAACTATTAATCGTACAATAAGACATTTCTAATAAGTTCGATGGATAATTGGATGTTGTATAGCTTTTACTTCAATTTTTTGTAAAATCAACAGTTTCTGGGACATAACGAAGAAGAAGAAGCTCACAATACTTGAAGCCCCTAAGCTCAAAAACGACACATTTTACAAATGATAATTGCAAACAATAATTCATAGAAAATTTAGTGTTCGTAGAATCCACGGTGTCCAAGATAATAACAATAAACTTTACTCCAAGACGGCGTGTCACAGCATTTGCATTTTTGCTACAGTTTTTCTAAAGATAAAAGCCTTGTTATAGAGTGCAAAAATTGTACCACAAGCTTTGAATATTTATCTAGTTCGTAAAATAACAAAGGAAAACCTATCTCTACTTTCTTACGTATTTTATTGGAAACAGTGGAACCATAAATCAAATACGGTGTTTGGCATGATAGTTCTGCTATCTTTAGTTTAAAGCACTATTTAACATATATTTATCAAATTCATCAACTAATTCAAGTCTAAGAACACACAATGACAGTGTTATTATTTAGTTTATTACCAAATAACATTGATTAAACCTAACGCACGGAGCAGTTGCTACGGTTATCATGGAAATAATTTTCTGTCACCAATCGATTATTCACTCCATTTATTTTAATAGGACACCATATACGTGGTCCTTGCTCCAGTTCTAAATCAAAAATCCATGGGTTGTCAACATAATTTATGTGTGAATGGTCTGTCTAATCCTCATCGTAGATTGTGGAACAAACCAAATACAAGAAAATATACTTGTGGGGAAATAATGGGAAATTCACGAAGCTAACATCAGCGCATGCCCAAAATTTATTCCATCGAATGAACAAATCGCTGGAAAGTCAAGCCACAACAAATTTTGAATCCTGACTTATACTTAGTGTAATGTTCTCCTCTATCACCTATTTGTGAATGCGTTCAACATGTTCTATAAAACTTTCTCAAAGCTACCAATACAGGTTTCGTAGCTTATGAAAAACAGTGTTTGGAAAGGATGCTTACCGAAGTAGTTTTTTTCTCGTTTGATGTAAACAAATGAGTTATGTATGTACATACCGACGCTCTATACTCCAGCTGGGATAGTTTTTATTAGCTAGTCTACGATAGCAGCTTTGATGAAATATGAGTAATTGATTTTGGCAATGAATATGAGGTTACTGTGCGTATAATAAGAAAGGCTATTTTGACTGCCCCGAAACATTACATTACTAAAACAGATGCTAGAGAGTGTTAACACATACATATGTTCTCAAATTGCCACCTAGTCCAGCCAAATGGTAGTTTAGCCGTGCACTTTGGCCTAACAGGCAAAATTTTCTTTCAAGCGCCACAGCTTCTTTGTTTTTAATTTTGTCGTCGTTTCTTCGTCAGTCGTTTGTGGTATTGTTTGTTTTAATCACTGTCCACTTGTGGGAGTTAACTAACATCTCGGCTGCATATGATTAGCCCGTCCACAATGTATACACATGTTATTTCAAACACGCACACTCCCGCCGCTTCAGCATAGAATTCACGCAGCTATTCAAATCGAAATACTCTTTTTTGGGACAAAATCCATGTAGCTTCTTTCTCGTAGTAAAGGTGGAAAATTGTCAAAGAGAAAATAAGTTTGAATTTTACTCTCAGCTTTTACTCGGTGCAGGCACAACGAACCGAGTAGAAGAGAAAAACAATTGTTCTACAGTGCGTGGCAAGAAGACTATGTGAAAGTAAACTACAGCATGGGCGAAAAAATGCTACAGTATATTTTGAAACGAAATTAAATTATGAAAACTATATTGAAATCTATAATGATATTTTATTACATTTGCACTAATATAACTTCATCAATAAGTCCTAAGGTAGAGCCGCCACAACTTTTTAGTGGGAGCCATAGTTTGCCAGCCATATGATTCCACTACTTTGCCTTCTTTTCAAGATGACGCCTTGTGGCTGGAAGCGTCGAACTCATTCTTCTTATCAAGATGGTGCGCCAAGAATGGGAGTGTCAATTTTTTTTTCAAGATGACGCGTTAAGTATGGGATTGTCAAACTTTTTTTCAAGACGGTGCCTCGAGAATAGAAGCTGCGACCTCAGAAACTTAAAGTTAAGCGAACTGTTGAGCTGACCACGTATTACAATAAAATTCTGCCAGCCAGTTCAAGGAACCCTACCATAACATTTGGATTGTGGATTTTTCATTCACACATGTAATTGAATCTTTGGTGGGGCTAAATCTGATTATAGCAATGAGTCCATTTGAACGACAAAAATCAGTTTAGATGTTCAAATCGATTGATTTAAAACAAAATCCCAATAATTTTATTCCCGAATTATCTAAATGTTTAGTGATTTTTTATATGTTTTAAACTAATTTTACTTGCGTATGCTTGTTCAATGGTGAATTTGTGTTTTTATTTCATACTATATTTTTTAAATTGAAAGTATGTCAGACTCAATATTTACTCAAATGGAAGAATTGTTGCCATACCAAAAGAAACTTGAATAAATTACTTTGTATTGACTTTTTACGAATAGGATATAGTTTAAGTATCTCTATGAAAGCCCCGTTTCCAATTTGAATGTGTTTCAATTGCTTATCTTCAACAACAATGTCTGCTTCTTCTTTGAAATTACTGTGACGTGAAATTGAAGTGAACACCACTTCAGTTCTTTTGTTATATGTTAATCAACATTTATGTATTCGATTCAATTTATCATCGCAATGATAAAATTAGGTCGACTTTTTTGTTGTGACGAAGGCAGTAACATACATTTTTTTATTTTCTATTAAATCTAACTTCAGATGATGGTCTATCAAATTGTAAATGAAGTGTACACGTTGGAATTGGAAACGAACAATATTTTAAAATGTTGCCTGGGCTACTTATATCAACATAAATCGTAAAATCGATCCGTATTGTAAAATCCATAGGAACTTGATCCTTTCCGATTAACAAACTCAAGACTCAAATCAAAGTTTGATTTCCTAACTACGGCAGATAATGTAATGTGTCCGACAATTTTAATCAAATGTTCAACAAATCTCCATGTTCAAGTTCTGTCGAGTGTTTTGGAAGTAAAATTTGGAAAGTTATGCACTGTTTTATTTAAAAAAAACATTTGACAAAGTTTACACTTGTTTAAAGTGAACTTCGATTGTTGAATAAGTAGTGTTGCTTGAAAAATGATACCACTTTTATGAACGCTGTTTTTGGCTTGTAACATTTTTAATTAATTTTAGCACAATTTCGCCCAATTCAATATTTTTGGGGGATCAACGGCTGCTTAGTTATATGAAGTTAACTCTCCGTTCCGTTTAGTTAGACTCAAATTGTCTTGATCGACAAGTTCTAAACTAACTTTTTTGTATATTTGGATGCGTGTAAAATTGGCTATGATGTCATGCTCACTAGTTTTTGGTCTAATTCAATTGCTTGCTCGTTCTCTTCAACCACCTATATTTATCAAAACATAAAAGCCATGATGTTTATCATTAATGAATCCAAGATAATTATCGCCGAGCACCGAATGGAGTACTGATCTTCAACAATAACTTGAATACTGATCTTCAACATAACATTAAAATAACATCAAAATAGTCAGAAAATCAAGCAAGAACCATATATGTATGACTACATTGTCCAGTAACATGGAACAATTTTTCAATTCCACCCGAATCAATAAAAGCGTATGCTAGCACATACTCGATTGGGATTTTAAACATCAAATAATATTAAATTCTTACATTGGATAGTCAAAGTAAGGTATTTTGTGCTACTTTAATACAATAATAATATTTACCTCATGTTTTGAAAACAAATTGTTCTGATTGAAACTTAAATTTAAACGTTACCATGACATCTTTTTCTGTTTCGTTCATTCAATGAGTGATACTCGGCTTTCCAGTGAATTCTTTTGTTAGCTGAAAGCAATAATCCTTGTGCAGAAAAAAGCAACTAACCGCACATATGACCGACCACATGTAGAAAGTGTGGTTTATCATATTTTGTAATATGTTATCCTAAGCAAAAGTCATGGTCATGGAGTGAGCATTTTCTTTGCAATGAAGTTATTCGTAGTGCAGCTTTTTTTTACTGAATTCAATTCCACAGCAAAGTTTCTAACTTACAAAGGATAAAGTAGAACACGTTTACTCTCACTGACGATATTACAAAATGAGAAAGCCAGGCCATAGCCCTGGGCGATTGCCTTTTATGAATATTTAGCCACCAAGACTCTCTGGCTGTATTGGCGAATCTCGGTGTTTACTTAACTAGTTTTTTGATGAAACTTTTCCGTATTAAATATACGTTTGAAGAAAAACCTTGGAAGGTGGAAATGGATTTCAAAGAGAGCGTTAAAATTTTTGAAAACGGTTTTCATTTTTCGAATCAATTCAACAGATGGAATGTTGTATACCGCGAAACATTACAGCCCATATCTTTCTTGCATACAAGAGACATACAGCCACGATTTTCAATTATTGAAAAAATGCAATTTCATTCAAATTTAAAGTATGGAATATTATTCAAACAAAATCACAATTACAGTTTCGATAAAAATAAAATCTTAAAATACATTTGTTTTGCACTGCCTAAACTGATCATATCTTTTTTTAAATGAAAAGTAAAAATCAACCCAAGTCGAATTTCTACCAGTTTACTATCAGAAACCATTTTGCGCAAGCAAACGACTCAGGGAATAACACATAAGAGCCCAATAGAATCTACTTACATTCAAATAACTTCTGGAACGAAAAACACTTGAAATAAGTTTTTCGAAAATTAATTCCGGTTTATAGAATTACAAAGAACAACGCTTACTTTTTCTCACAATTTCCCAACACTAAATGTTTATTGAGAGAAAATAAAGTTAAAGTTCGTGAGGAAACACCCAATGTTGTTAGGATTATAACAAAACTTTCTCTTCAGGCCAGAAACAATGAAATCGTAAGTGGCGAAACTTTCAGGAATTTCTGGGTTATGATCAAACTTTCGCGCCATTTACCGCAATAAGTCACACTGCATTTATGCAGGTTTTACTGTGGAAGCTTGGGTGCATAAAGTTCAATTTAACTTTTAAACACATGCTCGGATCGAAATAAACTAGTAACTATTTAAAAGTTGTAAATTCCAAACTTAGTCCAAGGCCTTTGACAAAAATGCAGCCACCACCTACGGTTATCAATTGGTGTGTGTATGGTTCGGGAAGTAATTTTAAGGACGCAAACTTACTTTGTCGTATGTCATGAACTGAAATTGAGATATTGCCTTGTGATATACGTTTGAAATTAGTTTTCGTAAGAACTAGTTTTTACTTTCCAGTATATGGAACGTTCTTACAATCGGGCCGAAAATTCAAATTGGAATGCTTAAAATGTATTTAAGTTTTAAAGTCTAAGAACAAATTTACTGTGGTTTCGAAGAGGAGTCTGTATGGGAGTATGTGTGTATGTACTTATGTACGTGCATGGTTATTTTTTCTACGACGAAAACTCTCGAGGGAAAAGTCTTATTGATTTGATTGGCACTTTAAGCAATCAACTCTTTTAAAAACCCGACGTTTTAAACAGTTTTCATCAGATAAATAGTTAAGGTTTTTACATGGTTACAAAAAATGTATGAGAACAATAAACTGTCAATAGTCACATTTAATAAGGAGTTGATTTGAAATATAAAATATATTTTCTAAATTCTAATGGCATCATTGTGCTATCAATCAATGCGTATTAACGTTTGTTTGCTTGGGAAAGGTATTCTATTGTTTTCATACAACTGTTTCTGGTTATAATTAAAATTACAAATAAATAAAACAAAATTCTATAGACTATATATAAAGTGTTTTTAGAAAGAAGTATGTATGTATGTGTGTGTGTGTGCGTACGTATGTATGTACGTACGTACGTTCGTGGACAGTTTTTTCTACGAGCATAGCTCACGAAAACAAAGTCATATCGACTTTGTTAAGGTGTCAATCGAAGCGTCTTTGTAATCACAAAAGCTGATTAGTTTTTGGAACACTTCGGTCGGGAGGGTTTGTTGTTTTGACCCTTTGAAAGTCATTTTTGTCATGCACTCTATCTCGTGAATAAAACATAGTATTTGTATTGTTAAGGTATCCATCGACGCGTATTTGCATTTTTACAATTCTATAAAATTTAAAAAAAATCATTGGAGCCGTTTTTTTAATTTATTAAAAAAAGTCCGAAAATTAGGTTTTTTCATAAACAATAAATCTTTAACCCGATTTGCGAAACACAGTGATCAAAATTTATATACTCTAAACAGTTTTTGTAAATAAACCAGCAAAACTTTTTCTCGTGATTACAAAAAAAATTAAATTAAAAATAAAAAATCATTAAAAGTCAACATCATTTTCAAGGTCATTTATATTCTCCATTTCTCACGAACCAAATATAATATTTGCATCAATAAGGTGTCCATCGGCGTATATTAACATTTTTGTGATGTTTTTAACTTTCCAAAACATTGTTTTAGCCTTTTTTTGATTTAATAAAAGAAAATGCAAAAATTAAATAATAAATTTTTAACCTGATTTGCACAACACAGAAATGAATGTTTAAAAAGTTTATACATTCTTATCTGTTTTTAGAACAGCAAACTAGCGAAACTTTCTTCTATGATTATAAACGAAACTAAATTTGAAACAAAAATGTAAAAATGGTTCATACGAATGATATTGCTTTATATCTTTTATTCTAAAGACATTGTTGTAAAGTCAATCAAAGTTTATTAATATTCGTATGATTTCAGCAGATTTTAAATAGTTTTCACAATGTTTTAATTTTAATAAAAAAAACTGCTTAAATTTTGAAAACCCAAAAATTTCAATCATTTGCATTTGTGGTAATTAACGTTTTGAATGGTAAAATGTTTTGTAGTAAATACTTTGCAATGCTTTAAGAAGCTTTCATCAAATAAAAAATTGTAGTTTTTAGTAGTTTTATTCTTTAGTGTTCGTAAGATCTCAATTACTTCCTCCATCGTCATTTGTAACACATTTTACTTTTTACATGCAATGAAACCGATTATTGAATGCATTTTCAATGTTTTTCAAGGCCAACTGAAAATAAGAAATAATTATGAGACTCATTGATGTAAAATCGTGAAGAAATACAATTCAGTGATTCTAACGAAGTGATGGCAATTAAGAACGCATTCAAAATGGCCACCATTCATTTTTGCTAGCGCCTTTTCCCTTCAAGCATCGATATGAAAATAACAAATAACGTAGAAAAGGCTTTGTAATCTTTCCCGCTCCGATTGATTTGTGTGAATATTCAATCAAACGAATCCATTCCCCCCCTTCATCCACCAAAATCCTTACGTAATTAATGAACGCTCCCGTAGATTATACGATTGATATTAACTCAATACAATTACTGATCATTACTACTGAGTACCTCTCATTATTCTTATTGAAAATAGCATTATTTTCATTATTATTTTTGTGATTAATATTTTTAATATTAATGTAGATATTACTGGGAAGTTGGCCGTGTGGACCTCAAGGGTTGCACGTCACGGCTTGTTCATTTAAGCGATCAGTGCTTTACAAAATGGGATGCTTTGAAGAGTTAGCATCAAATATAAAATCAATGTTGTTGTTTTAAATTCCCAAAATATTCATTCAAAATCAAAAAAAAACAGCGAATATGTATAATGAATAAAGGAACGTCCATTAATAACGTAAAGATCATATGTGAAGTTTTTGGGTTCATTCATTCTCATAGTTCGTCAAATTTCAGTTACTTCTTTCCAATATGTGAGTGAACTGAATTACATATGACCAGACATTGAATTTTGACTGCATTTTAGAAACTGTTATAAAAACAATTGCAAAATATGTAATGGTTACTAGTTTTTCTAAGGTACAATGATGAAGCAGTACAAATGCCATATCTATGCAACATATATGGAGCAAAATATAGTTCAGTGGGCGTAGAAACTAAAACAGAATTCTATAACCCTTAAATTCCAATTTCTTCAAAATGTTCGCTTACGTCCTCTTGCTTTTGAAGCTTCGATAGGAAAATAACAATTTACGTAAAAAAGGGTTTATGGGGACAGTTATATAGCCTCGGTGGCACCGCATAAAGATTCAAACATACTCCATAAAGATTCAAACATACTCCACATACATCCATCAAATCCTTGCCCAATTATTGGACTTGCCGTTATGAGTTCTTTTCATAATTATTGTGTATAGTATGATTATTTTCGTAGTTATTATTTTCATTATTACATATGATTATTGTTGATACCTATGTGGATATTATTGGAAAATTGTTTGTCTGAACCTAAAGAGTCATGCCTTGTGGTTTGTTTGAGTTGAATATTGCAACATATATTTACATGAATTGTTTTAAACCGCAGAGAAAATGCTTTTAGTGGTGTTTTTCAATATATTCATAAAATAAATTTACTTGATTTCATCAGCATCTTTGTAGGTCATTGAAATATGCGTATCAACTTTTTATTCACATCGCAGGTGTTTATATTTATTTTTAAAGATGGAAACAAAAATCTTTCTTATTATATAAGTAAAACGTACAGTAAAACAAACAACGTTTTATAGAAAAAAATACGTTTTTATCAATACTTCGAATGCACGAATTTTTAAACATTGAAATTTTCATTATTCATAAATATGACGACAATAGAATTGACTCAAATTTCCCACTCTTTAAAGCTTAACTTACTTCAAAATATAATTTGCATGATATAATCCAGTTTTCTTTGGAGATCACATAAATATTCTCCTGCAAACTTCACACCCACTGCGGTTGACATAATCGGACCAGAATAAACATCTCCCAGACTTCACTAGCTTTCCCTTATGAACAGGACAATGGATGAGGTCATGATACGATATCGTGGAGGGACGTATTAAGTTACGGCTGCAGCGCTTCTGTATGTCTCATGAATATTTACTCTGAATAAATATAAAGTGTCATTATAATGGCACCATGCGAAAACAGGAGTAAAAAACGGCAAATCTGGTGAAGCGAGAAATCATCCGAAGATGAATGAATTACACAAAAGGTGGAGTTTTGTATGCAAAAAGTGTTAACGATTTTACAGAAATTGTAAAGAAACGTTGCCAATTTCATCTTTATAAAGTTTATTTGAATCACCTGGCGGCGGATATTACACGCAGGTATTTATGTTACCACTAAATGAGATTGGATTCAGTGAAATATTCTGATTTTATTCCAAATTTGATTGATACATTGAACACTAAAAATTCCAAAACCCTCGAATCTGCACATGCAAAACTTTTAGATTGAATATAAAAATTCAACACTTTTATTCATTTACTGAAGATTTTTGCAAAACGGTGACTCTGATTTACAATTTATATATTCTAGACTTTAAAACTAAACGTATTTCATATTCTAATTTACAACAAACAAATTTATAATATTTAATAGGAAACTGAAATATCAAATGTAGAAATTCTTATTTAGCATACCTTGGATATTTTATTGGACGAGCTTTTGTCTAAAGTTTCAACTCTGCGATTCGTCTTTCAAATCTTGAATGAAGAAGCATCATAAATTTTGATTCGCAATAAATCTTTAAGGTCAGCAAAAATTCAAAATTTCTTTAAAAAAATTCAAATAACAATAAACCATATCCATATGAGAAATTTAAACGACGGATCATTATTGGACTATTAATATCATTAACCCTTCGAACATATGCAATTGAGACCGAAGATCAATCCCTGAAGACTACTACTTCAAATGGCAAATGGATTTCAATTAGGGTAAATAAGTCTTCTTAAAATGAATGAACCGTGCTGATATTTTCACAAATTTTTTGTCTGTGAGTGTGTGATATATAGGTCCAACGCGGGCTGCTTCCTAAATTGCTGACTTTAATTTTTTTTAAATCTCTTTCAATCTGAAACTAAATCACAAAGTCGCTTTAAAAACCCTATTATAAATATATCAACAAATTTGTATTCCGTCTTTTTATTGTCAATCAAGGCTGAAGCAAATGGTCACCTCATTTACAAAAGCTGAAAAGTGTTGTTTGTATTGATATTAATATTCCTTTATAGCCATGCGATCTTTAAAATTATTGCAGAAAACCCTTCATGTCAACAAATTTATTTGTGTGAATCACACATTTAAATATAAACATAGAAATATTCCGAAAAATTCCAATTGAAAATATTCAAAACTATTGAACATTTTTGAAAATTGAATTTATTTAATTTGTTCTTCTTCAGCTCCTTACAACAGATTCACAATTGAGAATTTCTTGATTTTTTCATTATCGAAAAGAAATGGTAATTAATTTATTTGACTGAAAGCAAGCAAAGCAACTTTTAGCACTACCAACAATGATAATTAAATTTACCTTGAAGAGCATTTTTGGAAGATTTGGGAAAGTTCATTCCTCTCAAATTGCTTATTGCAAATTTTTCTTTTCATACATTCAATTAAGAGTTTTCTTATTATGTTTTTCCATTAGGTAAGAGATCTTTTTAAACCCTTAAAACAAAATTTATATCTTCAAACAATATTGCTCCATTTATACTTTTATGCTTTTGTCAACCGTTAATAAATGACTGAAAGACTTTAATAATAAGGACGTTATTTTCCAATTACTTTTCCCATTTGACGTCATCTCTACCACAATGAAAGTAACATGTCTGCCCCAATTTAACTGCTTGACGCTTTCCTTTTTCCAATTCAGAAATTCACAGAAAATAGAAACTAGAGATTTGCCGTCCCCTGACCTATAAAATTTCTTCGGATTATCTACAATTTTTTGCAAACCCCGTGGTGATTGCCCTCTCACCGAGACAAGAGAATCTTCTTATTTAGGTCTTAAGACTCATTCATTTTGCCATAGGATATGTGCGTGAAGTTCTAAATTTCTTCATAATGCAATAAAGAAGTTAATTGAAAATAAGAACATGACGATTTCCTTTGGCATTGAACAGAGGTTTAATGAAAATTCTACATGTAGTGCACACATACTAGATTGTCAGTATTTGGGTTAAGGCTACGAAACTGTGATGACATTATTTCAATAATTGAAGACACATTTGGACAAAATTAGAATAAATGTTCAGTTTTAGTGAATATTAGTAAATTTACATAATTTAGTCATGGGAAGAATGTAAAAGTGTAGGTACAAATATCCATAACTCACCAATTACAAGTTTTACGGATAGTTTTCATGAAATTAAAAATCTAAGAAGTTTGATTATCTATCTCTGGTAAACCACGAAACAATAGTAAGCTTTTTATATAATATTATCATAAGATCACCAGTTGTATTATACATTCATCATTGTAAACAGCATGGCATTTCAAATATATCCTTTCTATCTCATTTCGGGAAAGAAATGCCATGAAAAAGATATTAATTGGCATTTTTAATGAATTTTTAAAATAAGTCAAGAAAATGAACTTACTTTTCAAAACACTAGTTTCAATTTTACATAGACAATGGTGTATTATCATCTCTGGAAATCTCTTGCAATTTTCGTTAATAGGCATTTAGTAGACCTCTTATTCTAATTCTTATAAACTAATTTTTCATGGAGTTTGATCGTCGGAAAACTGATTAATTTTTATTTTAATTGACGAAGTTAGTCTCAAAGGGTATATGCTTTCTCCATTTTTTTTGCGAAATACTTTAAATCTTTTTAAAAGTTCTGAAATTGTGGTCCACCATTTTTCAGTCATAAATAGAAAAATTAGTGTAGGGAATTGCGAACTCTATAGTATCATCTGCAAGAACACAGTTTTTATCGCTACCGTAAAAACATTAAAAGCTAAACGAAAGTAGTTTCTGAAACGTTGTGAATGTTGTTTGAGCCATTTGTATTATAATAATGGTATTTCTGCGAAATTTTGAAAGTTTCCAACTAATTTTCAAATTTTAAAAATACCGCATTGTAACATTGTTTTCATGTTTTTGCTACCAACTTTGACAATTTTTATAGGACTCACAAATGTCTACAACAATTTTCTAAGAATTTTTTATATCTTTCACTATTTTAGCATCGTAACTGTGGTTCACAATTTCAACACTACTGAACAGAAAGTTTAAAGTACCACGCAACAAAAAATTTAAATTTTTTGTAGTGTTTGCGACAAATTTCGTTGATTAAAATAAACATCATTCAATTTTTCCGTTGATCAAAATTGATTGCTAACAATTTTAAGATCACATTTGAACTATTCATGGCAAAAATTCATTTATTAAATGTAATTACACTTTGGAATTTATCTTTTCCTGAATAAGGATTTAAATAATGAGCTTCTTAGTCCATTAGTTCCTAGTTTGATAATCAACTGATCAAATTTAACATTCTGGTATATAACAGCATTAATTTGCCTCCACGTTGCCAAGGGCTTTTTAATCAATGACGTTCTATTAATTAATTTTTCTTCATCCTCAACTCTCTACAAAATTAGGTCAACAGCTAAAAGGAATGCAATTCCCACTGAATATAACCAATATACACTACATGCATTGCCATGACGAAAGGAACTGCATTTGCATCATATATATGCTTCGGAATAGGGATGTAAAACATCGTTTAATAGGGAGGATCCAAGAAATAAATGAGCCCAACATTATTTTCCACTTCAATGTATATTAGATGGTATTTTCTGTGAAATATATTATCCTTGTCGCTGGCTCATAAATTATCACTGCAAAAGTGCTGAAATATATATTCGTCTATTGCAAAGCAGTGCAAATGAAAATCGCCAAGTCGGTACAAAAAATTTACGATGACTATTTTATTACAATCAAGAGAAATAGTGGGTGGCTCCTGAACGAATTTGTATAGCTTCTTCAGAGGATATGCTGCTGAACAAATGTGTGCTCATATGTCACCGTGAGGCGAAAATGTCTTGAGAGTGTTAAAGAGAATACATTTTATGAAGCATTTATGTCACATATTTCTCGTAGTTTGGAATGTATACCCGCAAAAGAAAATTTTATTTCATGAAGGTGACATGGTGCTTCGAAATAGCTCATCAGATGGTGTCTTGATAAAACTCAAAAGATCTAAAATGCTGATGAAATGCTTTGCTTTGTGCTGCTTGTGTTCTTGTCATGTGGTTTGTTTTTTTCAAGATCAGATGTATACTGTGGTTTATTTCATTGTATTCGGAAATTGCTTCGGAAGGAAAAACTCTGATATGTGTATTTTGCTGACTATAGTCATAATGGCTCCCTCAAATCTGACACATAATTGAGTGCACATTTAGTTTAATTATTTTTGTCATATATGGTGCTTAAGCATTTTGAACAACATTTGTAATAAAAATAGTTTAATGCACGGTCTTGGTGGATGTTCTGATTTATCATAATTTAAATTTAATTTAATTATATAGATAACTTATGACGGTTCTCTTCTAACTCAAAGGACCGAATGAGCTAGTTGTGTTGAGAATCAATTGTTTTAAAATTTTGTTTCCTTTAATTTAACTTCTCACGATATATAAAATGACTTTTTTGTTGTGAAACACAATTTGAGGAATTACAAATTCTTGGGCATAAACTTCAAAAAATACCTTTCATTCAAATTGAGGAACGAATAATCCCAAAAGAAATACATTATTGAATGAATTTTTTTTTTGCGAATAATTCTGTTGTTGTCAATTGTTTATTCAATACAACTCATACCTTCACTTTAATGACATAATGAATAATAGACATGTTTTGTTGCTCATTACTACAAACTACAAATATTAGTTCATTCAATACAGAAGTAAGACTTATTTTACAATCCATTTTTAAAATTCACTTTGAAAAAAGAACTTTTTTCAGATATTTATTCAAATTGATGTTCCTCGAGATTTCTGCCAACGTCCGTTTCAATAAGAAATAGATGTAACCAAATTCATACCAGAATTATTAAATTATTAAAAAACAAACATAAACCAAACTGCAAAGTACAGTTTCCTGAATTTGATTGTGGGATGTTTGAAGACTTTATTCTATTGTAAAACATTTCGCTTAAATTATATAAACACTTCAATTTCATTTCTTTATCATGCAACATTTCTTCATTTTGTGGAAGTGGAGCATTAAATTTTAATGAAAATTTGTATCAAATATTACTATTTTTGTTTTGTGTCATTTTTAGAGTGAATTGATTTTTAATTATATATATTTAATTATATATATTTAATTATATATATTATATTATATACAGTGAAACTTCCCTATAATGGACACCCATGGGGAACGATATTGTGTCCATAAGAGAGAAGTGTCCACTAATGGGAGATTTTTGAGGGAAAAAATACAATGATATATAATGATACTCGTTTATTGATATTATTGTGCAAATTACAAAAAATATACAGATAATAATAAATGCACATTTATATAAAAAAGTGCCACAAAAAATATGTATGTATACACATGTCTACATATATAAATACATTTTAAAAAAACATGAAAAGTAAGAAAACATTAAGCAAAGTAGTATGTGATTTTCTTCTGAGTCTTATGTTGTTGAACAATTTTCTTTTCAATGTTTGTCTGGAGAGAAGAAACCTGAAAAAATCCTTCGGTATCTTCTGCTTCATTGAAGAATTATTTTAATGTTACAGAGTTTAACGTGGGGATGAGATGCTGCATTATCCATAAAAAGGATTATTTTTCTGTTTTGCCGAATCATTTTTTGATTCATGTGAGAAATCCAATCGTTCATTATATCGCGTGTCATCCAGGCTTTTCGGTTGTACCTCCAGTCAACATTCATGAGATTCAAATTAACTCCTTTGAAACAACGAGGTTTTTGTGCTTTTCCGATAACAAGGGGCTGTTCAAATTCACCTACCATATTCGTACACAACAGCACGGTGAATCTTTCTTTGGAAAGTTTCCCGCCTTGGCAGTTTTCATTTTTAAGACTCATTGTTTTATCAGAAAGAGCGTTAAAAACTAAACCCGTTTCATCACAGTTGTTAATGGCTTTTTTGGGTCATAATCACAACACAAATCTTTTAATTTGTCTGTCCATTCTGTCACAAGCTTATTATCAACAGACCCACCTTCTCCGCTGACACTTTTCCAGGAAATACTATGTCGTGATTTGAATTTATCGAGCCATTCTACTTACGCTTTGAAATTATCAGCTCCTAAATTTTTAGCGGCCTCTAACGCTCTTTCCCTTATTAGAGGTCCAGAAACGGGAATTTTTGCCGCACGTGCCCGGCAAAACCATTCATATATGATGTTATCAATATTAAGACCGATTGTTTTTGGGAATGACTTTTGAGATTGAGGACTTCCGTGTAGAGACCATTTTTCCAAAAATTCGTTTTTCTTTTTCAGAATTTCGCTCACTTGAGATTTTCCAATTTCCGTGCAGCAAGTTCACGTACACTACTGTTTTCCCGCGCACTGACATTAATTAATTCGACTTTGTCCTTTAACGCTAAATGTACACGAGAAGATTTCATTTTCAACCAACTACTGAAATGAAAATAAAAACGAAACTTCGAAACCCCCTCCTTCTTAGCACGTGAATCTCAAAATTATTAAATAAACAATTAATATTGACAACTAGCTGCCCGAACAGACTTCGTTCTGTCAAAAGTTATTGGTCTGTCGTAGTCCAATAGAAAAAATTAATTTTATTAATCAAAAATTAAAATTAATTTTTTTAATTTTTTAAATTTTTCTCTCCGTAAGAACCATCCTTGTGCCTTAAGGAAAATATATTTAAAAAAATAGTCGAATCGGTCGAGGCGTTCTCGAGTTTTGCGCTAAGCAACACATTTGGCGATTCATTTTTATTTATATAGATACCACCGGCGAACTGCTGAGAAAAACGCAACAAGAAAAGTGAAGTGAATGACCGTCGTCATTAGAAGTTCTTAGAAACTGAGCCGTTTTTGCTTTCTGCTGTCCGTTACAGAGAGATCAATTCAGTAAATACTGATGTTCAGATCTGTCCGCGCCCGTTGCAGAGAGTGTCCGCTAGACAGAAGTTAAAATTCCAATAAAATCATAAGTAAACATTCGGGGAATGAAAAAATGTCCGTAAGAGGGAGAAGTCCGTTAGACAGAAGTGTCCGTTAGGAGAAGTTTCACTGTATATATATATATATATATATATATATATATATATATATATATATATATATATCAATTTTATTTGAATAAAACATATTAATAGAAGCGGCAGATTGCATGCTGAGATACTCTCAAACTGTTTGTCTGTTTTCTTTATTTTCTAGATCTATGCAATTGTATAGAAGCTGCTTAGTTTTATTATTCCCTCCTATGGTACTCGTACTTTTCACATTAGGCTCGCATGGGGTTGTGATGTGATTTGCGATTGAGTTTGCCTAATAGGGTTGTGTGAGCTTTGCTGCAGTTGGTCACAAATCGGAAATTATCAATCTTGCAATAAAACACCCTTAATAAATATAGTATTTAATTTAGCGTTTTATATCTGAGATTCAAAAATGTTTCCGTTTAAAAACAGCTTCTGATATATATTTAATCTAAAAATAATTACCCATGTAGTTGATGCATAAATAATTTGTCATGAAAATTCATTATAAATTTAATATATTCATTTTAATGAAAAAATTGGCCCTTTAGTGACGTCAAATTCGAAAAAATGAATGAAAGCTCTTTGTAGATTCCCGGTGGAGATGGTTATTTCCGAAGAAAACTTCTATTCGAAATCAGCTGCCATTCAAAAATATGTGTACATATGAACTTTCTTCCCCAATAATGCTCGTAGTTCATTGATTTACTCTTCAGATTTTGTCTAAAATATCCCATGACAGGCTTTACAGTGCCCAAAAGAAAAACCAAACTATCGATTCTGGACTCATCCATCGTTTTCAATTTCCTAGCGAGATTCAATAAAGTGTCAACCGTACGAGTCGCAGAGTGAAAAACTACCCCCATATGTGTGTGCTTGCATATAGCTTATAAGCACTACCCACGAACGTTGAAACTTACTCCACGAAATTCACAGAGACGGATGGTCCCACCGATTTAGTAGGATTTGTGGTGATGAAGTCTCCCCAGCAACAAAAAATTTACAGTCATTCAAGATTTTTGAGTAAATATGAAATTTAAAGTGACCTTTTACGCGTGATAACTTTTCCTGATAAATTTTCCTCATAAGATAAATCTTTAACCTCCAAATGTTCACATTTATTGCTTAGTAAATATTTTAGCAAAAAACAAGCCGAAACAATAATCTCAGTCAGTGTTCAACGAAATATAAATCAATTAATTGGCGTTTTACAAAGTGCTCTAAACAATGCCTGAAGTGGAGCAATTGCCTTTTATGTTGCAAGAAAACGTGACTTTGTGCGAAATATGGTTGGCTTCTGAAGTCACGTTATCGATTTGATTCTAGATGGAACAAATTAATTAGTTTATTGAAACATGCAGCTATGAACGTTGCAAAGCGCAAAGAGAATCATTGATAAATTAGTTTGAATCGGGTACATTGAACCTTCAAGCGAAACTTTGATGCATAAAGACTATATTCAGATGAAGGACGCCGACGAAAAATCATTATAGCTGCCTTGTTTATGAAATTTAATTGAAAATCTTCCAAGCCCAAAATTGAACGGAATACGATTGTATTGATGCATGATCAAAACCACCGGGTTCAGTGCACTAATCCTTTAAAGTGTAGCTAGGTAACCTTTAACCTTTGATTATTGAAGATAATACGCTGAATATGAATATTTACACAAATTTAAGGCAAAGCCCACATATTGTTATTTGGTCCTAAATTCGCATGTTGTTTCAAGATATAGAGAGAAAAAATCATATAATAGGGTAGGGTACGCAAAATTGCAGGATCGCTATGTAACACGCAAATCAGTATGTGTGTTTTAAGGTACCAGTCCACTTTAGAAGGCGAACAAAGACCATTTTTCAAGCATTTGATTTTCAGAAACCTTATTATATATTGGCATGAATCTTTTTTATAGTACCTATTACTTCATATTTGAATAATACAAAAAAAATATTTTTTATTTATTTTTCTCTTTTATAGAGGGCGCTGAAATTAAACTCTGAAAAAATCTTTACTCCACACATTACATTTTTAAAATGATTTTTACAACACAGTAATAAATGTTTATGGAATTTATAAATTCTTATCAGTTTTTGAAGAGGTGCCGGCAAACCCTTTCTCCATGATTACAAAAAACAATTAAATTAAAAATAAAAAATCATTGAAAGTCACCATGTGAACACAATGTATTTACCTGATTACTCTTATTCTAAAGACGTTGTTGTTGGATCAATCAAAGTTTATAAATATTTGCATAATTTGAGCAGATTTTGAATAGTTTTCACAGTACCGTGTTTTAATTTTAAGAAAAAACTGCTTAAATAGTGAAAACAGAAATAAATGACAGAAATGACCTTCAAACGGGCAAAACAGCGGACCCCCCCGACCAAAGTTTCTCAAAAACTAATCAGCTCTTAATATTGCAAAGACGCTTCGATTGACATCTTAACTAAGACGATACGACTTTGTTTACGTGAGTTATGCTCGTAGAAAAAGTGTCCACGAACGTGCGTACGTACGTACGTACACACACACACACACACATACATCTCCCTTTCTAAAAACACTTTATATATACTCTATAGACCTCAAAACGTAAAGAAAAGTTGAAAATTTCAATTTCGATTTTCGAGGCGATTACAAGAACTTCCCATATACTGGGAAGTTAAAAATTTCACAAATCGTCTGCGATATCATTTGTTGCAATCACAATTATCTGTTGTAAGTTCATGTGTACCGAAGAAGGAATAACTCACATGAAAAATGCATTTACAGCCAAAATCTGCTCAGTTTTCGCGAGCCATCCAAGATGCATTCGCTTTTGACAAACTGCAAGACATTGTGCAATCTGCTTCTATCAGCCAAATTGAATTTGTTTTTGCTCGATGGAAAATAGTACATTCAAGCTTAATTTAGGAATTTGAGGCTTGATGTTATTTAAAGGACTAACGGTTGTTACCCATATTGTTGATTTGGTTTTTGCAGACGAAATTTATTTCACTCATACTTATTAATTAAAAATATAAATGGTTACGAATTTTCAACTAACATAAAATCTGTTCTTACGATATCGATTAAAACAGTTGAAATAATTGTCAGAATGTCTTATCATTCTTATCAATGGACTTACGCATTTTACCAGTTTCTCCGTCATCGTCTGATGCAAATGTTTATTTCAACATTATTTTACTTTCCTTCCCTGGCTTGTTGGTAACAAGAATCTCAACCGCATGCACGGAGAGCAATAAATTAATGCAATTTCTTCAAACTATTCAATTTAATGCAAGTGGAGCATTGAAACATATGTATGAAGATGCGTGCAGAGCATATGAATGTTATCTATAAAATCATATTCTGTTTTGAATGCTCAAAATTCTAGGGCATGCAAACATAAAGCGAACTAAGATACGAGTCAAGTGCTTTCACATATCCCTAATGGCACTGCGTTTTGTATGCTATCCATACTGTATATTACGTCTTATACCAAACTCTTACTGTACGCTTATGAATTTTTTTATGAATAGATTTTGATTGATGCCTAAGGGATTACCAGCATAGAACAGAAAACGAAGGAAACTTTATTTCGTAGAATAGTAACATCAACACATCTTATTTTGAATGAGATTTTGATAGCGCAAATTCATATTGCAGATTGCATCTCTGAAAGGCACAAAATTGTAATAAAATGATGTGCTCGTAAATGTAAATGAGGCTAGTTTTGACACTGTATTGACAAACCAAATTGTTGCTGTAATTTTACAAAATTGAATGTATTTCTCTCGGTGAGGTAAATATGACACTGCATTTAAGCTTGTCTCCCCCCCCCCTACCAATTTTAAGAGTACATAGTGCGGATAATAAGTGACTGTAGTAGCAGTCAATGCAACTAGAAATATTAGTTGCCAAGAGTTACTAAGTGACCTAGCTATTGAGCTAAGTGCAAATTTATTCAGTAGTAATAATCTTACAGAAACACACATATCAAAGTTTTTTTCATATTAAAGAAGTGAAACATTCCCTGTGCTGATGGGGAATTTTTTCGCTAAGTTTTTTATCTGCTGTTTGTAGATATTCTTGACTGCAACAGTATTAATGCTGCAAAAATGATAAAACTATCATTCTTGTCTATTTGTTAAAATCGTATCTAATTTCGTAAAAAATAATGGTGGCAATCAAAATTAGTTTCTTTAATTCTGTTTTGAAACAATGTAGCATTCTTCAGTTTTGCTCTGAAATTCGCATTCAATTTTAGAATAGTAAATTCCTTGAAACTCCCTTAAAATGCAATTTCCGAATGAAGTTCAAATTGCTACCACAAAATTGCTTGACACATTGCACTTTCGTAGACTAATCAAGAAACCCACTCGCCACAATCAAAGCAAGTTCTAACTCGAGTTAGTGAAAAGTTTCTTTGAATAGAATGATTCAAACTAGGATTTGTAAAAGATTCACTCGTTGTCTTCGCCAAACTTTGCCTGTGTCGTGTCTTGAGAGTAAGGTCGTTTAATTAAGTCGTGTTAGTTACCAACTAATCTGAAACGAAATGGTTTTGTGAAAATTTTCTTAGTTTTCGCTCCTCGTTGATAAGACGTTACAACTTAAAGTCATTGGGGTATAGTTTGCATGCAGAAATCGTTTGCAAGAAATAGGATTGCCATTAATAATGAAGCTTTTGCACTTGACATAGTTTTGTGAAAATTGGGGGGAGAAGCAGAAAGAATAATATATCTAATGACAATCGATAGCTTGCAACTCCGAGGTGTCGTTAAATATGGAAATGAATGATTGTTAGCGAAATTACAATCTTTTGGAAATATCACTTAATTCACTTAAATGTAAAAGCAATTTTATCAAATGGCCTGATGACTTTGTGAGAGCTACCGCTACGTCGACAGAAGCAGGTACTGAGAAGGCGAGTAAAAAAGGAGGACAATTTTGGTACTCACCGTCTATGGAAGCCCGGAAGGGAGTTCAATTTGCAGCTTTGGTACCAATATCCACTTTAATAGCCCAGGATATGTTTTGAGAATGTTAGGATGACTAACCATTTGTGACGTGGGTGCGATGTGGAATATCCTTACCGGCGGCACATGATTCTCCGGAATAAAATAATGATCGCGACACTTACACTTACAAGATTACGAAATTATTTTGAAGGTGAAATGTGACTGATCCTTAGCGCCTTTTTATTCTAAATGATATGCACAGGAAGGGGAGAAAAGAAAACAAGATAAATTAAATAAATGCATGACATTGGCAGTGAATCTAATTTCGGTATTAACATTTAGAAACAGCGATGTAGAGCGATCAACAAAACTGTAAGTAAAACCAAATAGTTCTTTTCATTTATTATTGCTCTTTTTTGAATTTTAGTTCGCCATTAATATTATGGATTGTATAATTTTATAGTTTATTTTCTTTAATATTAATTTTATCGGTTTTTTCCTATTTTTCGTATTATGATTGTCGTCAGTTGTATCGGTTTGTTTTCATACATTTGCTTCCAAGTTGTATTTCTTTTGTAACCTTCTTGATTATGATTTTGACGACTTATTTTAATCCATGCAGTAAATACTGAATTAAGATAGTTGTATCTCAGGTTATAATATTTGAGGTCACAGCTAGAGAAACGACGATCCACGAAAATATACGCCAATTTGACCGGGCCTGCCAACAGTTATCGCACTAGCTATGAAGAGTGTTAACTGTTTACTTGAGGAAAATGGTTCGTTGCCTCGTCTCCGGGACTGAATGCCCGTGCTGCAATGAGACAATATCCTGAAATTCAATAGTTCTAACTTTGAGCAGAAAAGTTAATTAATGTTTAGAATTTAATGTTACAGTGAAATTAACTAAATCATTAGTTGGACGTAATTCATCAACGTTTTCATCTGAGATGAAATATGAGTGATTTGTTCAATAAAGAAAACCGCAAAAATGTACTCTTTGACAAAAAGTGGCTGTCAAAGGAATTATTCTTATTGAGCTACCAGCACACGCATCAATGTTTGTGTTCAAATCTCGAGAATCCTGTGTTAAATGTAAATAGTCTCAAGGTGAGCTTTAATCAAAACAGCTTCAAAAATGTATAAACCCACAGAAGCCAAGTATAAAATCCATTAAAAATCCTATTTGAAAGTATATACATAATAGGGCAATTTTTGTTTTCTTTTAGTGTTTGTTTCAATGTTATAACTATTCAAAAATTTGTTCTTCATGTATGACACTTTATGCGTGCACAAAACCGTATCGGTAGTGTTGCTACTCGTAAATACACAAATTGCTTAAATTTTGTTTTCCGAATGTTGCCTAGGCGGCAAAAGAGCTTTTAAGCCTTCATATCAAGGTTAAACCTTCGTAAATCCATTTTATTTTTGGCATTCGATTTCAGATCATTTCATTTAGTAATATATTTGCTTGATCAAGCGTTATTCGACCTTACCTCGCCTTCACGAAATGAATGCCATTTATCTAAGCACAAACCCTAAACCAAAGATGAAATTTGTCTGCACAAGTACAACCTGCTAAGAAACAATCTATGGATTTGTACAGATTTAAGCAGTTGGAAGCAAAACAACGAAGAACCTTCATCGATTTTCTCGACAGATATATCAATTCCCTCCAGGCAAAAGAAATCGCCTCGCTTCAAATCGGATTACAGCTAAACGTGCTCGACAATCTGCAGGCAATGATTTATACGAGCAGGAAACAAGTCAACCATTTAGGGATGGTCGATAGAAACCATAGGTAACTTCTTCATGTCAAACCAGTATTGAATAGGGATGGGTGATCTATGAACATGTCCTTTTAGGCGGTTGGATAGTGATATCACGTATTGGAACTAGTTTTATTATTAGATGGTTGACTTGGCGATGAATGTTGAATCAACAGGTTGGAATTTAATCAGCATTATCTGTACTTGTTGATGGCTTAAAGTTTCATCAGAAACGTATTCTCATATTACCAGTTAAAGATCTATTTTTCAATAGAAGTTTATTTTCAGAATAAGGAATCAAATTTCTAGCATTTATCGCAATAACAATACAACATAAACTTCGTTTCAGGAAAACTCCTACTGACGAATTTCTTCAGTGAAAGTATCATTATATCGAAACTTTAATGATTTTCAGGAAAAAAAACCTGATTCCTATAAATCAGATGAACTGACTGAAACAGAACAAATTGTTTATAGCTTTTACGACTTGAAATGAACAAGGCACATTTCTCAGTAAAATTATTAATGCTAAATTATCTTTATTTAACTGATGCTCAAATACTCTAGCACATTATTTGGTAAATATAATTGTGTTACTTATGTCTATTTCATTACATATATTTAAAATAACCCGCTTAATACTAACACATATCAGTGGTGGCTCGTGTCTTTTTTACAAGGCGGGCAATGGGCCACTGGCTAATGTATGATCCATTTTAGTAAGATTGTTTGAAATAAACACTCTTTCCAGAAAGAAACAATCAGGGCTTAAGGTTTCTAGTCAGTAAAAGAAAGGAATTTCAAAAAACTTTAGGAGAAGGAAACCAATACTATTTTTAATTAACAAATAACAAATTATGTGACCAACCATACAGAAACTGTAAATGTTTTTAATTTTTCTCACATTCTTTTTTCCTTTGATTGTTCAAAGTGATCAAGGAAGTTGCCAAAGAACTTAATGAACGACTAAAAAAGCCCTGCGGATCAATATTTTAATTATTTTTGCAAATTTTTCAGTTCATCCGACATTACTGATGCTTCGTCATAAGTTTGATCAGTTGCCTTGTTATTAATGTTATAGCTTTTGGATGTTTCATTGAAAGCTAAGAAACATATTCAGCCGGTCAACCCACAAATAGATCAAATAATCCCAAAAATACTTATTCAATAAAAATTACAGATTTATATGAAACGATATTTTACATCTGTGGCTTCGTCGATTTGGCGCGAAAAACATGCTACTTCCTTAATTTTGGAAGACTTTACCAGCGAATTCATACTAAAAATCAACGATATGCTAGCAAACCCTCTTTGAAAAGTATTCAAATTATTATAACGAAAATCTGATAAGCTGTTACAAAGTGCTGACACGATTAGTAATACGTTTATTATGTTCACATGGTTTCAGCATATAAAAATAGGCCCATTACCCATAAATAGGGAGCCTAAATAAGGTATACAGTGTTCTTAACACTTTACGTAACACATATGTATACATAAAAAGCCGCGAGGTGCGACCCTTGAGGTCCACACGGTCAACTTCCCAGTAATATCTACATAAACATCAACAACATTAAACACAATAATAATTTTTAAAATAATACTACTTTAAGTAATAACAATGAGAGGTATTCATAGCAGTAACAGGAATGAGTTAATATGAATCAAATCGTCTACGGGAGGGTCCATTGATTAGGTTTTTGGTCGATGAGGACAGATTGAATATTCACGCGGATCAATCGGTGGGGGCCTTTTAAGTCTTGGAAAATTTTGTATATGCAGGCAAAAATAGGTTCAATTGCATGTAAAAAGTAAAATGTATTACACATGATGCTGGTTATTGAAATCTTACGATTACTAAAGAATGAATCTACTAAAAACTACAATTTTTTATTCGATGAAAGGTTTTCAAAGCATATGATCTTGCAAAGTATTGACTTCACAACATTTTACCATTCAAAGCGTTGATTACCGCAAATGCAAATTTGATTGAAATTTTGTTGGTTTTCAAAATTTAAGCTGTTTTTTTAATTAAAAGACTATAAAAACTATTAAAAATCCGCTCAAATTATGCAAATATTTTAAGACTTTGATTGAATTTACAACAATTTTTTTAGAATAAAAGATATAAAGTAATATCATTCGTATAAACCGTTTTTACATGGTAACTTTGAATGATTTTTTATTTTTAATTTAGTTTTTTCCTAATCATGTAAGAAAATTTTGCTGGTTTCGCTTCAAAAACTGATAAGAATGTCTAAATTTTATAAACTGGTATCACTGTGCTGTGCAAATCAGGTTAAAAAAATATTTTTTTATGAAAAAAACCATAATTTTTCGCATTTTCTTCTATTAAATTAAAAAAGCGGCTGAAACGAATTTTTATAATGTTAAAAACTTCACAAAGATGCTAATACACGTCAACTGACACCTTAATGATGCAAAGATTATATCTGGTTCGTGAGATATAGTGAATGATAAAAATGACCTTGAAATACATGATGACTTTTAATGATTTTTTATTTTTAATTTAATTTTTTACGTAATCATGCCGAAAAGTTTTGATAGTGTCTCTACAAACATCGTTTGGAATATATAAATTTTATAAACATTGTTTACCATATTTCGCAAATCAGGTTAACAATTTATTGTATATGAAAAAAACCTAATTTTTTGCACTTTTTTTCTTAAATTAAAAAACGACTCCAACGATTTTTTTAAAAATTCGACAGATTTAGAAAAATGTTAATACGCGTCCATTGACATCCAAACGATGCAAATCGTATGTTATTTTCGCGAGATATAACACATGACAGAAATGACCTTGAAAATCATGATGACTGTTAATGATTTTTTTTTTTATTTAATTTGTTTTGTAATCATGAGAAAAAAATTTTAATAGTATTTTTAAAAGATGTGTTTGGAGTTTATAAATTATATAAACATTGATTACTTTGACTTGAAAATAAGGTAAAAAATTTATTGTTTTTGAAAAAACCGCAATTTTTTGCACTTTTTTAAGAAATTAAAAAACGGCTGCAAGGAATTTTTTTAAAACTAGATAGAATCACAAAAATGTCAATACGCGTCGATTGATACCTTGTTTAAGGAAATCATATGTTGGATTCGCGAGATATAACGCATGACAGAAATGACCTTCAAACGGGCAAAACAACAACAACCCCCTACCCCCCGACCGAAGTTGTCCAAAAACTAATCAGCTCTTAAGATTGCAAAGACGCTTCGATTGACGCCTTAAAGAAGTTGATACGACTTTGTTTACGTGAGTTATGCTCGTAGAAAAAACTGTCCACGAACGTACAGACGTACGTACGTACATACGCACATACACATACAACTCCCTTTCTAAAAACACTTTATATATACTCTATAGACCTCAAAACGTAAAGAAATGTTGAAAATTTCAATTTCGATTTTCGAGGCGATTACAAGAACTTCCTATATACTGGGAAGTTAATAATTACATAATAGATTCATAATATACTTATATATGCGTTAAATATTTACATAAAAGACTAAGAAGGTGGACAAGCTCATTGCCTATTCGAGAGAAATTTATAGAAAGCGATTGCGATACAGTTCGAAATCACAAGTTTCCACACATGACCTGCTTGCTCACGGGCCCATCCTAGTTTTTTTTAATGTTTTTGTTTTTAAATCAACTAACTGTATGCTAATCACTATCTAGATTGTAATAATTCATGATGAAAAGCATGCGATTTTCAGTCATTTAATCGATACTAAGCAATAAACATCATTTCTAGTACTTTTTCTGAAGGATCGCCAACTCGCTTCAACACACTTTAATATTCAACTCGATTCAATCTATTGCAACATTACAACGAAATGAATTTTAAATGTGTTCGAACTGTGTTTGGTTTCCATTAATAGTTCTGTTTATTTGGAGTTTCACCAAATAATGGTCGATCTAATGGACCTGTCTACAGTCATCGACCGTTTTCCCTTTTCCAAAACGATATCTATTCAAGCAATGAAATTTTATTGATGAAAGTTGTTCAACGTCTAGTCAATAAAGTTTCAAGGAGACAAACTCAGTCTTTGTTGAAGTTAAGTTCAATGTTACTTGAAATTAATTGATCGTATTGTTCTCGAAAGTGAATTGAATGAGCAAATGAAGTACTTTATAGTGTTCCACAAACCATGTATTAAAATAAGACACTTTGAACATTAATAAGGCAAATATGTTTATTATGTGGTGTACTTTTTGTAATGCGTGTCGAAATATAAGATGACTAATTCTGGATAAGCATTTTAGCAAAATGCTGCAAAATAAAAATTAGAATAAATGAGTTCAACAAACTTATTTGTGCATTCAAAAAATTGGAAGCTGACTCTCTTAAAAGTACATAACATTTTTTTTTACGTTGGCAGAAATTTAAGTTTTATATTATCATTGAAAGTGGTATTGTTTTTTAAAGAAAATATGATTTTTCTGATTGAAAATCGTTTTATTTTTCGACTGGAATTTCATATAATACTACTAAAAATCACTGAAAGTTTCTGTGATGATTTCGGTTACAATTTTGTCGAAAAATATTAAGAATTTTTTTTGTATGAACCTTATCTGCGCTCGGTTTTCACTATCTATCAATTTGGACATTTTCAGTTTAGGCATTCGAAAATTTTAAGAAAAACATCCAGAAAAAAGGTAAGCAAAAAAATAGAGGCAAACTTCCCAAAAAATAATTCACTGTTTACATAAATGATGAATATTTTTATAGTCTATCGAAAGTCTATTCTGGAGATACAATTTATTCATTATTGTAAAACCTTTTATTTTCTAGAACAAAAGGTATACATTAATTTTGTCCTAAAATATAAACTAAAAATATGTCAAATTAATTCAAAATCCATTCATTAGCCTCCATGGAATCAAATAGACAAATTTTGAGCCACATTCAGCGTTACACTAAAACCTTCAGCTAATACTTCAATTTCAAGGCTGAAAATAAACGTAATTTTTACTTTTTCATACAACAAAAAATCTCTGGATTAAAGATTTACCAATTATTGCTTCTTTAGTTTCCAAATTTCAAATTATCGATAAATATCATCAATGGTCATTAAGAAGCTAAAAATAAAATTCAAGTTTTCCGCCCAACATTTTGTTATTTGACCGTAGCTTCTGTTCTAGGAAAACGTGACGTGAATTGGAAATCCTCCTTGAATGTCCTGCGGCTCGCACGTTCCATTCGTTTCATTAAGAAAACAAGGCATTGCGTCAATGCTGATTTTATTATGTGCCCGAATTTAAAGGAACCAATTGACTGTGTTAATTTAATGTGAAATTTTATTTTACATCGTTTTCTTGGATCAAAGTCAAAACCGTCGTGAAGAATATTAATGATATTTTAAAAATTGTCACAAACTGAACATTGGCTGAAAAATTAAGTATGTTACAGTAATTACCAATGATTATTTACGTTGGATTAAAATGAACTGTAATGATAATTAGGAGTATCAAAGGTGTATGGAATAGATGTAAAACAGGAAAGGTGGGCATAGAATAAAAGATTTTCTATCAATTTTCACGGAAAATGCTCTTACATGAAAACCTTTTACTTACTAAAATATGTGCTTAAAATAGTTTGCTGGTTATCAATTGCTGAATTCCGTAGGGCAAATGTTACAACATCATCTCCAAGCGTCTGATCATTATTAATTAAACTCTCGATGAAAACATACGATATAGAGATAATCCAACTATATCTTCGACTTCCTATGATTACACATCAGACATCAACAGGTTTGAAGGTGATTTTTGGATTTCTGTCTAGTTGTTACACTTCCCTCAATATTTTTTGGTAAAGAATTATGAATCTACACCCTCTCAAATCTCTAAAATACTTTTCATAATTTACAGTACTGGTTCTTTTGCGAACAGATATCGCAAATGCTTCATATAACATACTTTTTTATATAGACATATGTTGTATAGGATATGTCATGCATGTGTTCCTGTGAAGTGTATTAAATTTACTGTGTTAGTTTTACGTAGAACGAAGGAAGCAGAATATCGCAACAACCTGAGGACTTATAAATTTGCCAAGGCAGATCCTAATTTATGTGAAAATTTTCCGACGTTTATTGACTGTTTTGCGTCATTTTTTTAAACGTTTAGAATAAATTGTTCAGAGAAGTCGAAGATGAAAAGAATACTTATGAAAATCGAATTGATGCTCGAAAGTTGGAAGATGAAATTTAAAAAAGTGCACAGAAAATCACGGATAACAACATTTTATGTTCATGCTTGAACGAAATTTTGATAAAAAACATACTTCACATGGTTTTGAGAGAATTTAAAAATACTATTTATCAATTACCAAAAATAATTGATTTTAAATTACTAAAAATACTGTGCAGAATTTATTATTACAAAGCAAAAAAATTGCTGTTATTTTATTTCATTGAATCGCTCGAAATTTGGATGAATTTGTTCGAATTTTGAATACCTCAACGATTTTTATACAACGTTTCCTTCGTGAGATATCATGCGTGGCGAAATGACCTTGGCTGCATCAAAACAAAAAATCAACTTGACCGAATCTTACCAAAATCTAATCAGCTCAGCTCCTTGCCACGAAATTATTGGGTTCAAAACTATTTATTTTTCCATACAGATCTAAATTACCTCCAGAACGTAGTTTGGACAAAATAACGAATCCTAGCAAGGTTGTAATCGATGTTGCAATATGCAATAGATGTTGCTAGTTAAATTCACCACTCTGTTTGACAAAATATGTCAAGATGGATATGGTGCTCCTAACAAGAGTTTCTTCACTGCAGGAAAAACAAATGCAATTCAAACAAATGCAAGTGCAAAGAACTGCTTTGAATATATTTTCATCGACATTTCCTTTGGTTTTGAAAAGGAACAATGCCATTCCTGAGAGCATATTCATTGATAACAGGTCATACAATTATTTAGGCATCCACTATCCACTATCTTGAAACCGCAACTGTTGAACATGTGTATCTGACAAACGACGATTTTCAGATCAATTGAAATAATTTCCTTATACACTGGAAATTTAATAAGCAATCAGATCAAACAAAACAGTAACATAAACGAGGACTCTGATTTCAGTCACAATAAAAAAAATTTATGTGCATTAAAATTTTAAATGATGCGTACATTGTATTAAACGTTAAAATTGTTGACGGTGTTAAACTTCGAAAAATAAAGTCTTTCTAGTGAAATAAAGCTTCGTTTCAGTTTTCGCATGGATCGTATTTGTTTATTTATTGAAGATACCCAATAAAAATATAACAAGCAGCGAATTGCGACCCTTGAGGTCCACACGATCAACTTCCCAGTAATATCTACATAAACATCAACAACATTGCAACAATGAGAGGTATTCATACAGGAGGGTCGATTGATTACGTAAGGTTTTTGTACGATGAGGACTTTTTGGTCTTGAAAAATTTTGTTGGTTTTTCAAATTTAAAAGATTATAAAAACTATTAAAAATCTGATCAAATTATGCAAATATTTTAAAACTTTGATTGAATTTACAACAATTTTTTTAGAATAATAGATATAAAGTAATAGCATTCGTATGAACCCTCTTTACATGGTAACTGAATGATTTTTTTATTTTTAATTTAGTTATTTTCATAATCATGGAAGAAAATTTTGCCGGTTTCTCTTCAAAAACTGATAAGAATGTATAAATTTTATAAACTGGTATCACTGTGCTGTGCAAATCAGGTTAAAAAATATTTTTTATGAAAAAAACTATAATTTTTCGCATTTTCTTCTATTAAATTATAAAAAACGCCTGAAACGAATTTTTAAAAACTTTAAAAAGATGCTAATTCACGTCAACTGACACCTTAATGATGCCAATATTATATCTGGTTCGTGAGATATAGTGAATGATAAAAATGACCTTGAAAATCATGATGACTTTTAATGATTTTTGATTTTTAATTTGATTTTTTACGTAATCATGAGAAAAAGTTTTGATAATGTTTTTACAAACACTGTTTGGAGTATATAAATTTTATAAACATTGATTACTTCATTTCGCAAATCAGGTTAAAAAATTATTGTTTATGGAAAAAACATAATTTTTTGCACTTTTTTTTCTTAAATTAAAAAATCGCTCCAACGATTTTTTTTAAAAATGCGACAGATTTACAAAAATATTAAAACGCGTCCATTAACACCTAAACGATGCAAATTCTATGTTTGATTCGCAAGATATAACGCATGACAGAAATGACCTTGAAGATCATGATGCCTGTTAATGACTTATTATTTTTTATTTTACTTTTTTTTGTAATCATGAGAAAAAATTTTGATGGATTTTTTATGGAAACTGTTTGGAGTATACAAATTATATAAACATTGATTACTTGGACTGGACAATAAAGTTAAAAATTTATTGTTTTTGAAAAAAAAAACAATTTTTTGCACTTTTTCTTAAAATATTAAAAAACGGCTCCAAGAATTTTTTTCAAAACTTGACAAAATTACATAAATGTTAATACGCGTCGATTGACACCTTGTTCAAGGAAATCGTACGTTTGGTTCGCGAGATATAACGCATGACAGAAATGACCTTCAAACGGGCAAAACAGCAAACTCCCACAACCGAAGTGTCCCAAAAACTAATCAGCTCTTAAGATTGCAAAGACGCTTCGGTTGACACCTCAACAAAGTCGATCAGACTTTGTTTACGTGAGTTATGCTTGTAGAAAAAAGTGTCCACGAACGTACGTACACACACACACACATACTTCTTTCTAAAAACACTTTACATATACTGTATAGACCTCAAAACGTAAAGAAAAGTTGAAAATTTCAATTTCGATTTTCGAGGCGATTACAAGAACTTCCCATATACTGGGAAGTTAAAAATTATATATAATGTGATAAGTCTATTCATGTAAACCTTGTTATACATTTAAGTTAAAACTTTAACTATATTTCAGTGTCCGTATCAAAAGTACTATAATGTATGAAACAAAATAAACTAGCATTGTCTAACTTGATAAACACTATCAGCAAAACAGTTAAAATTATCATTTATACAACAGCTGAATACTTATACTTATCAAATGAACAATTGTTTGAAAAGTACACGAAAATAATTTTGTTTGTCACAACAGCAGAAATGAATGTTCACTCGTCTGAAAATTCAACGTTCATCAAACGGTTTAGTGAGAAGCAGGACTCGCTTAAGCAAAAAAACATCCATTCTACCAGTTCAAATGTGTCGTATCCTGAATGACAAACAATCTATTTACACTAGAACGATGTTATAAGGCTGACGAAAATTACAATAACAACAAATTATGTTGCAGGTGATTCTATAAATTCTTTTGAGTAAACGAGAGCATCCTTTATCTACAGGGACCTTTGTTTCAATGTCTGCTGCATACTTCTCCCGGTACACAATGTTGAGATGAAATTGTGGAAATTGTGTACAATATGTGCACCATCTAAAAAGATTAAGGCGGTATTGAAGCTCAGATTGATGAAATTTCAAAATATGTTGGAAACGGTATAACTATGGATTTTGCATAGCTCAATATACAATATAAATGATCAAAGCATCACATTACAACTGTTGCGTCATAATGAATGTAAATGCAACCGTGGAACGTGTTTCCAATTATTTGTAAGATATACTTAGTCAATAATTCGAGATACATCTAATTAAACAATTTGAAAGTGTTATGCGAAATTACTCTGTGGATTTCAAAGCAACATATTGCCAATATTGCATTTAACAATTTGAGTATTGTCTAGCTATTCATTTTACACATGCGTTTTCCTCGTATCAAGTTGTTATATACTTATGATTGCCTAGAAGTAGGCACTTTATTGGATTCAATTATTTTCTGAAGAAAAAACCTACACTTTCAGCCTAGTCTTCAATATTGTCCTTCCTAATATTCGGATACATTCGTGGAACCCCACTTTAAAGTCGCTTCAATGGCTGGAATTCCGACGATTGTTTTAATTCAACGAAATTCATCCCGTATTTATCTTTGCCTTTGAAAATTGTGGGAATCTTGTCGTTTGTGGGTGAGATGCAACTTCCATTGTTTAGCAAATGTATTTCACTGCTTGCAAATAGTCACGGAGGGAGTTTTACGTTAATCGAGGTTATTTCTCAACGTTTATCTGCAATGTTTTTCTTCTCATGCGGGTCATTGATATGATGGAAAGTAGCTGGGGCTCGTAGACAATATTAAGCATTGTACTCAAAGGAAAAATTCGGAAAACAGACAGCATTTGTACCAGAAAATAACATAGGAATTGTCATTGCGTAATTTTCAAAAGTCTTTGAAAATTGTCATTTTATGGTTGTGGTTGCTGTTAAATTCTTAATTTTGGTAATTTTTACAAAATTTATTTATTCAAAGCTCAAAAGAGACTGTAAATAATGACCTACATGAGAAACATGTACGGAAATGCTTCTTACATTTTTAATTAATCGAAGAAAGCTGTACAATGAATTTAATCTGCCAGATGAGTTGCATAAAAAATTTCGGACCTTTTCGTTAACTCCATGCATTAGGATCCGTACAACGGTGTGATCCACCACCTTATACGCGTTTCTCCACTTGTTTTGAAAATCCTTTTCGGTTTTAGCATATATTTTTTTTGTTTTCTTTGATTTTTTCTTTATTGCAGCTCAATATCTTTCGATTGGTCGAAGTTCTGGACAAATTAGAGGATTAGCTGCTTTCGCTATCACGGAGATGTTGTTGTCCTCATTGTTGATCGAGCATAATGACTTGTCCCTGAATCTGGTCAACATGCTACAGATTTGTCGTGCTTTTCGATGAATGGTTTTAATCGCTGCTCTAAACACTCTTCGATGTATACTGCTGCTGTTGATGGTACCTTTCGCTACAAATTCTTCTGATCTAAGACCACATCGACATATTGTCTGCCAAAGCATATACCGCTTGGAAAATTTGGTATTTTTTGGTTTTATGTTTTGGGCTAATACAACCCTTTGATCCTGCTTTATAAAAAAGTCCTGACCAGGCAACTGTGCGAAATCGATCTTCACGTATGTTTCATCGTCCAACATAAAACAATCGAATTTGGTCAGACAATCCTTGTATAGCTTTCGAGCCCGATTTTTCGCTTCTTTCTGCTTTTCCTCGAATCGATCAGGTACTTTTTGGTCTGAGATTATGATGCTTCTTAATCCTCTGAATCATTGCGTTCGATGTTTGCACTTTTTGAACCATATCTCCAATATATGTGTTAGGACTCTGCAAAATTTTCGTCTTTACCTTTCGACTCAAATTCGTATCGGATGGACCTTTTTTCCTACCTGATCCAGATTTTTTAGCAACAGATAGGTTGAAATTGCGTTTACCAACAGACAAAATCACATTCTTAATATAAAAGAACAGAATGAATACTCAAACATTGGACGAACAAATTCAGTCTCTATTTAATATAGGTTGTTGTTGTTGTTAGTCATTATTTTGTCAGCTAGTTTAGGTTCATTACATGTTCATTTTTACATGGGCTTGATTTTAGAAGCCCCAAGATCAAGAACGTCTATATTTCATACAAATTTTGCTGCCTCATTAAAAGCAAATGTAATGAGCTCAACAGCTTTTCTAAGATAATTGGCATCTTTCGATTTTGACAGTCCAACTTATAGCGTAAAGCTAAGAGCACACTGGATATTTGGTCCAACTAATCTCCCATCATAGAAATAATCTATGAACAAAAATGATTCGTTTTGCACATAACAAAAATACATCCAGCATGACGCATTTGATACCTAATTGGGACATTTTTCAAAAAAAGAATTGAAACTTGGCCTTAAACAGGACCACTTGGTTGATTATTGAATAAGCGAATAATCCACTATCAACCTCAGTTTATATTAAGATTTCTTCGAAAGGGGAATCTTTCCGAAAAATTTTCAAATATTGATCAGTTGAGAGTTTTTCCAATAAATTCAATAATAGATTATCGGCATTGCAAACGTGATGGGGAAGATGAATTTTATTTTGATTATTTAAAATCAAAATTATGTGCGATCTGCATTGAAAATATTTTAGTAGGAAAAAGTAGTAGATAAAATGTGAATCTCGTTATAAAAAAATATAAGAGGGTTCATTTCAATTTTAACTTAGCTTACAATCTTTCTTTTTTTCTTTGAAAAAATTTATTTAAAGACAACAACAGAGATTACCAACTGAACTGGATGATGCTTTAAAGTTAATGGCTTTGATAACAATACATCAAAAACAACGAAGAAGTTTAACCAGCTTATTAGTTTAATTGTGCAACTTGTTGCAGTATACATATGTATAAATTACAAAACTCGTCCTATTTTAAGCCCCTTCACTGCTGTAAAGTTTATTCAACAATCATTCAAAGTCCCAAGTATATAATCGAAAGTCATGAATTTTCAATGCGATTCCAACTAGAGTTTTTTTTGGAAAAAAATTGGAGCTAAATATTGAAACTCAAACTCAACCCTAAGAAATACATCTCATTACATTAATTAGTTGATTCGTGGTGGCCAAATATTACTTATTTATCTTTACAGTATCAACATAATGACTTCATATTCTGTTTCGTCTACAAAATGATAAATGAACCTCGGAAAGAAATTAATGTCGTAAAGCATTAAGTCAGCAACATTTTGTCGAAAATAATTAAGGTGGTTTAAATCTAAACAAATCGATGGTTGTGTATAAACTGTGCAGCACGTCCGTCATGGGGTAGGTTACTATAAACTCAACAGCCTGAATAGGTGTTTCCCAACTCAGAAATGAGACACTCAAGTCATTAAGTAACCGAATCAAACTCCGTGCGAATTTCAATCAAACTTTGTCTGCGAACAAATTCGGAGAAAGGCTGCAATTTAATGGAGGACCGTCAAGTTTATAATAAATGACTTAAATGTTTTGCTGTGTTGTAGCAAGGGAAGTTTAACGTTTTCCAACTCTTGCTCGTTGCGTTGAAAGATCCATTGATTTATTATTTCTTGTGTAGTAATAATTTGTTGAACTGTAATATTTAATGGGTTTGATATCAATAAAATTAATCAGAGTAGAAATATCAATTTAATCTGTGTTAATCCATTTTCATTTCGCACGTAAATGAAATTTGCTCCATTTTAGTGAAATTTCATAACACTAAAAATAATCATTCATCCTCCGTCATCAACAACTGACATGCAATTCATCAAAAACCATAAGTGAAGGATACTTATCACAGAGATGAATTTCCATGCAACCCATTCAACATTTATTCGGTTTACCACACGACTCATTGAAATGGGAGTTTAATGTAGGCTCTGAAGTGCAATTTATTTTATGCTCTTTTTGGGCTTGTTTAAATATGGTATAATTATTCGTTGTTTAATTTCTAATCCATTTCAGCAGTTTTTATTTAACTATGATCGATAATTAATAAATTTGAGTGGCTTTTGATATATACTATAATTCAGCATATCTCAGCTGTTCTATTGAAAAAATAGAATTAACTTATTTTTCACTGTGTGATAATTGAAGGGCTGCCCCTAAAAAGAATTTATCGACAAAATTGAAGATGCAATATAAATAGGATATTTCCGAACAATTTTGTTTAGTAATCTTCTCGTGTAGTGAGTTTTCAAACTATTAAAGGCTTTTTGTTGACACGAAATTGGTAGTCAGTGTGAACAAGCTCCATCGAAGTGGTAGTATAATGATGTTTTTTTATCCTGACAAGTCGTCAAAATTCGATTGAACCTTTTAAAAGGGAGTTCTTCCATTAAGAAATCTATTTAGAATTCATCGTGGCTGAATGAAAAGATGGAAATTTCATATTGTATGTTGATTTCTACAAAACTATATAAGGAAATAGAGCAGTCATTTAATCATTTCTTTCCAATTACAAGAAAGTTGGCCAATTAGTTGGACATTTATTAACTTCCCAGTATATGGGAAGTTCTTGTAATCGCCTCGAAAATCGAAATTGAAATTTTCGACATATCTTTACGTTTTGAGGTCTATAGAGTATATAAAAAGTGTTTTTAGAAAGGGAGATGTATGTATGTGTGTGTGTGTGTACATACATACGTACGTATGTGCGTTCGTGGACACTTTTTTCTACGAGCATAACTCACGTAAACTTAGTCCGATCGACTTTGTTAAGGTGTCAATCAAAGCGTCTTTTCAATCTTAAGAGCTGATTAGTTTTTGGAAAACTTCGGTCGGGGGATTTGCTGTTTTGCCCGTTTGAAGGTACTTTCTGTCATGCGGTATATCTCGCCAACCAAACATACGATTTTTTTGAACAAGGTGTCAATCGACGCGTATTGACATTTATGTGATACTATCAAGTTTTTAAAAAAATTCTTGGAGGCGTTTTTTAATTTAAGAGAAAAAAGTGCAAAAAATTAGATTTTTTTCATAAACAATAAAGTTTTAACCTGATTTGCGACATATAGTAATCAATGTTTATAAAATTTATATACTCCAAATACTGTTTGTGAAAACATCATCAAAACTTTTTCTCATGATTACGTAAAAAATTAAATTAAAAATATAAAATCATTAAAAGTCATCATGATTTTCAAGGTCATTTTTATCATTCACTATATCTCACGAACCAGACATAATATTTGCATCATTAAGGTGTCAATAGACGTGTATTAACATTTTTGCTATTTTTTAAACATTATATAAAAACTGTTTTAGCCGCTTTTTAATTTAATAAAAGAAAATGCAACAAATTAGGCTTTTAGGGTTTTTTCATAAAAAATAATTTTTTAACCTGATTTGCATAGCACAGTAATAAATGTTTATAAAATTTATACATTCTTATCAGTTTTTGAAGAGAATCGAGCAAAACCATATTCAATGATTATAAAATAACTAAATTAAAAATAAAAAATCATGCAAAGTTATGATGTATACAGGGATCTAACGAATGATATTACTTTATATCTTTTATTCTAAGGAAATTGTTGTAAATTCAATCGAAGTTTTATAATATTTGCATAGTTTGAGCAGATTTTTAATAGTTTCTACAATGTTTTAGTGTTAATGTTTTTTATGCTTAAATGTTGGAAATCCAAAAAAAAACCTTCCGTAGATGATATGATTAATATTAACTCATTCCTGTTACTGCTATGAATACCTCTCATTATTATTCTTTAAAGTAGTATTATTTTCAAAATTATTATTGTGTTTAATGTTTTTGATGTTTATGTAGATATTACTGGGAAGTTGACCGTGTGAACCTCAAGGGTCGCACCTCACGGTTTGTTTGCTCCTTTGATATTGATCACTCTCTAGTAAAAAAATTTTGATGTAGCCAATTTGGTTCTTTTTCAATGAAATAATACATATATTAACTCTTTCACTTTTTTTACAATAATGATTCAAAAAAACTGAGGTACAATTTCCTCTTAATATGAAGTATATACACTACAAATTGAATGTATAGCAATTCAGATGATTTATTGATCATTTTTCATTATACAGACTGAATATTGCTCTCAAAATTTGAAAGCGCTCGTAAAAAGAATATATTCTTTAATGGAATAAAATGCCTGAATTCCCAAGCTGAGCTTTAGCTCATTAAAAAAATAAAAAGTCCGTAAAATCCATTTGCAAGAAGATGAAGAAAAAATATCGTCTTTGCCCACTTTCTTTACGACACAACAACAGACGCCGATTAACTATCGTAATCTGATTTTACTACGACTGCTGTCTACAAACCTTGTCAGGATGCTTCATCTTCCGCGTCGACATAGCACATTTACGAGCACGCTGTTATTGAGCAATGTCATACTAAGGATCCTGCTTTTCTAGCCGCGACTGGTTGGACGTACGATGACGAACACGACGACGCTTTAGTGCTCATGGCAGCCCGAAGAATGATATAAATTTTAATAACACCTGCTCTTATATGGGCAGGTATGGCCTCTTAAGTGTTGTTATACGAACGTGTATATAGTTTTGGTGCTGTTCTGCTGAACGAATCGATAATGGTCACGAGAACCGAAATGGCTCCCCAGTCAGACATTATCGTCTCGGAAAAGTTTTTCCGGGTTTTCCATAAAAAATTAATTGAAAACATGAAACCAGGCTGTGATAATGTGGCATCAACGCAAATCATTTTATTACGTCATATTTTCAGGTTACCCCTTGGCGTTCGATGTCCGGGTTGAAATAGTTATTGATGAATTTTCACCGAAATTTTTCCAATTTGCTGGTTTCTGCTGGCATGTAGGCGATGACATTATCTTTGGTAACGCATTCAATTAACTCCACCGTTCATGAATAATAAACAGGACATGTGAATCTACATTTGCTTGATAAACTCAGATATCAGTTTCAGATAAAATGAAACACGAAATGCTTACTCCGACCTTTTGAGAAAACCGATCTGTTTTTGATTGAAACCGTATCACAACACTTTTGAGCATACATCATCCCAAATAAACAAACTGTGCATTTTTCGAAACCTTAAATGAAATCTTGTCTCTCCAGAGCAGCGGCAAATCAGCACAATCAAGAAAAAGGCTCGAAAGGAGTTTTTCAGCTCGTCAAACGTGCCTACTGAAAACGTTCCAGCAAACATTCTAGGCCCTCATTATCGTTTCATGAGGATAGATGCAACATATCTAGAATTAATCAGCCAATCACAGAGATGGATATACACAATCATAATCAGATGACTAGATAGATGTTTTCGTGCTGTGTCGCATTTTAAGGATTCAGCATTCCGCTAGGACGAAACTATTTTGTGTAGAACTTTGCCAAAAGCCAATTATCGAAAACGATGCTCGAGAATGGAGGAAATGATTTCATGAATATTAAGCACGTAATTACACATCATGAATAGGTATAACGCTGAATATCTACTGCTTTGCTTTGGACGCTTTTGGATGTATTAAACTTTGCACCTAATTTACATTCAGATTATCTATTTTCCCTACAAACTTAGAAAATGGCTGGTAAACAGTATATAGTACATTGCTACATGTGAATTAATTGGTATCCGAATATGAAAGGTGGGCTCTGTGTTTTTTTAATGGTGAATATTGAACATCATTGTTGCTTCATTCAAGAAAATGAATTTTCTGATTACTAACCCAAAATAAATCCAGTTAAATAGGAAACGCAGCTAGGTTAGCATTAGTGGCTTAAGACAATTCGGCAGTACATTGTTGATTGTTTGCAGGACCGGCTCAATATTTTGTGGCGCCCTGTGCAAAAGTGCAACTTTGCGCCCCCAAGCCAAATAATAGTCGTTTCCACGTAACCCATGAGGTAGAATTTTTTACGCGCTTTTTTAATGAATTATCCCGCTAGGCCTATTCCTCAGATTAAATTTGCAAAATCACAGAAAGTTTAAAAATCTTTAAATTAACAATAGCGTCGTAAAGTGCCGTAGGGTGCCGTAAAGTGCCGTATGATGCCGTAAAGTGCCGTAAAGTGCCGTAAGGTGCCGTAAAGTGCCGTAAGGTGCCGTAAAGTGCCGTATGATGCCGCAAAGTGCCGTAAGGTGCCGTAAGGTGCCGTAAAGTGCCGTAAAGTGCCGTAAGGTGCCGTAAAGTGCCGTATGATGCCGTAAAGTGCCGTAAGGTGCCGTAAAGTGCCGTAAGGTGCCGTAAAGTGTCGTAGGGTGCCGTAAAGTGCCGTATGATGCCGTAAAGTGCCGTAAAGTGCCGTAAAGTGCCGTAAGGTGCCGTAAAGTGCCGTAAAGTGCCGTAAAGTGCCGTAAAGTGCCGTGAAGTGCCGTAAGGTGCCGTAAAGTGCCGTAAGGTGCCGTAAGGTGCCGTAGGGTGCCGTTAGGTGCCGTAAAGTGCCGTATGATGCCGTAAAGTGCCGTAAAGTGCCGTAAGGCGCCGTAAAGTGCCGTATGATGCCGTAAAGTGCCGTAAAGTGCCGTAAGGTGCCGTAAGGTGCCGTAAAGTACCGTAAGGTGCCGTAAAGTGCCGTATGATGCCGTAAAGTGCCGTAAAGTGCCGTAAGGTGCCGTAAGGTGCCGTAAGGTGCCGTAAGGTGCCGTAAGGTGCCGTAGGGTGCCGTAAAGTGCCGCAAGGTGCCGTAAGGTGCCGTAAAGTGCCGTAAGGTGCCGTAAGGTGCCGTAAAGTGCCGTAAAGTGCCGTAAGGTGCCGTAAGGTGCCGTAAGGTGCCGTAAGGTGCCGTAAGGTGCCGTAAGGTGCCGTAAAGTGCCGTAGGGTGCCGTAAAGTGCCGCAAGGTGCCGTAAGGTGCCGTAAAGTGCCGTAAAGTGCCGTAAAGTGCCGTGATGTGCCGTGAAGTGCCGTAAGGTGCCGTAAAGTGCCGTAAGGTGCCGTAAGGTGCCGTAGGGTGCCGTAAGGTGCCGTAAGGTGCCGTAAAGTGCCGTAAGGTGCCGTAAAGTGCCGTATGATGCCGTAAAGTGCCGTAAGGTGCCGTAAAGTGCCGTAAGGTGCCGTAAAGTGTCGTAGGGTGCCGTAAAGTGCCGTATGATGCCGTAAAGTGCCGTAAAGTGCCGTAAGGTGCCGTAAAGTGCCGTAAGGTGCCGTAAGGTGCCGTAAAGCGCCGTAAGGTGCCGTAAGGTGCCGTAAAGTGCCGTAAAGTGCCGTAAGGTGCCGTAAAGTGCTGTAAAGTGCCGTAAAGTGCCGTATGATGCCGTAAAGTGCCGTAAAGTGCCGTAAAGTGCCGTAAAGTGCCGTAAGGTGCCGTAAAGTGCCGTAAGGTGCCGTAAGCTGCCGTAAAGTGCCGTAAAAAGCCGTAAAGTGCCGTAAGGTGCCGTCAAGTGCCGCAAGGTGCCGTAAGGTGCCGTAAAGTGCCGTAAAGTGTCGTATGATGCCGTAAAGTGCCGTAAGGTGCCGTAAAGCGACGTAGGGTGCCGTGAGGTCCCGTAAAGTGCCGTAAGGTGCGTAAAGTGCCGTAAAGTGCCGTATGATGCCGTAAGGTGCCGTAAAGTGCCGTAAAGTGCCGTAAGGTGCCGTAAAGTGCCGTAAGGTGCCGTAAAGCGACGTAGGGTGCCGTAAGGTCCCGTAAAGTGCCGTAAGGTGCGTAAAGTGCCGTAAGGTGCCGTAAAGTGCCGTAAAGTGCCGTAAGGTGCCGTAAGGTGCCGTAAGGTGCCGTAAGGTGCCGTAAGGTGCCATAAGATGCCGTAAGGTGCCGTAAAGTGCCGTAAGGTGCCGTAAGGTGCCGTAAAGTGCCGTAAGGTGCCGTAAGGTGCCGCAAGGTGCCGTAAAGTGCCGTAAGGTGCCTTAAGGTGCCGTAAGGTGCCGTAAGGTGCCGTAAGGTGCCGTAAGGTGCCGTAAGGTGCCGTAAGGTGCCGTAAGGTGCCGTAAGGTGCCGTAAGGTGCCGTAAAGTGCCGTAAAGTGCCGTAAAGTGCTGTAAGGTGCCGTAAAGTGCCGCAAGGTGCCGTAAGGTGCCGTAAAGTGCCGTAAGGTGCCGTAAAGTGCCGTAAGGTGCCGTAAAGTGCCGTAAGGTGCCGTAAAGTGCCGTATGATGCCGTAAAGTGCCGTAAAGTGCCGTAAGGTGCCGTAAAGTGCCGTAAGGTGCCGTAAGGTGCCGTAAAGTGCCGTAAAGTGCCGTAAAGTGCCGTGAAGTGCCGAAAGGTGCCGTAAGGTGCCGTAAGGTGCCGTAAGGTGCCGTAAGGTGCCGTAAAGTGCCGTAAAGTGCCGTAAGTTGCCGTAAGGTGCCGTAAAGTGCCGTAAGGTGCCGTAAGGTGCCGTAAAGTGCCGTATGATGCCGTAAGGTGCCGTAAGGTGCCGTAAGGTGCCGTAAGGTGCCGTAAGGTGCCGTAAAGTGCCGTAAAGTGCCATAAGGTGCCGTAAGGTGCCGTAAGGTGCCGTAAGGTGCCGTAAGGTGCCGTAAGGTGCCGTAAAGTGCCGTAAGGTGCCGTAAGGTGCCGTAAAGTGCCGTAAAGTGCCGTAAAGTGCCGTAAGGTGCCGTAAAGTGCCGCAAGGTGCCGTAAGGTGCCGTAAAGTGCCGTTAAGTGCCGTAAGGTGCCGTAAGGTGCCGTAAAGTGCCGTAAAGTGCCGTAAAGTGCCGTAAGGTGCCGTAAGGTGCCGTAAAGTGCCGTAAGGTGCCGTAAAATGCCGTAAGGTGCCGTAAAGTGCCGTATGATGCCGTAAAGTGCCGTAAGGTGCCGTAAAGTGCCGTAAGGTGCCGTAAAGTGCCGTAAGGTGCCGTAAGGTGCCGTAAGGTGCCGTAAGGTGCCGTAAAGTGCCGTAAGGTGCCGTAAGGTGCCGTAAGGTGCCGTAAGGTGCCGTAAGGTGCCGTAAGGTGCCGTAAAGTGCCGTAAAGTGCCGTAAAGTGCCGTAAGGTGCCGTAAAGTGCCGTAAGGTGCCGTAAAGTGCCGTAAGGTGCCGTAAAGTGCCGTATGATGCCGTAAAGTGCCTTAAAGTGCCGTAAAGTGCCGTAAGGTGCCGTAAGGTGCCGTAAGGTGCCGTAAAGTGCCGTAAAGTGCCGTAAGGTGCCGTAAGGTGCCGTAAGGTGCCGTAAGGTGCCGTAAGGTGCCGTCAGGTGCCGTAAGGTGCCGTAAGGTGCCGTAAGGTGCCGTAAGGTGCCGTAAAGTGCCGTAAGGTGCCTTAAGGTGTCGTAAGGTGCCGTAAGGTGCCGTAAGGTGCCGTAAGGTGCCGTAAGGTGCCGTAAGGTGCCGTAAGGTGCCGTAAAGTGCCGTAAAGTGCCGTAAAGTGCCGTAAGGTGCCGTAAAGTGCCGCAAGGTGCCGTAAGGTGCCGTAAGGTGCCGTAAGGTGCCGTAAGGTGCCGTAAAGTGCCGTAAGGTGCCGTAAAGTGCCGTAAAGTGCCGTAAGGTGCCGTAAGGTGCCGTAAGGTGCCGTAAAGGTGCCGTAAGGTGCCGTAAGGTGCCGTAAGGTGCCGTAAAGTGCCGTAAAGTGCCGTAAGGTGCCGTAAGGTGCCGTAAAGTGTCGCAGGAGCCGTAAGGTGCCGTAAAGTGCCGTATGATGCCGTAAAGTGCCGTAAAGTGCCGTAAGGTGCCGTAAGGTGCCGTAAGGTGCCGTAAAGTGCCGTAAAGTGCCGTAAGGTGCCGTAAGGTGCCGTAAAGTGCCGTAAGGTGCCGTAAGGTGCCGTAAGGTGCCGTAAGGTGCCGTAAAGTGCCGTAAAGTGCCGTAAGGTGCCGTAAGCTGCGTAAGGTGCCGTAAAGTGCCGTAAGGTGCCGTAAAGTGCCGTAAGGTGCCGTAAAGTGCCGTAAGGTGCCGTAAGGTGCCGTAAAGTGCCGTAAGGTGCCGTAAAGTGCCGTAAAGTGCCGTAAGGTGCCGTAAAGAGCCGTAGGGTGCCGTAAGGTGCCGTAGGGTGCCGTAAAGTGCCGCAAGGTGCCGTAAGGTGCCGTAGGGTGCCGTAAAGTGCCGCAAGGTGCCGTAAGGTGCCGTAAAGTGCCGTAAGGTGCCGTAAGGTGCCGTAGGTGCCGTAAGGTGCCGTAAGGTGCCGTAAAGTGCCGTAGGGTGCCGTAAAGTACCGCAAGGTGCCGTAAGGTGCCGTAAAGTGCCGTAAGGTGCCGTAAGGTGCCGTAAGGTGCCGTAAGGTGCCGTAAGGTGCCGTAAGGTGCCGTAAGGTGCCGTAAGGTGCCGTAAGGTGCCGTAAAGTGCCGTAAAGTGCCGTAAGGTGCCGTTAGGTGCCGTAAGTGCCGTAAGGTGCCGTAAAGTGCCGTATGATGCCGTAAGGTGCCGTAAGGTGCCGTAAGGTGCCATAAGGTGCCGTAAGGTGCCGTAAGGTGCCGTAAAGTGCCGTAAAGTGCCGTAAGGTGCCGTAAGGTGCCGTAAGGTGCCGTAAGGTGCCGTAAGGTGCCGTAAGGTGCCGTAAGGTGCCGTAAGGTGCCGTAAGGTGCCGTAAGGTGCCGTAAGGTGCCGTAAGGTGCCGTAAAGTGCCGTAAAGTGCCGTAAGGTGCCGTAAGGTGCCGTAAAGTGCCGTAAGGTGCCGTAAGGTGCCGTAAAGTGCCGTATGATGCCGTAAGGTGCCGTAAGGTGCCGTAAGGTGCCATAAGGTGCCGTAAGGTGCCGTAAGGTGCCGTAAAGTACCGTAAAGTGCCGTAAGGTGCCGTAAGGTGCCGTAAGGTGCCGTAAGGTGCCGTAAGGTGCCGTAAGGTGCGTAAGGTGCCGTAAGGTGCCGTAAGGTGCCGTAAAGTGCCGTAAAGTGCCGTAAAGTGCCGTAAGGTGCCGTAAAGTGCCGCAAGGTGCCGTAGGTGCCGTAAAGTGCCGTATGATGCCGTAAGGTGCCGTAAGGTGCCGTAAGGTGCCGGTAAGGTGCCGTAAGGTGCCGTAAAGTGCCGTAAAGTGCCGTAAGTTGCCGTAAGGTGCCGTAAAGTGCCGTAAAGTGCCGTAAGGTGCCGTAAGGTGCCGTAAGGTGCCGTAAAGTGCCGTAAGGTGCCGTAAGGTGCCGTAAAGTGCCGAATGATGCCGTAAGGTGCCGTAAGGTGCCGTAAGGTGCCGTAAGGTGCCGTAAGGTGCCGTAAGGTGCCGTAAAGTGCCGTAAGGTGCCGTAAAGTGCCGTAAAGTGCCGTAAGGTGCCGTAAGGTGCCGTAAGGTGCCGTAAGGTGCCGTAAGGTGCCGTAAGGTGCCGTAAGGTGCCGTAAAGTGCCGTAAAGTGCCGTAAGGTGCCGTAAGGTGCCGTAAAGTGTCGCAAGGAGCCGTAAGGTGCCGTAAAGTGCCGTATGATGCCGTAAAGTGCCGTAAAGTGCCGTAAGGTGCCGTAAGGTGCCGTAAGGTGCCGTAAGGTGCCGTAAGGTGCCGTAAAGTGCCGTAAAGTGCCGTAAGGTGCCGTAAGGTGCCGTAAAGTGCCGTAAGGTGCCGTAAGGTGCCGTAAGGTGCCGTAAGGTGCCGTAAGGTGCCGTAAGGTGCCGTAAAGTGCCGTAAAGTGCCGTAAGGTGCCGTAAGCTGCCGTAAGGTGCCGTAAAGTGCCGTAAGGTGCCGTAAAGTGCCGTAAGGTGCCGTAAAGTGCCGTAAGGTGCCGTAAGGTGCCGTAAAGTGCCGTAAGGTGCCGTAAAGTGCCGTAAAGTGCCGTAAGGTGCCGTAAAGAGCCGTAGGGTGCCGTAAGGTGCCGTAGGGTGCCGTAAAGTGCCGCAAGGTGCCGTAAGGTGCCGTAGGGTGCCGTAAAGTGCCGCAAGGTGCCGTAAGGTGCCGTAAAGTGCCGTAAGGTGCCGTAAGGTGCCGTAAGGTGCCGTAAGGTGCCGTAAGGTGCCGTAAAGTGCCGTAGGGTGCCGTTAAGTACCGCAAGGTGCCGTAAGGTGCCGTAAAGTGCCGTAAGGTGCCGTGAGGTGCCGTAAGGTGCCGTAAGGTGCCGTAAGGTGCCGTAAAGTGCCGTAAGGTGCCGTAAGGTGCCGTAAAGTGCCGTAAGGTGCCGTAAGGTGCCGTAAAGTGCCGTAAGGTGCCGTAAGGTGCCGTAAAGTGCCGTAAAGTGCCGTAAGGTGCCGTAAGGTGCCGTAAGGTGCCGTAAGGTGCCGTAAGGTGCCGTAAAGTGCCGTAAGGTGCCGTAAAGTGCCGTAAAGTGCCGTAAGGTGCCGTAAAGTGCCGTATGATGCCGTAAGGTGCCGTTAAGTGCCGTAAAGTGCCGTAAGGTGCCGTAAGGTGCCGTAAAGTGCCGTAAAGTGCCGTAAGGTGCCGTAAAGTGCCGTAAGGTGCCGTAAGGTGCCGTAAGGTGCCGTAAGGTGCCGTAAAGTGCCGTAAGGTGCCGTAAGGTGCCGTAAGGTGCCGTAAGGTGCCGTAAAGTGCCGTAAGGTGCCGTAAAGTGCCGTAAGGTGCCGTAAAGTGCCGTAAAGTGCCGTAAGGTGCCGTAAAGTGCCGTAAAGTGCCGTAAGGTGCCGTAAAGAGCCGTAGGGTGCCGTAAGGTGCCGTAGGGTGCCGTAAAGTGCCCCAAGGTGCCGTAAGGTGCCGTAGGGTGCCGTAAAGTGCCGCAAGGTGCCGTAAGGTGCCGTAAGGAGCCGTAAAGTGCCGTAAGGTGCCGTAAGGTGCCGTAAAGTGCCGTAAAGTGCCGTAAGGTGCCGTAAGGTGCCGTAAGGTGCCGTAAAGTGCCGTAGGGTGCCGTAAAGTGCCGCAAGGTGCCGTAAGGTGCCGTAAAGTGCCGAAAAGTGCCGTAAGGTGCCGTAAGGTGCCGTATGGTGCCGTAAGGTGCCGTAAGGTGCCGTAAAGTGCCGTAAGGTGCCGTAAGGTGCCTTAAGGTGCCGTAAGGTGCCGTAAGGTGCCGTAAGGTGCCGTAAAGTGCCGTAAAGTGCCGTAAAGTGCCGTAAGGTGCCGTAAAGTGCCGCAAGGTGCCGTAAGGTGCCGTAAAGTGCCGTAAGGTGCCGTAAAGTGCCGTAAGGTGCCGTAAAGTGCCGTATGATGCCGTAAGGTGCCGTAAGGTGCCGTAAGGTGCCGTAAAGTGCCGTAAGGTGCCGTAAGGTGCCGTAAAGTGCCGTAAAGTGCCGTAAGGTGCCGTAAGGTGCCGCTGGGTGCCGTAAGGTGCCGTAAGGTGCTATAAGGTGCCGTAAGGTGCCGTAAGGTGCCGTAAGGTGCCGTAAGGTGCCGTAAGGTGCCGTAAAGTGCCGTAAGGTGCCGTAAGGTGCCGTAAAGTGCCGTAAAGTGCCGTAAGGTGCCGTAAGGTGCCGTAAGGTGCCGTAAGGTGCCGTAAAGTGCCGTAGGGTGCCGTAAAGTGCCGCAAGGTGCCGTAAAGTGCCGTAAAGTGCCGTAAGGTGCCGTAAGGTGCCGTAAGGTGCCGTAAGGTGCCGTAAGGTGCCGTAAAGTGCCGTAAGGTGCCGTAAGGTGCCGTAAAGTGCCGTAAGGTGCCGTAAGGTGCCGTAAAGTGCCGTAAGGTGCCGTAAGGTGCCGTAAAGTGCCGTAAGGTGCCGCAAAGTGCCGTAAGGTGCCGCAAAGTGCCGTAAGGTGCCGTAAGGTGCCGTAAGGTGCCGCAAGGTGCCGTAAGGTGCCGTAAAGTGCCGTAAGGTGCCGTGAGGTGCCGTAAGGTGCCGTAAGATGCCGTAAGGTGCCGTAAAGTGCCGTAAGGTGCCGTAAGTGCCGTAAGGGCCGTAAGGTGCCGTAAAGTGCCGTAAAGTGCCGTATGATGCCGTAAAGTGCCGTAAAGTGCCGTAAGGTGCCGTAAGGTGCCGTAAAGTGCCGTAAAGTGCCGTAAGGTGCCGTAAAGTGCCGTAAGGTGCCGTAAAGTGCCGTAAGGTGCCGTAAGGTGCCGTAAGGTGCCGTAAGGTGCCGTAAAGTGCCGTAAGGTGCCGTAAAGTGCCGTAAGGTCCCGTAAAGTGCCGTAAGGTGCGTAAAGTGCCGTAAAGTGCCGTAGGGTGCCGTAAAGTGCCGTAAAGTGCCGTAAGGTGCCGTAAGGTGCCGTAGGGTGCCGTAAAGTGCCGTAGGGTGCCGTAAAGTGCCGTAGGGTGTCGTAAAGTGCCGTAAAGTGCCGTAAAGTGCCGTAAGTAGGCCGTAAGGTGCCGTAGGGTGCCATAAGGTGCCGTAAAGTGCCGCAAGGTGCCGTAAAGTGCCGTAAGGTGCCGTAGGGTGCTGTAAGGTGCCGTAAGGTGCCGTAAGGTGCCGTAAGGTGCTGTAAGGTGCCGTAAAGTGCCGCAAAGTGCCGTAAAGTGACGTAAGGTGCCGTAAGGTGGCGTAAAGTGCCGTAGGGTGCCGTAAGGTGCCGTAAGGTGCCGTAATGTGCCGTAAGGTGCCGTAAAGTGCCGTAGGGTGCTGTGAGCTGCCGTAGGGTACCGTAAGGTGCCGTAAGGTGCCGTAAGGTGCCGTAAAATGCCGCAAGGTGCCGTAAGGTGCCGTAAGGTGCCGTAAGGTGCCGTAAGGTGCCGTAAGGTGCCGTAAGGTGCCGTAAAGTGCCGTAAAGTGCCGTAAAGTGCCGTAAAGTGCCGTAAGGTGCCGTAAAGCGCCGTAGGGTGCCGTAAGGTCCCGTAAGGTGCCGTAAGGTGCCGTAATGTGCCGTAAGGTGCCGTAAGGTGCCGTAAGGTGCCGTAGGGTGCCGTTAAGTGCCGTAGGGTGCCGTAAAGAGCCGTAAGGTGCCGTAAGGTGCCGTAAAGTGCCGTAAGGTGCCGTAAGGTGCCGTAAGGTGCCGTAAGTTGCCGTAAGATGCCGTAAGGTGCCGTAAGTTTGCCGTAAGGTGCCGTAAGGTGCCGTAAGGTGCCGTAAAGTGCCGTAAAGTGCCGTAAGGTGCCGTAAAGCGCCGTAGGGTGCCGTAAGGTCCCGTAAGGTGCCGTAAGGTGCCGTAAAGTGCCGTAAGGTGCCGTAAGGTGCCGTAAGGTGCCGTAAAGTGCCGTAAGGTGCCGTAAGGTGCCGTAAGGTGCCGTAAGGTGCCGTAAGGTAAAGTGAGGTGCCGTAAGGTGCCGTAAGATGCCGTAAGGTGCCGTAAAGTGCCGTAAGGTGCCGTAAGTGCCGTAAGGGCCGTAAGGTGCCGTAAAGTGCCGTAAAGTGCCGTATGATGCCGTAAAGTGCCGTAAAGTGCCGTAAGGTGCCGTAAGGTGCCGTAAGGTGCCGTAAAGTGCCGTAAAGTGCCGTAAGGTGCCGTAAAGTGCCGTAAGGTGCCGTAAAGTGCCGTAAGGTGCCGTAAGGTGCCGTAAAGTGCCGTAAGGTGCCGTAAAGTGCCGTAAGGTCCCGTAAAGTGCCGTAAGGTGCGTAAAGTGCCGTAAAGTGCCGTAGGGTGCCGTAAAGTGCCGTAAAGTGCCGTAAGGTGCCGTAAGGTGCCGTAGGGTGCCGTAAAGTGCCGTAGGGTGCCGTAAAGTGCCGTAGGGTGTCGTAAAGTGCCGTAAAGTGCCGTAAAGTGCCGTAAGTAGGCCGTAAGGTGCCGTAGGGTGCCATAAGGTGCCGTAAAGTGCCGTAAGGTGCCGTAAAGTGCCGTAAGGTGCCGTAGGGTGCTGTAAGGTGCCGTAAGGTGCCGTAAGGTGCCGTAAGGTGCTGTAAGGTGCCGTAAAGTGCCGCAAAGTGCCGTAAAGTGACGTAAGGTGCCGTAAGGTGGCGTAAAGTGCCGTAGGGTGCCGTAAGGTGCCGTAAGGTGCCGTAATGTGCCGTAAGGTGCCGTAAAGTGCCGTAGGGTGCTGTGAGGTGCCGTAGGGTGCCGTAAGGTGCCGTTAGGTGCCGTAAGGTGCCGTAAAGTGCCGCAAGGTGCCGTAAGGTGCCGTAAAGTTGATTTAAAAATCTTTAAATTAAAAATAGCTCAAAAAGAAACTAAGAATTAAACAAATTGCACTTTCCTGGCCTTTTGCTTCGCAAACTCGGCAGTCAAATGGTCATATTCTAATCTTTCTACCAAATCTTTTCTATTGAGAAAATAGCTAAACCTACCAGGCGATCTTGAGTCATTGTATTCCTAAAATAATTTTTAATTGATTTTAGTTTCGAAAAGCTAAGTTCGCCTGACGTGACTGTAAGTGGTAACGTATTAAGCATTTTCAAGTCAATGACTGAATTCGGAAGCTAAGCTTCATATGAATGATTTTGCCCGACTACTCTTATTCTGAAGACATTGTTGTTAAGCCAATCACAGTTTATTAATATTTGCATAATTTAAGCAGATTTTTAATAGTCTTCATAGCACCGTGTTTTAATTTTTATATCAAAACTGCTAAAGTTTTGAAAATCAAAAAAAAATAATCAAATTTGCATTTGTGGCAATGAACGCTTTGAATGGTAAAATGTTTCGTAGTCAATACTTTGCTAGATCATATGCTCCAAAAAATGCTTTTATCAATATGAAATAACAAATAACGTAGAACCCCCCCCCCCCCCCATTGATCCGCGTGAATATTCAATCAAATCAATCTGTCCCCACCGACCAAAAACATTACGTAATCAATTGACACTCCCGTAGATGATACGATTAATATTAAGTCATTCCAGTTACTGTTATGAGAGGTACATTATTATTTGAAGTAGTATTATTTTCATAATTATTATTTTGTTTAGTATTTTTAATATTTATGTAAATATTACTGGGAAGTTGACCGTGTGGACCTCAAGGGTCGCACTTCGCGGCTTGTTTCTTTTTTGTTATTGACACGACGCAAAATGTATGGACGAATTGCTAAAAATTATATTCTACGCAAGTTTGCCATACACAACTTTCTTGTGGAAGCCACGGTTTGGGAGATATGGGGGTATCCCACTTTCTCTTGTTTTCAAGATGGAGCCCAAACGCCATCATCGGAGACTCCAGGAAATTGAACTTAAGCTAATTATAGCATTCCACACGCATTGCAATAAAAAAAATTCTGCCTTTTGAAAATGCACGCTGAACTCCCAAGTGACTGTACTAACACGTATTCAACGCATTGATCAGTAGATATATCTACATTAGTCCATACATACATATGTGTATAGCTGGAGCCATTGATGTCCGAATGTATGAACTGTGTGCGAGATTTGGGATTGCTCGATCGTGGCAGAATGAATTTAACACCTTATGGTGAGTGATAGAATTTGGCGCAACACTTTGAATAAAACTCCACAGTTGCGCAACCGCAACAAATGTGTTAATTGCACTAAATAATATTTTAATAGGATGTTTGTAAGCTACTTTAATCTTATTCATGCAATATGAAACTAAAATTATCAGTAAGTGTAGATAATAGGTATCCCATTTTATCAGTTTAGGATTTTAGCGCCCTTCTTAAATGGCGCCCTGTGCAATTGCACATATGAAAGGACCGGCCCTGATTGTTTGTGAACCAGTTTCGCGAAAAAACTCGATTAATATTTTTAACTTCCCAGTATATGGGAAGTTCTTGTAATCGCCTCGAAAATCGAAATTGAACTTTTCAACTTTTCTTTACGTTTTGAGGTCTATAGAGTATATATAAAGTGTTTTTAGAAAGAAGTATGTATGTGTGTGTGTGTGTATGTACGTACGTACGTACGTACGTACGTGCGTGCGTTCGCAGGCAGTTTTTCTACGAGCATAACTCACGTAAACAAAGTCGAATCGACTTTGTTAAGGTGTCAATCGAAGCGTCTTTGCAATCTTAAGAGCTGATTAGTTTTTGGAACACTTCGGTTGGGGGGGGGTTTCCTGTTTTCACCCCTTGAAGGACAACCATATTATGCGCTATATCTCCCGAACCAAACGTACAATATTTTTGAACAAGGTGTCAATCGACGCGTATTACCATTTTTGTGATTCTATCAAATTTTTAAAAAAATTCTTTGAGCCGTTTTTTAATTTTTTTAAAAAAAGTGCAAAAAATTAGGTTTTTTTTTCAAAAACACAAAATTTTTAACCTGATTGTCAAACCTAAGTAATCAATGTTTATATAATTTATATACTCCGAATAGTTTTTGTGAAAAAACCAGCAAAAGTTTTTTTCATGATTACGAAAAAAATTAAATAAAAAATAAAAAATCATTAAACGTTCAAGGTCATTTACGTCATTCATGATATCTCGAGAACCAAATATAATCTTCCGATCATTAAGGTGTCAATCAACGCGTATTATTATTTTTATGATGTTCTTATATTTTAAAAAAAAATCGTTAAAGCGTTTTTTTTGATTTATTAAAAAAAATTGGAAAAGTGTTTTTTTCATAAAAAAAACGTTTTTAACCTGATTTGCACATCGTAATAATAAATGTTTATCGAATTTGTAAACTTTTATCTATTTTTGTAGAGAAACCAGCAAAAACCTTACCTCATGATTACAAAAAAAATTAAATTAAAAATATAAAGTCATTCAAAGTCACCATGTAAAAAGGGTTCATTCGAATAATTATACTTTAAATCTCTTATTCTAAAGACATTGTTGAAGAGTCAATCAAAGTTTATTAATATTTGCAAAATTTGAGCAGATTTTCAATAGTCTTCACATCACCATGTTTTAACTTTAATTAAAAAAACCTGATTTGTAACCTGTCCCCCCTCCGATTGATCCGCGTGAATAATCAATCAAACCAATGCACCAAAATCCTTACGTAATCAATTGACGCTCGCGTAGATGTTACGATTAGTATTAAATCATTCCAATAACTTTTATGAGAGGTACATTTTTATTATTTGAAGTAGTATTATTTCCATAACTATTTTAATATTTTTAATATCTACATATGTAGATATTACTGGGAACTTGACCGTGTGGACCTCATGGGTCGCACCTCACGGCTTGTTCTCTAATTGCATCAATTGTTTATAAAAAAATTGGAGTAACTTTACGATCCTTAATATATGTTTACAAAAAATAGTTCAACGATGTCGAATCGGAGCTACGGGATTAGCGTTTCTAAAACAATCATAACATTGTTAGTGGACTAGTTTCTTTAGAAAATCAGTAAACATGCACTTGCGGGATAGAACCTCCCTATTCTTCCTATCCCTATAGCTCCCTTTAATTTTTCGAATAGATTTTTAGGACATTTTTTGACACTGCGAGTTTATCAAAAAACAAGGACTTGAAAGCATGATATTTGTTTAAAATCCATAAAATAACGACTTTTCCCATTTTTCACTTTCAACAAAAAACACTCAAGTTTTTTATGAGCTTGGAAATACCCACATTCTTCTTCATCCGAAGATGACTTCAAAAATGTTTTTTGAATGCTAAAAGTGCCCCAAAAACTATTTAGGTTGGGGATAAGGCATCGAGTAATGAATAAAATCATTTACTTTTATTTGACCAAATCGGACTCAACTTTCAAAAAATGAGTTTAATTGAGACCCTGGAAACTGCAGAACTAGGTGCTTTAACAAGAGTGGATTCAAATGGAACAATTTTGGTCTAGGATGATGAAGAAGCTTCTAGTGTTTTCATAGAAGAAATCTCTTCATATCGCTTACAAATAACAAAAAAAAACACTTATTAGAATATGGCGCATTACAATGCATCGTGAGAAAAAGAAATCAGTAATCATTCGCAAGGACCAAAACATGCAAACGAAAAGCACAGAAATTGCTAATTAAAGCTAACTGATGACTACAGGAGGTTTTTCCGCCCAATATACCACAAAAAGTAAGGAAACAGAGAATTTGGCACCCTTCCAAATCAAAAAAGTAAATTTACTGAACAGTAGGAGTATATAAAATCAATTAATGTTGTCAGAACGAAAGGTAAATATCGAAGAAAGTGTTTTGGCCTCTCCTTAAAAATCACGTTGTTAAGATATAACAGCATTTTTCTCGAAAATTTATGAATCAACGGACACAGATTTCTTTGGTAATTTAAAAAAAAACTATTCAATTCAACGCAGCAGACATCTTTTCGTTGTGTTCATTACTTGTCGAGCACAAAATTTAAAAATTGGAAAAACATGAATAACATTTTTTCTCATTTTTTGAAGTTCCTGTCATATTGAAAATACTAACTTATGAAAATTTTTGTCTGCCTTAAAAAATGAAATGAAATGAATGAAATTATTGAAGAGATCGACGAGATTTTTTTACAATTTGATCAGTAGTTTCAATGGAAAATGTATAAATATAGTAATAGTATTTGTACAGAAACCAGCATAGTAACTACTACCCTTAAACATTTGACATAAGTGGAAACTTGCTTCACTCGTTTTGAGTACGAAGTGCTCATACAACCAATTTCGATTTAGTTCTGTTACAGGGCTATTAAAGTAGAAGGATTTTGTATTTACTTTCCAACACGTTTGCTTTTACCACACCGAAACAACATTTTAAAAGTAATGAATTTAATCTTAAATTAATAAATTTAAAAATTTAATATATTTAGTGTCAAATATATGCAATATTGTATGTGGTGGTGGAGGTTTGTTGAATTTAACATTTACCATTCACTCGAAGCTCACAAATAAGAAGAAAAAGGAAAGTTCATAATAAATTATATTGAGAATTTTTCAGTGTGCTTTATCAACCTGCCGGTAATACTAGGGCTATCTTTCCATCATCCAATCTGTGTTTCTTGAATCTAGTCAATTAAATTTATTGCCTCATCATGACTCGAGTTTGATCTAAGTTCGTAGAAAAAAATGTCAATAAAATACATGTTCACACTGTCTTTGAAAACACTTTACTTTTACCTACAAAGCTAACTGAATAAAACTCGAGCAAATTCAATAAAAATCAATATTTGAAAACCATTTGCTAACTACAAAATTAAATTTTCAAATTTTCACAGTCGTAAGTGCCTTCTTCACAGAAAATCAAAAATTCGTAGAGCTTGCCGTTGCAAAGTGAAAAGTACGAAAAAGAATATATAGAAGCAAAATACACGAATACATGTACATGTATGAACGATACATGTACGATAGTACCTCCAGCAATACCATTCAACGGGAAAACAAATTTTCACAAGAGGCGATTGCATGTACAAATTTGTAGACAGACCAAACACAAAATATCCCTCAAGGGATGGAAATTCAACTGAGACGTTTTTCCTGCTCAGCGCTGACGAGAACATTTGTTTGCTGATCTCATCCGGCACGGATTTTTCGTTTTGTACTCACTGTTTTTCTCGCAACAAATGCATAAAGCATATGTACACATTTGCATTTCCATTGCTTCATCTGATGTCAGCAAGCTTCACATATGCATATAGGTACACATGTTTGAAAATATATTCCAAGAACCTAGTTGCAGAAACACATCATAAAGCAAGGAACTTACATCCTTAGTGTTAAGTTCATGGACAATATTGCGTCTGCCAGGATTGCATACATACGTCGTCATAGGGACAATTTCACATTGATGCTTCTGCTACATGAATTTCTAAGGTGACCTACATCTCCCAAATTAGGACTGTCACACATTCAGTGTAAAACTGTGCTTCTTGTTGCTGCACAATCTCTTATTTATGCCATGAAAATATTTTAATATCGCTTGAAAATCGTTGTTCACATGGCAGATACAAGTTCATATTCGTAGAAAGCATTTCATCAACGTGATCGCTGAGGGTTTTGAGCAAAAAAAAAACAACGAAAATCACGGAATGATGGGAATAGGATGTGACTTTTACTCTCAGGATAATGGCTTACTGTAATTTCCATGGAAATTATGGTGCTTGGGAAGTATTTTCCTACGAGAACGAGTAAAGTTGTATTTTATTTGAATTTTATCGGATGTCATGGCATGCTTTTGTGTAATATTTTTTTTAATGTTTGTAATTGTTGACAACAACAAGAATAAACAGTGCTTGAACTTCGCTGAACCAATTTGTTTCCTATTTCTTTGTATGGCAACGTTTTTTTTTCAAAGCACCCTTCATTGGTTAATAATTAGTTGTGAAGACAAATGATCGTACTTATTGCGACTAGAAAATTTATGCTGGAACATTCACAAAATATTTGTATGAGAATGTTTAATTTTCTGAAAAGCTGATTCGATTGAGATAGCTTGATTTTTATTTTTTTACACTCATAGCAACAATATTGTTCTTTTAATTTGAAACAAGTATTGATGATCTTGATACATACTTTCAAATCTATCTTTTGTGTTCTAAGTTTTCGAATATTGTCGTGAGTTGAATCTTTTTGTCCATCACAATGCTATTCCATATGTTTTTGTTTTCATACAAACTTATAGCTTTTATGTGAATTTTCTTCAAGTAATGTAGGATTTGTTTAGGTTTCGAAGTCTCTTCTCTTATGTTTTTCACCTACTCTTATTTGCTACCACTTTTTCTATTATTATTAAACATCCTGAACTTTGCTTTGGTTAAATAATTACTTACCACTTATTTGCACAATCGATGTTTCGCTTTCCAGAACGACGTTTGGTTACCATTACGTTAAGTTGTATACATTTACAAACCGCACTTTTCTCATTAATCATTCCACACACATTCCACATTCTGCAAATCGGAACCACTCATTGTGCATTTGTGAATTTTATTTTTTTAGTATGATTTTATCCGTGCCAAAAACTTTTTTTACATATTCATTGATAGATATCCTTTCTTCAAAAATAACACTGAAAAAAATCGCTTCAAAATTCATATGTGCATTAAGATCCTTTATCCGCTCACTAATCGAAAGTTAAAACTATGCACACCCAACACGCTGTATATTTATTTTGTATGCAGCACCCGTTTCGGAATGATGTTTGAATCACCATAAAGGTAAGCTTGAAATCCTCTAAACCATATGCTTAAATATTATTAAATATTATTGACAAACCTTAGTACTTCTCGACAAAACGACAAATCTTGACAATAAAAGATCTTGTAAGAAAGCAGTCTCATGCATTCCTTGAAAGAATAGCCACGATCGACATCCCTAGTGCCTTTTAGCTCATAGCATTCTACATTCTACAAACATCTAGACGTTAAAGCTTATCCGATGGTAGCTTTAACCTAGGCAAGTTCTTAGCTGTAAACAGTCGGAAGCCAGGTTTTTATACGTTTTTTCTGGCATATTTCACAAACTTTACACTTAAGTAATCACTTATCTACAGTGTTCAAATGAAAAGGACCACAGATATAAAGACTGAAGTTTGTATTTAAAGTATAATTTTAGCACCAACACAGAATTGTATCAGACAATAATAAAGATTTTATCTCTCTATCAATTTTGAGTAAATATGGATACAAAAATAATTTAGACGTTGAAGATTGCATGCAAAGCTCATAAAACTATCATTCCTGTACTATTCTTAAACAACCAAATAAATAGCATACCTTCTTTACCTTTTTATTAAACTATAGAAGGTTTTATAAATAACTTGTGCCCAGCAAATCACCCACTTTTTATTCAACGAGAATCAAACAAACTCAATTATAAAAAGCTTCTCTTAAGTATTTTCAGATAAAAAGTCTCTCAAAGTTTATTAATTCGCAGCAGAATTCCAAGTTAGCTCAACCGTACTGTATGTATTCTCGATGGTATCCAGATTTGAGTTGTACATTTTCTCGAACATCAATTAATTTTGCTGCTGTTTGATTATGAATAAAATAATTTCACTTCAGAGTGTAAAGCCTAGTACACAGTTCGATTCAGAACGGAAAATTCTGCATGTCTCCACATTTAGTAAATAATTTGCTGCTGGAAATTTGACAATGGAGACTAGTGGAACAAGTGGAGATTAAGAAAGTCAAAGTCATTTACACTTTTGAATCTTCAAATTGCCGGCTGCTGTTGATGATGGCGACAACTTCAATGACAGTTTCAATGACAGCTATTGCCAAACGTCAACTTTCTGCATCAAAAGAAATGTCGAAACAATTAAAATTCAAGTCTGAAAAGTGTGGAGAGTACTTGGTGTTGCGGTGCTGCCATCTACCGAGTTCATTGATTCTGCGCAGAAAACTGTGTACTGCTTCTGCAGAATTGAGTCTGAAATTCTGTGCGGAATTTCTGCAACTGCAGAATTTTCATACAAATTTCTGCGTCGAACCGAACTGTGTACTAAGCTTAAGTGTTGAACAGTTTTTCGAGGGTGCAATCAAATCATTTAACAAAGTTATTTTATCAGGTCTATTAAGAAGCTAAAAGGCAATGAGTTGATTGAAAATTTTAATTTTCAATTTCGAGATTAAGGATAATGCTTGGTTAAATTGACGCTTCCAATGTTGAATGACATACATATTTTGTTTTATTTGAAATTAATGAAGGCAAGTGTTACAATACAAATAATATTCTACATGTAAGATGAACTAGGATACGACTGGATGGAAATGCAAAAGTGATAGAGAATGTTTTCGTATCTCAACAAATAGACTGATAATCAACATTTCATGGGCATTGTTGATTATTTCTCAGTTCTCAAAATAGTCTCCCTACAAATTACAAACAAGCCGCGAAGTGCGACCCTTGAGGTCCACACGGTCAACTTCTCAGTAATAGCTAGATAAACATTAAAAATATTAAACACAATAATAATTTTGAAAATACTACTACTTTAATTATTGATAATGAGAGATATTCATAGCAGTAACAGGAATGAGTTAATATAAATCATATCATCTATGGGAGTATCCATTGATTACGTAAGGCTTTTGGTGGATGCGGGTAGATTGATTTGATCAATCAATCAGTGCGACCTTTTCTACGTTATTTGTTATTTTCACTTCGATGATTGAAGCACAAAAGAGGGCTAGCAAAAATGAATGCAGTTTTTGTTATTACTCTCCTTGAAGAGATTTTGTCGCGTGATGACCATTTTGAATAGTTGCATTCAAAATTGCCATGACTTCAGGATAATCACTGAATTTATATTTTTTCACGATCTTACATCAATTAAATGGCCTTGAAAATTTTTGAATATGCAGTCAAAAATAGGTTCAATTACATGTAAAAAATAAAGTGTATTACAAATGATGATGGAGGAAGTAATTGAAATCTTACGATTACTGAATAATGAATCTAATAAAACTTTTTAAAGCATATGATCTTGCAAAATATTGACTACAAAACATTTAACCATTCAAAACGTTGATTACCGCAAATGCAAATTTGATTGAAATTTTGTTGGTTTTCAAAATTTAAGCAGTTTTTTTAATTAAAAGACTGTGAAAACTAGTATTTTGAAACTTTGATTTTACAACAATATATTTAGAATAAAAGATATAAAGTAATATCATTCGCATGAACCCTCTTTACATGGTAACTTTGAATGATTTTTTATTTAATTTATTTCATAATCATGGAAAACCGTTTTGCCGGTTTCTTTTCTAAATTTTATAAACATTTATTACTGTGTTGTGCAAATCAGGTTAAAAAAATATTTTTTATGAAAAAAAACCCAATTTTTCGCATTTTCTTCTATTAAATTGAAAAAAAACGGCTGAAACGAATTTTTACAATGTTGAAAAAATCACAAAGATGTTAATACACGTCGATTGACACCTTAATAATGCAAATCGCATGTTTGGTTCGCGAGATATGACGCATGACAAATATGACCTTGAAGATCATAATGAATTTTTTATTTCTTTTTTCAATCATGAAAAAAAATTGCTGGTGTTTTTACAAGAACTGTTTGGAGTATATAAACTACATAAAGATTGATTACTTCAGCTTGAAAATAAGGTTAAAAATTTATTGTTTTTGAAAAAACCTTAATTTTTTGCACTTTTTTTTTAAAAAATTAGAATACGGCTCCAAAAATTTTTTCAAAACTTGTTAGAATCGCATTAATGTCAATACGCGTCGATTGACACCTTGATCAAGCAAATCGTATGTTTGGTTAGAGATATAACGCATAACAGAAATGACCTTCAAACGGGCAAAACAGCAACCCCCCCCCCGGACAGAAGTTTCCCAAAGACTAATCAGCTCTTAAGATTGCAAAGACGCTTCGATTGACAACTTAACAAAGTCGATACGACTTTGTTTACGTGAGCTACGCTCGTAGAAAAAAGTGTCCACGAACGTACGTACGTACGTACACACACACACATACATCTCCCTTTCTAAATACACTTTATATATACTCTATAGACCTCAAAACGTAAAGAAAAGTTGAAAATTTCAATTTCGATTTTCGAGGCGATTACAAGAACTTCCCATATACTGGGAAGTTAATAATTAATGCAATGAAGGACAACAAGATTCTTTTAATAAATACATTGTGGAATTTTTGTTAAATTTGAATTCATTTTTGGCAATCGACGCGTATTAACATTTAAATGATTCTGTGAAATTTTTAAAAAAATCGTTGGAGTGGTTTTTTAATTTTTTGAAAAAAAGTGCAAAATATTGGGGTTTTTTTCAAAAACATCAAATTTTTAAATTGATTTTCAACACTCAGTAATAAATGTTTATATAATTTATATACTCCAAACAGTTGTTGTGAAAAAACCACCAAAATTTTTCACTCGTGATTACAAAAAAAAAACAAATAAAAAATCATTAATAGTCATCGTGATCTTCAAGGTCATTTGTGTATTGCATTATATCTCGCGAACCAAACATAATATTTGTGTAAATCTATCAAATTTTGGAAAAAATCGTTCGAGCTGTTTTTAATTTAAAAAAAAAAGTGCAAAAATCTGATTAGCGAAATATAGTAATCAATGTTTGCAAAATTTATATACTTCAAACAATGTTTGTAGAAACACAATCAAATCTTTTTCTCATGATTACGTAAAAAATTAAATAAAAAATAAAAAAATCATTAAAAGTCATCATGATTTTCAAGGTCATTTTTATCATTTGCTATATCTCACGAACCAGATATAATATTTGCCTCATTATGGTGTCAATTGACGTGTATTAATATCTTTGTGAAGTTTTCAACATTATAAAAATTCGTTTCAGCCATTTTTTTAGTTTAATAGAAGAAAATGCGAAAAATTTTGTTTTTTTTTTCATAAAAAAATATTTTTTTAACTTGATTTGCACAGCACAGTGATACCAGTTTATAAAATTTATACAATCTTATCAATTTTTGAAGAGAAACCAGCAAAAAAATTTTCCATGATTATGAAACAACTAAATAAAAAATAAAAAATCATTCAAAGTTACCATGTAAAGAGGGTTCATACGAGTGCTATTACTTTATATCTTTTATTCTAAAAAAATTGTTGTAAATTCAATCAAAGTTTTAAGATATTTGCATAATTTGAGCAGAATTTTAATAGTTTTTATAGTCTTTTAATTAAAAAAATCGCTTAAATTTTGAAAACCAACAAAATTTATCAACACCAAAAAGGCCCCCACCGATTGATCCGCGTGAATATTCAATCTGTCCTCATCGATCAAAAACCTTACGTAATCAAGGGACCCTTCCGTAGACGATATGATTCATATTAACTCATTCCTGTTTCTGCTATGAATACCTCTCATTGTTATTACTTAAAGTAGTATTATTTTCAAAATTATTATTGTGTTTAATGTTGTTGATGTTTATGTAGATATTACTGGGAAGTTGACCGTGTGGACCTCAAGGGTCGCACCTTGCGGCTTGTTTTGTTTGAAGTTAAAAATATTAGCGTATCACATTATTGAGCCAAATTGTTAAGGTCATATAATAAATGAAAACCGATTTTCCACGCCATTTTCTTAACTATCCCTCCTGGCCTTCAATGTTTTTCAAGCTTTCAAGTTTTTATCTTTAAAATTATGGGCGAATTTCGATTAAAATAAAAGAAATCGACGCCGGAAATGAGCTCAGTATTGTTAGTTATAATTTCGCCTAATTTGTACTACTTCCAAGTTTCATTGAGCTTAGGATGAAGTGTAAGGGCTTCCATAGTTCAAAGTTGTTTGTACAGATAATACATTTATTTAACAATCCCAAACTTGTACTACCCCTCCCCTTGTGCTATCCAGAACTTGTACCACCTAAAGTTTGGATAATACACCGCGACAAAAAATTATATATAAAATATTTTTCATTAATTTCATATCATTCTTAATGTTATAGTATTCGGTATAGTTCATATTTTTCTTGATGGGCTCTATCAAAAGACTGTTGATTAGGACTGTATTGTACTATCCAAGCAAAATGTTTTCATCGTGTGCTAGAACATTTATTGATGTGCTCCTTTTTAAGCAAATAGCTTCAACCTCATTTCGTAATAATTTCGTATTCAGCCTAAACAAACGACAAATATTGTTACGTTTTACTTAGGCCAGAAATGTTTTTTATTTTTTCATCAAGCACACACCAATTTCAGCAAATATTAATTTTTCTATTTTGGGGACATTAATATCTGCGTTGCATATATATACGTACACATTCAGACATCTAGACTAAGCTAAATTGTTTAGTATTGTTTTACTTCTATAGTGTCGTTACGTTTATCTTGCAACCTTTTACATTGTAGCGCCATCTTTATTTACCAAATAAATCATTCAAGGAGATGGAAAGAAGCAGTATTGCAACACAAACAATGCTCACAATGAATCTGTTCCCTTGCTCTGCTAGGTGTCTTGAACTCTCACTTAAGTAGTCATCACTATTAGGTTTCATTAGCCTCATTAAGTTTCATCACAATTATGCTTGAATTTCAATCAATCAATGAGAAACTTTCACGATGACATCAACTCTACTCAACAATTCCACAAATAGTCAACTTACAATTACTGAACTCAATTAGGATACTCTTATTGAGAAGAACGACACTCAGTCATTGGAAGATGTTTTAATGATGCCTTCATGATAGCCATGTTGACTGTGTGTGTTATCGTCCTCTTCTCCCGGGTAATGTCAAATTACCCCCAACTGGAGGAAAACACGTTTTCAACAAATTAACCTTCCGGAACCGTAATTAAAAGCATGTCCCTATGTCACTCACCTCAAACATCTCGGGTCCTTATGAAATTGTATATTGTGCCGCGTCCTTGTGATTCGTCTGAAACGTTATTTATTAACCGAAATATCAAAAGGACCCATTTTCATGTGCAGAGTATTAATGAAGAGGGAATTAAAAAGTTTTCAACACAAGATGTTTGTCGAGTGAATGGAAATTGTCATTTCCTAGTGAATCTTTGAAGTTTCTAACTTATTAACAAAAGATGCTAAGAAACTGCACTGCAAGTTGTTTTATTCACGTGGAAGATCGTAATTAAATTAATATAATGACACCCGCACAAGGATCATTTGTAAAGATAAAATGATGTTAAATTAATAGAGAGTTGAAGATTTCAGTGGTAGATCCTATAGAGATTAAATTTTTGGCATGAATTGTTCACAGTGCTTGTTAAATATCAAATACTATAAGTCTTTTTTAATATCTCTGACAACGTTTAAAAATAAATTTTCCATCCTTTTTTCATCCTTTTCTACTTAATTTACTAACACCATATGCTATTGTTCCAAAACGTTATGAATCAGATCAGTTTGAATCTAATTCCAAAAAGTAAACTTTACCGTAAGTCCCTAAAAAATCAACGAATTTAAAGATTTTCCTACAAAGCCATCATATTCTAGTAAGCTATTTCATTCCACCAAGTATCCTCAACACGAAATCTGTATCCTTATCCAAAATATATGGTATAACACCATTTTTTATCAGAGGCAGCTCATCCGACGAAAATATATCAGTGGTTTATAAAAGATAAACGCACCGTCCAGGCCTTCGTATTTTTATGTGTACATTTCATGAATTCCTGCCCTCTAACCGCTTATCGATTTTCCTTAAAGAGCATTAAAGTCTTCCACAAACCACAAACCGCACACTCCTGTGTCTCGTGCTCTAAAGAGCTAAGCCGGAGAAATTCGAAACAACTTTTGCCTTTGTGCCCCATTTCGAGGGTCGACTTTGGTCAACCTCCAGGCCCACCTATTGCAGCAAATACATTTTATCTGTCTATACATGAGGATATATCATCAATATACTTGTTCTTGTGTCGAATCACCATAATTTCCATCCCAAACATCTCCTTAGTGTTAACCTAAAATCAGGATAACCAATCAAATGGACCGTAGATAATAGGTTGGGAAAAACGCGTAGTGTGTCGCATAAGGATGTGTTAATTTCTACTCTTTAGTTGAAATATATTTTGACCATGGTGGATCAACAGCTTGTCTTCCATGAAATGGTAGTGTATTTATTCGGCATATCATTTACATGTTATCAGCTACTGCAAAAATTAGTTAGAGTTTCCACCACCGTTTAAGATATAGTTAAAGACCAGCACTACTACATCGAAGTAGTATGAACATTTTAATTTATCATATGCAAGGACTTCTTGTCAGACTCCAGTCAACTTCTATTTCGATACATACTGCAATCTGGATTAATCATTCGATCGGAAGCTGCCATATGTGGAACAGAAGCAAAGAACGAGCCATTGTCGCCTGCAGGCATCGAAAGCGAAAACCCAAGGACACATACAAAAGAACAACTTTTCTTTATGATGGTTTTCTTAAATGCGGTAACGATTGTTATCGCCACGTTGAGATCATTGCGATGGTCATTCCGGTCCTCACAATCATTCTGAGATTTGTTCGGATGGCGACGCTGAAAATGGAAAATTAAGAGCAATTGTCTGTTCTATGATATTGAGCATTTAGGACCGTGGTCATAATGTGATTATTAAAGGGGTTATGTTGGGGATGTGAAATGTGTGAAAGAAGTTGATTGTGTGATGATGGTAATTTGTTTTGCTCGGTTCTACTATATGAGCTTGGGTTCAAATCGTTTTGAGTCTCTCAACCTGTGAGTATTTTTAATGTAAGCAAATTGCATTAAATAGTCCTATAAATTAAGTCCCACTACTGTTATAATCATACTCATCGATAACACTTACCCTACTTTAACTACGTAAAATATTTCACAATTATATTAAATTTTAGGTTCAAACACTTGTTGATTGGATTTAACGCACTATAACTTGTCTTTCATAAATCTTATTGCACCAAGAAAATTGACACTCTAAAGGTACCTACTCCACAATGAATATTATATGTATTAAAAAACTCATCTTTCATCACATCACATCATAAACTATTAAATTATGATGAACATATTAGCAAAGTTAAAACATGTTTGGATTTTTTCTTCAAATGATAATATGAGACAGGAAATGAAATGCACGAAAATTTAGCTGTGATTTAGCTAAAAATAAGTGTAGCTGTTTATGCAGAAAAGCAGCTCAGGAGCTCTGGCTTATTTTAGTGTTGCTCATCCTCTCAAAAATGCAAACTTATTTTCATCAACCTGCCAATCAGTGACGTTATTACTAAAATATTGATACCACGGCCATGATATTTTTCAGACATCTCACTCGCATACAATATACGCATACGTTTTGTAAAAGTACTTTTTAAATTCCACGTAAACTTTTTAAAATGTTATAAATTAGATAAAGGTGCGATAATTTTTTTTATCCAATGCTATGTGCTTCTAAGTTTTTTCCTTTTGTCCATCAATTTAGCCAGGTGAACTATTTAATAGTCGATAAAAGATTTCGCATCTTAAGAACGTGTATAGTTTGGTTCTATCTATTCGGTGAGCTTTTCTGACCCTAAAATATTTCCTTAGCATCTGAAAAATAGCGAGCCGTAACTTTTCCTTTGTTGATGATATTTTTTACGATTAGTGTTACTGTCCAAACTAGTGTTCCTCATATTCAGCGGAATATGCTGAACCCCAAAAAAATATTGCGACGAAAACTTCTACTTGTCCGTTCTGAAACGATGAATTAGCTTAAACAGCATCCTAGAATGGATTTCCATATTATTACTGAATAATGCCTTTGATTCTCACGAAGTATAGAACGTTCTAAAAGCTAATATAATTTATACGTAATGAGTATGATAATCATCTAGGGAAAACCTTTATATCGTATTAGTGAGATAGCATTTACTAAGTATTGCATTCTTTTTTTGATCATCGGAAGGTATCTACTGCTGCCTTATATGTGAAACAATTTAAAAATCATGCTCACCTAATGAAAAGAGAAATGAAAATTTTTGGCAACCCTTTTCAAACTTGTGCTCTCAAGGTGTAAATTGAAAAACTGTCATACTTTATTGTTGAGCAGAAAGTATCTTAAATATTTTCAAGTCTATGTACTCAAAAAAATTAGTTACAGTTTCGTAAGACGTGATGAAACCATTTGAGCTCACCCATATCACTTTTGCTTGTTGACGGCACTTTTTATTTCTTTGAATGTCGTCTGAGCACATAAGATTATCCTTTTATCTGAGCTTTTAATCCTGCAGACAGCAAATTGGATCGAAAGACGATTAGCAACCACTTCAAATGATTCTTTTGTAGGGAACGTTAAGTCAGTTTATACCTGTGATAAGTAGCTTTACTTTCAAAAATTTCAGTAATAAGAATCAGGAACAGCATATTGCAGGACCTTTAAATAGTTGTCTACAAGTCGTTAGGAAACGCCTGATATGAAACAACAAAATTTTGCAATATTAGATGCTTCTTATCTGATCCATCACATTCAGCAAATAATGGAAGCTATTGTTAATGTGCAAATATGATGATTGTGCATTGTGTTGAATTTTTGTTAAAGTGGATTCAACCCAAAGTACAAGAGCATTTTATCATTTGCAGAATGATGTTCATAATGTTGTTGAAAGCTCAAATATTAATGTTTTCCAAGGAGGTTTAATTGTTGTAATCCTACTGACAATCAAATGAATTTTTGTTGCACATTGACTTACTCTGAATTTGAACGAATGTTTTTTTTAATCAAAAATTCGGAGGTTTTTTCTTTCCAATAAACCAAAAATTCGACTGCAGAGTATTATAATTGAAACCGAACAAAGTTAGCTGGTAGCGATAATTTCCATGAATGTACTCATTGCCCCGTCAATTAAACATGATGTTAATCGTATGACAAAACGCTGAAAGCATCTCACTTGATGATTGATGGAAATTGTAAAGAAAGTAGATTTTTCACTCAATTAAAAAATGAAGTACGGCTATTTATTTCTGTCGTGCATAGTTTTGTTGTCTTTCTAGAAACCATAAATTTTTATATCAAAACTATCAACATAATAGCCTTAAGAATGAGAAACCATTTGCAAAGAAATTAATCATAAATTACAAGATATCCCCGCTGTTGTCCTCTTCAAATAAAAGTCATTTACACATTCAACCGCTACCCTGTAATCATAGTACTTGCTTGCTTTCGAACACACTTTATAATCACACCATCAGTCCGTCCGTTTACATTTCTCAAGCTACCCAAGTCTAGAAAATTTCATTGCATGCCTACTGACGATAAATGTCACCACTGGTACATTTCTTGCATTGTGTTCTGTGGTTGCGTCCGAAATTCAATTTTTTCAGATACGGGTTTCTTGATTCTTGCAAGAACTCTTTCATTTTCTTACATAGAAAGTGTCAAAAATATTGATACAGGAAACAAGCTATAATTTTGTCAGGTTTCATCAAAATCCAGCCAACAGCTTTCGCGTGACGTGTTCACAGACCCAAAGACTAAAATCTCAGAAACGATATTTTTGTTTTTTGCATGTTTATTTTATCTTAATTAAATTCAATTCACATACATTGATTTAAAGTACACTTAGTGATGATCAAAATAAATTCAAGACTGCGATCGGCTAGGTATTGATCTTCTTTCTTGGGCACTTTATCTTTGGCTTGGTCTTGCATCAATAGGCTTAATCTTGACAAGAATGTCTGTCAAATATTGGTCTCCTTCGCAAGATTTTTGCATTTTTTTCATTTTCACATTCAAATATTTCATATGTAATCCCATTTGATAGATCCAACTTAATAATAGTAACTTTCGGGCACTTGCACCATTCAATAAGAGACCACAATAAAAAATAGAAAAGAGCAAAATAATAGCGTTTTTTAACTGAACTATGAATGTAAGTAATCTCCTTGTTTTCTTAGTAATTAATCGATGCAAAATTCTTTACGCCAAAACTTTTTATTGGTTATATCTTAAACATCCTGGGATTGATGACAATATCTTGATGCCTTCAGATACGGAATTTTGTAGACTGAACTTGTGCTTTACACTAATCTGTTTTGATTTAATTATTCATATAAAAAATAACTTCATAAAATAATCTGAATGTGAATTAAAGAAGTAGGCAGAAAACATTTTCTTGAGTTTACTTATAGTTTATCTCCATGAAACCATTTTAAAATCTTATTTCATTGTCCAAGCAGATGTGCATCATTAAATTATTCATCAGAAGGAAATTAATAAAACATTTAACACAGAAAACAATTAATTTATATTCGAATTTTTCACCAAGATATTACAGATAACAGGCATCTAGAAGACTCATTATTTATTTAATAGCGCTGCTTATATATTACCCGTGATGTCACAGATAACAGTCTATCGGTAGGAACTGCATAGTAAAGCTTTTAATTGAAACCAGCAGAACCCAGCACTCGAAATTCGAGTGCAACGATGATTTTATTATAACTGACTCTAGAAATTCGATCGAATAATGATCAATCAATATAATAAAACGGCAAGCTAAGTTTGTTTTTATATTGTGATTAAATAATGTTTATGAATTTTAATAATGTTTAAAAATCGTTATTCAATTATTGGCGCTTCAATGCGTCTCGAACGTATAACAATGCTTAGCGTTTTGCGCATGTCATCATTCGATTTTCACATTTTTGAGATCTACCAAACCGGTTGGTGTAAATAATTTTAGGAAAATCTAATATCGTTATTAAATCTTGCAAGTTTTCTTCAACTGAAAACCCTTTTTTTGTGGAATGTTAGACGACCTTCAGCAAAACAAACTAAAAAATGACCAAATAGTGATGAAATGTGCGTTTACATTTGCATAATGAAAGGCGACGCTAAATACAATACACACGAATGGTCCACAGAGAGAAAGCTATCACACAACACCAAACCAGTGAATGGTGAAATACAATACACATGAACGGTGTAAAGTGAGAATGAAAATATTGCTAAATATGGTACCACAAAATTCATGTTTGCCGTTTAACAATATAGATGTCTCAAAAACTGTAGAACAAACAACAAAACTTCAACTTATATTATATTGTATATTTTGCTGAGATTATGTAAAGCTCTGATCATTTCCACAAAGCCCTATGTTAAACGTATAACCTTTTGTTCCAAAACTCAAAAATCTCTCGAATTTTGGTCATGGTCTAAAAGTTGTCTCTGGGAATCGATCTAACTGTATGAACGACATCACCAATTTGTTTAAAAAGATAAAGGCATTTTATCAATGAAATCAAAACCATCAAGGATCAAACTTATTTTATAACAATAGTTCTTGATTTATGTATTTTCAATTTAAAGAAAATGGAGAGAATGATGTGATATCCAATTAGTGGAGTTGACAATTGATCACACGCAACCAAGTAAATTTGGCAGAATTTGAATTTAAAATGCTCAAAACAAATAGAAAAAAAATCGTTGCTATACAACTTTTGAATGGTAATAAAAATAAAAATATGAACCCACGCGACGCGTCTTAACACAAGTGCAAGAGTATGCTTATTTTAACACTTCACCGATCCTTGTAAATTTTGGAAGCTAAGTTGAAAGAATTGTTACACATGGGCCAAGTGTGATATGTATACTTATTAAAAAAAATTCCATTTCATCATGCGAGCTGAAAAATTTACATCATTTTATATCTCATTTCGATTCTTAGCAAATTTGAGAAATATACACATATTTTCTTCATTTAAAGGCAACACTTCATTCAAATTCATCGCTTTACACCTTTGTTAACCCACACTTTGTCAATTGTTATTTAAAATATCCAACTAATGGCTTCAAGTAACATTTTTTATCGCTCTTAACGATTCCGAAAATTCATAAGAGCTTTGTAAGCCTCTACCTTATCACATAACATTTATCTAAATGATTCAAAATATCTTCTTTGTAACTGAACCTCTTAGAATATTAAATCTTTACATTGCTCACCATTTGGTCAATAAACCTTTACAATCTTCAACATTGTCATTCACGACGACATTTCACCGAAAGAACCAATCTCTGCATGATAAGCAGTTTTTGGCCTGTTGTTTGGTCCTTTACTCCCTAGAGAACTATCACTTTTTAAAGATTACGACCCACTTTACACGTGTTCAACATTGAATGCTTGCTTGGACCGAATCAAGGGTTTACTTTAAATCAATACGTTTGCATAATAAATGTCCTCGTACCTTTTCGTACGTATCATATTGGAAGTCAATCGCTCTTCCGCTTGAATTAAACGTGAATCGATTGTGATACACGTTCAAAAGGTCCTGTATCGAGTGGAAATAGCGTCGTTTGTTAAGAACAGAAGGACCCATCGTTTGGCCCAAAAAACAGCCGCAGGTATTTGAATATTGTAAGTTTATGAATTTTCGAAGGAAACTGAAATAACGCCGGCAGATGTGTATCTAAACATGCCTGAGTGGCTTCGATTTTGGCATTCATTGAATTGATTGTGAAATCAATTCGAAAAAATTAAATGGGGGGTTGATTTTTAGGAAAACTTTGCGCCACGATGCGAAGAGAGCGCGAACGGGAAGTCAATTAAAATAAAATAAAAACAAATGCTTCGTTTACTCTATAAAGACTCTTTACAAGAGGCGAACGAGATGAAAGCCAGTTCATTGTTTGAATGAATTTGTGAAAATCCTAGAAAAAGAATAACTGTTATTAATATTGAAAAATGGTTACAATAAACAGAAATCGTCCAAGGGGAATACCTTATTTTTTCATAATATTTTGAGAGATGAGCGTTTCTACATAGCTGAACGATATGATATTGCATGCTCAAATGAAATTAAAATTGAAAATTAATTTGTAGATCAAATAAATTTTGCAATCTTGAGGTTATCCGTTGGTTACTATTGGGCGGACATGAAAGATGCATTTCATGCAATGCAAGTTTTATTTTACAATCTACAGAGGCGTGTCTTTAAAGCTCAAACCGTACCTTAACGAAGTTTTGAAGAGAACTACAAAATTTAAAACAGAATAGCTTGTTGCCAACTGAATTATTTACGATCGAGATATGCAAGCTATAAGAAATCATTACTATAAAAAACCTGCAGCCAAGAATAGCATTTTAATTTCATATCCATATCGTGGATAATCTCTTTAAATAAGGACATTCTTATCATACCGATCGCCAAACAAAGCTTGGAAAGCACTGGGTTTGTATCCGTAGCAACATCTAGTAACGATTAAAATCTACCACGCAATCATTGAATACAGGGATCTGTAGAAGATTCTCTCATAAACATAGCTGCCTTCTATAGTTTTCAACACCTTCCAAGCCGTCTGTGTTCATGGATCACAAACCTGTCCGAAGATCAGAAAATTGCCATTATCATAACCATTATAACAACAGACGTCTTGCTACACCAGAAAAAGTGCTTAAGACAACGCCAAAAATTATAATTTTCATTTCTGATCTGTACTATTGCTCTGTTGGTCCCTTCCCATTTTATTTGGCATTATCAATTATATAACAGTTCTATAATTGTATCCAAAAGGGTTTCAGCAGTTATTGCAATAGAATTTAGCTTGAAATTTTTTATTATATATTAGATATTAGTCTGTCGAGGATTCCTGCTAATAAGCTTCTCCGCAAAAATTAAATTTGGATAAGGTTTACACTGTTTAAGTTTCCGAAGCAAATTTGAGAATTTATTAAACTGGCAGTAATATATTTATAACCACTAATATCTTCTATTGTTTGTTCAAATAGGTGAAGCAATACTATTATGTCTCTTGGAATATTCAGATGTTATGTAAATCTCACCTTGCGATCAAAACATTGGTACAACAAAATTTCTTGAGACATGAATTTCATCTAGCGTTAAGGGATTACATAGGTTTTGTATTTTCGAAAAATCGATCAAAATTTTTTAATTTCACATGAAAGTATAGTACTTGAAAAGTATTCACATCAAATTTGAAGTAAATTTGAGCAATATTACCGGAGTTATAGAGATTTGAATACCGTACGTATTATACGCCTGCCACGCGGTTCTACCGCGTAAAATCAGCTCCTTTCTTTTTCATCAAACATCAGTACATCAAAAAAAGGCTCTGGACATCGCGAATAAGCCGAACAAATTACTGCATGTACCTGGAATCGAAGACTCGATATAAATCACTTAAAAATAACTTTAATTCATTAAATCGCGATGAAAAAATTCTCAACGCGTTTTTCTCCAAACTCCGTGCGGTAGACACGATTTCTCGAGAATGAATCAATCGATTTTGCTGAAACTTTCCACAGTTCCTCTTTATAGTATTGACTCGTGCTTGAACGAAGCGATTTTAATTCGGTCGAATCGTGTTTGTTTTATACGAAATAAAATATTGTGAAAACAATGAGAATCGGAAAAATGCTAAAAAAATATTCGACGGAAATGCATTCAAACCCATTTCAAAACTTTAAATTTAATTTTTTTTTTAATTTCTTCGTTCAATCACGAGTCAAGGGCATAAACTATACGAAAATTTTGAAGTTTTGATTTGACCTGCACCGAAATATTTTGCCTACCGCGAAAAAAGTTTGAACGAGGAAAACTGTAGGAATAATGACAATTTTCAATATTTTTAGCTGAAATTTTTTCTACAACTTCCTAAAATCTCTTAAACTTTTATGTGTGTAAAATTTAAATAAAATATATTTTATGTTTTTAAAATACAATTTTTGGAATAAGTTGTTTTTTCACTTTTAAGACCTATGCAACCCCTTAAAAGATCGTGATTTTTTCAGGTTTCTTCATTCATACAAAATATTAACGAACAATAATAATGTGGTTTCAATTAATATTATATTTCGGATCTGTTTCAAATAGTCCTTTCTTGTAATAAACATTTTTCAATAGTTGAAATTATATATCGAATTATAGATACATATGAAATTGAAATATTACTAAAAGTATCGATGTATTGAATGAAAAATTACGATATTTCGATGCACCGATGCATTATGCCTATCATTGTCCCAGTGAAAATATTCTTAAGAATAAGTTAAAAGTGTTACCTTTGAAAACAAAGTAATCAAAAGTGTGGAACAAGAAAAGAACCTTAATGTCGGTGAAAAAGTAATGTGTTGGGAAATTCGATGCTTGAATTAATAAAATAGTCACAATTTTCACACTTCTTTTGGTTTAGGTTCGTCAGCTATGATTGTTACCGGGAAAAATTATTAGCTTTCACTTGATCTTAATTTTTCCCATATTTTTTAAAATTTTGAACGAAAATTTCCTATTTCACATTGAAAATGAGAAAAATAACAATAAAAACTATTTTCATGGCATTTATCAAACATAATAATGTGTATCTAGCGTGGATAGTTGGATGAATATTGTTCATAAAGTCAATTTCAGATTGTACAAGGTTCGGCTATCAAAAATTCAAATGCTTCGAATTTTGCAACTGGCTTATTTTAGACGACACTTACTGTCGATGAACGCGGGAAAGTGAATTGTTGAACTGTCTTACCTTATATAACTTCAAAGTTCAGCAGAGAACTTTTATAAGCTTTTCTTAGGCACAAACCCGTTAGTTTGAAAACGGAAAACGCACTTCGGAAAATCTATTTCCCTCAACGGTTTCAGAAATATTTTGCGATTAGGTATAAAACTCTACTATCCTTTTTATCGACTTTTAATGAATCTGAACTGAACTCACAACTTTGTATGGAGCTTAGTACGAACTAATTTTCGTTCATTAATTCTTAAAAAAGTCCATGACTTTTGTATGGTGTGAATTACTCCTGCTATCACTGCTTTTGCTGCTCTCTCCACTTTCTCTACTCCTCCTGCTCTTCCTGTTCCTCTTGCTCTTGCTCAGTTGTTTCTGCCTCTGCTCCTTTTGCTCGTACTGGTCCTGCTCATCATCCTGTTGCTCCTGATCATCTGTTCCTCCTTTGTCTACTGCTCCTGTTCTTTATACAAAGGAGCAGGAGCAGAAAAGCGGAAGCATGAGGATCAGGATCAGAGAAGCAAGATCATTAGAACCAAAAGCAGAAGGAGCAGGAGAAAGAGGGGCAGGAGCAACCCCTATGTTATTTTGATAGCAATCGTTCAACTCATTTTTTCCACGCCAAAATTTAAAAATATTGAATAGTTATTTTTTGACCATCATTTTGTGCATCTATTTTATATTTTTCTTATTTTCACAATTCATACACATTGTAATGCGTTGATTCCATGGTATGCAATAATCTATTGGCGTGTTACAAAAATCGTTTCACTGACGAATTCTATTTCGTAAAGATGTATGATTTATTTTATCCAGTACTGTATTGGAAATTTTCCATGTAAAACTGAAGGGCTGCGACTTGACGCGTTTCTGTTTTCATTAATTTTGTTTCTCTGTTTTATTTGTACCTGCTTTGATCAGCAAACCTTTATATTTTATTAGAAGGTTCAAAGCTCAGCACCAACTTTTATAAGTTCTCCCAGGCAAAAACCCGTTTAGGGGTTAATTTGCGCACTGGAAATGCTTTTCGACCTAGGATTGGACATTGAAAAACATGTAAGGAATGTAAGACAGGTAAATAACATTCTCAATGGTTGCCAAAGAAGGCTGAGTGGCAAGCAGAAAGAATCAAAAACGAACTAAACTAAGCTTTTGATGGCAATTTGTTTGTAACTAAAATAGTTCACATTGATTAATATTCACTTCCAATTGTGAAAAGCACTTTTCTGTTAGCTACTGTAGGTGTTCTTCTACTCTGGGTATCGATTGCAGCGCCAATATGTTATTCCACAACTACTAAAATCCCTTCTATCGATGCGAGCGCTAAAGAACACTCGCTAGCCTGGAAGAGAAAACTAATAGGAACGGAACGAACTGAATACAGTGGAGCCGAAAATTTAGCGCCAGGTTAAGCTGTCAATATATAAGAAGTTAAACGAATTCCATTGGCAGGCACTTCAAAGTGGAAGCAAAACGCGTATTCATCGAAATTTAGTGATTTTGTGCTGATCCTGACATTATTTCAAAGTGCTTTTAGCCAAAACAGGGGATAACCTCGGGTGTAACAATTCAAAGAAGAAAGTGTTGATAAATTGATGCCACCGACAATAAAATTCAAGAATTTGTGAAATAAAGTTCGTGGTTGCGGACTGCGAAAATGCATCACGTTTTTAACGTTGATCAGTTTCATTTCATTCATCAGTACATTGAGGCATTAAAAGTAGCATTCATCCAAAAATTTGTTATTATCGTGTTCACCCAAATAACAAATTGAATCATCATCATTTCTTCCAATTATGTCCGTTACGACTCAGTGGCATATAAGAAGAGAATGATATACTTTTTTTTAAATGAAACAGTATTATTGAATTTTGTAAATGGTTTGGTCACGTGTATATTTATCAGACACGCATATTAAGCCACTGCTGCTCTTTGCGGCAGCAATGGCTTAAGGCAATAAAGAAGCAAATATTTATAAAAAAAATCGGTCGAATGCTCGAACCAATGTGATCGTATCGATCTATTGAAGGTGGACGAAAAAATTCATCTTCAACATCTGAAGCGATTCCAAGCCCAAATTTGGTCTCGCAGGTTGAAATAACTTGTCCATTGTACTGTACATATGTAATGTTGTTTAAAATTGATTTGCATCCTAATTTTCAAGTAGGTTATATTAAGATATGTCAACTTTATCATTTGAATATATTTTAAACAGTTTACAATAGTACATGCTTAATTTAAAATCGTATAATGGTTTCAGCAGTAATTCCATCAAAGCCGGTCGCAGGTCAGGTAGAAAAGGAAGCCGAGAAATTATGTACACATATTTTTAAAGTAAAAGTATTTTCATTTTGGAATATTGTATGCGCAGAATTAAGCAATTTAATGAATTATTTTTAACAAATGGTGGGCAATTGGAAAACTTACTTTCTTTTCAGATAAAAACTATTCTGCTTTTTGTGTGCTTCTGAACTTGATATATTAACATCGTTCTAAACAAAACCTGCAATACCTAGCAAATATTACAAATAATGAATGGTCAAACTCTTAATTTCCTCGCTTAATCTCATAAGAGCATTCATTTTGATCGAAGTTCGCAATAATGGATCCTCTACCCAGAAACTAACAAATTTGTTGTGCAATTGTATTATAAGTATGTCACTGTATTCTTCTGTATTTTTTCATTTAAAATTATCTCATACTTGATACGGAGTTTAAATTTGTAAATTAATCAATTGATTTAAAATTTCGCACAGTTAATACTTTTTAAGATATTTCTCTGTTGCATGTTCTCCTTAAAGCTGTGAATGTTTCGCCAAGTATGTCGATCCTTCTGATTATTCTATTTATTTAATATTGGACTCGTTCATAGCTTCATGTATGAAGTTGATAATTGATTACAGTGCGAACCAATTCACGCTACACGTATAGGCTCATTGGTGGAGTAGCTGCTACTATGCTCGTTCTTTAATGTTTTTCAATTAGGCTACGCTCAACATAAACTTTTATTTTGGACTGCAATGACAGTTTATTGGAACTTATTACAAATGATACGAACTTCGAAATAAATCTGGAACTCCCGCCTTTTATTTGCCCATTTCTACTCTCATGCGTTGTACGCCCTTACGGTTAGCAAGTTCGTGTTAGTTTCACAATCACACTCAGAAAAATTGGTCCATTATTTTTGCTGATTTTCCACTCATGCTGATTTCCACTCCTCGTTATTACCTAATTGGTTCAACGAGACAAAATTGTATGTTTTTCGCTCGTATACCATATGATGAATATGCAGATGGCAGTTATTTACTGGTCGAGTCGTTGCCAGAGATCGTATATGTGCTTTTCATTTTGCGTGTGAGAAAATACTTCGGTTCCATGAGTTGCACAACGAAATATTTTACATGCCAGTAAAGGCATTCGATTTTGTTTAGAAAAACGTCAAAATGGCTGAAATATGTTTTAATAAAAGTCCGCAAAAGTGCTTTATCTCTGGACATCTGGCAGTCCTTAGGATACGTCAATTTTTATATGCGCTAGGCATTGATGCATGGAACGAATTTTAACGTTTGGTAAGCTCGTTTGCGCACTGTATGTTATATAAACTGTGTTGCTGTAGATGTAGTTTTGCTCTAGGTAACGTTTGCAGCGCCAATATGTTACTTTATAACCATTGAATTCCTTCCCACAGATGCGAGCGCTGGTGAGCACTTCCTCGCAAAAGTCAAAATCAGCGAATTGTCATTCAGTCTTCTGTCAAAGCGTGGACGAGTTTGGTTGTGTGTCGGATGAAGCCCACGTATGAAGTGCGTTATCGCTGCGACGTCGGTATTTAAGTGACTTATTTGCGGGTTCGGAGCTACTTACTGATATTAAGTGCTGTTCGGAGGTGTAATACGTGAACCGTTGCTAGTTCTGTGGAACTTTTCATTCATTTTCATTGTGCCGGAGGCAAATGTGAGCGTTGTTGTCAGTGGCGTGCGACACTGAATATTCTGCCAGTGAAGAAATGTTTGTGCAACAGGAAAGTGACAAGTGAATGTTTGTTTGTGCAGTTCATGGTTGGATAATTAAGGCGATTGGATATAGCCCACGGCTGTGGCCCAGAGCGCGCCCCACATCAGGCAGGAGGTGAGTTCTGAACCGATGTCATTCCGGAAAGCCTCTTAGGCTAGGATGCACACACGCTTCCTTCCGCACGGCTCCTCCCGGTTGGGTCCAACAGAAATCACGACAACTGTCTTCCCAAACGCATTTCCGGCTACAAGTACTTCCGCCCAATTTGGCACCGATTTGAGTTCGCTCGCTCCTGAAATTGGGTCTTCGCGGCTCAAGGCCATTGCCCCGCGCACTCCAGCTTCGCAATTTGATTCAAAAATTCGTGATAGCATCACGAATATATTCTATTGATATATAGATTTTTATGAATTCCGCGGGCGATGCAACGGCGAGTTGATTGCCCCTGCCTGCACACTTCGGCATGGTTGCAACCAAGAACAAAAGTGGACGAGGTCAGTAATGGGCGCTCGTGAGTGATTCATTCATCCAAGACGGATTTAACTACCAATTTGCCCATTTGCAGTGCAGCTGCACACCAAGGAATCCACTAAATTGCTCGTTTCCTCTTGCGCGGGACGTAGGATTATTAGAGAGTTTAGCTGATCCTCTGAATTGAATTGTACTGTCAAACATCTCAGTTATCCTTTTCTAAATGTTAGTTATATTATATAAATTATTAACTTCCCAGTATATGGGAAGTTCTTGTAATCGCCTCGAAAATCGAAATTGAAATTTTCAACATTTCTTTCCGTTTTGATGTCTATAGAGTATATACAAAGTGTTTTTAGAAAGGGAGATGTATATGTGTGTGTATGTATGTACGTACGTACGTACGTATGTACGTTCGTGGACACTTTTTTCTACGAGCATAACTCACGTAAACAAAGTCCGATCGACTTTGTTAAAGTGTCAATCGAAGCGTCTTTGCAATCTTAAGAGCTGATTAGTTTTTGGGGCACTTCGGTCGGGTTTTTTTTGTTTTGCCTCTTTGAAGGTCATTTCTGTCGTGCCTTATATCTCGCAAACTAAACATACGATTTGCATTGTTGAGGTGTCAATCGACGCGTATTAACATTTGCTCGAATCTATGAAATTTTTACAAAAATTGTTGGAGCCGTTTTTATTTTAAGAGAAAAAAGTGCAAAAAATAGGTTTTTTCATAAACACTAAATTTTTAACCTGATTTGCAAAATATAGTAATCAATATTTATAAAATTTATATACCGCAAACAATGTTTGTAACAATACCATCAAAACTTTTTGTCATGATTACGTAAAAAATTCAATTAAAAATAAAAAATCATTAAAAGTCATCATGAATTTCAAGGTCATTTTTATCATTCAATATATCTCACGAACCAGCTATAATATTTGCATTATTAAGGTGTCAATAGACGTGTATTAACATTTTTGCGATGTTTTCAATATTATAAAAGTTCGTTTCAGCCTTTTTTAATTTAATAGAAGAAAATACGAAAAATTAGGGTTTTTTCATAAAAAATATTTTTTTAACCTGATTTGCACAACATAGTAATAAATGTTTATAAAATTTATACATTATTATCAGTTTTTGAAGAGAAACTGACAAAACTTATTTCCATGATTATAAAAAAAACTAAATTAAAAATAAAAAACCATTCAAAGTTACCATGTAAAGAGGCTTCATACGAATGATATTACTTTATATCTTTTATTTTAAAGAGATTGTTGTAAATTCAAGTTTAAAAATATTTGCAGTGTTTCTACAGTCTTTTAATTAAAACAAACTGCTTAAATTTTGAAAACCAACAAAATTTCAATCAAATTTTCATTTGTGGTAATCAACGCTTTGAATGGTAAAATGTTTTTTAGTCAATACTTTGCAAGATCATATGCTTTAAAAAGCTTTTATCAAATAAAAAATTGTAGTTTTTAGAAGATTTGATCTTTAGTAATCGTAAGATTTCAATTACTTCCTCCATCATCATTTGTAATACATTTTACATTTTACATACAATTGAATCTATTTTTGACTGCATATTCAAAATTTTTCAAGTCCAAAAGGAAATATGAAGTAATTATTAATTTGATTGATGTAAAATCGTGAAAAAATATAAATTCAGTGATTATGCTGAAGTCATGGCAATTTCGAACGCAACTATTAAAAATGGTCATCACGCGACAAAATCTCTTCAAGGAGAGTAATAACAAAAACTGCATTCATTTTTGCTAGCGCTCTTTTGTGCTTCAAGCATCGATGTGAAAATAACAAATAATGTAGAAAAGGTCCCACTGATTGATTGATCAAATCAATCTACCCCCATCCACCAAAAGCCTTACGTAATCATTGGATGCTCCCGTAGATGATATGATTAATAATAACTCATTCCTGTCACTGCTTTGAATACCTCTTATTTTTATTATTTAAAGTAGTATTATTTTCAAAATTATTATTGTGTTTAATGTTTTTGATGTCTATGTAGATATTACTGGGAAGTTGACCGTGTGGACCTGAAGGGTCGCACCTCGCGGCTTGTTGTTATACAGATTATTATCCCTAGCAATTATTATGATATTCTCATTAACTAAGTCATTTTATATAAATCAACTATTTTCTGTAATAAATAATTCACAAATTTATTGGCCCCCCTTTTATTAGATTTGTCCCTAAATATTACAATACTAAATCAAATACTTACTGATTTGTCCCTAAATATTACAATACTAAATCAAATACTTATTAATATAGTGCTAATTTTGTCTACTCTAATTACCCTCTTCTTTTATTTGCGATTAGCATACTCAGCATTTATAATTGGAAACATCTCTCAAAACTGAATTTTTTTTAGTATTACAAATTTACAAATTACAATTTGATGTATAATTCCATCAACCTTTTCTAAAGTTGGATGACCTTTAATTTCTATATATTTTCTTTGAAGCTTTAAGTTAATAAAACTAATAGCCTTCAAAGCTATAAATATAGGGATCCTCTTTTAAGTCTTAGCAAAATTGCTCCTTTAGAATTGCAGTCTTATATCATTGTTGACTGTTGATCAATAAAGTATACTCTTGAACATATAAGGTTTATTCCGAGCGTCTCAACTTCTTTGTTTCACGTTTGTCGCGAAACACGTTTAGAATCTATTTTAAGGCAATATTGATTAAATCGGACCAACGGCAAGATTATGAGTACAACACTTTAGAATGGTTACACTGTTGAAGCATGTACGCCAAGTCACCACACCTTTATCTCCAGTACATGGGGTAAGTAAAGTTCCTAAGTGACGAAATTAATAGAAAAACATTCATCGACCTTCTCAAAACTAGGTTATCTGATTCATGTTATGACATTAAGCGGGCAATTAGAGATGCAGATTAAGTTATCGTTAATCAATCTTTTGAATCTGCTTCACTTTTTGATACTGTAATAATTGCCGCTGAAGGCATAGACATTTTATTTTTTGCGTTCCGATGAGGCAATTCCGTCGTCTTCTTTTGAAAACAACAAAAAGGGCTGTCACCTCGCAATATACTTAACACCGATTCACAAATTCAATGGTAAAGAGCGATTTAATTTTCTTTTGCTTCCACCTATACACGATTCAGCTCGATTGCACAGTTTTCGGGTATACCATCAATTTCAAACGTGGCTTGGAAGGATTCAACGATCCATGTTCCTGCGGTTGAAAAAGAAATTCACGAATGTTTATAACTGTGTAAAGTAACAAACTACCTGCTCCTCCCGAGCTGCTAAAATAAACTATGAATGCATTTCTCGGAAATAGGTAGAACACAGAAGTTGTGATCTTCCCATTCAGTGTCGTTTTTGACGTGTAAATTTTTTTTATTATTAACCCCGCCTGAAAATGACGTAGGCATAACTTGTTGAAAATTTAATTCTACACAAGTTTGCCACATACAACTTTTTGGTGGGAGCCATGGTTTCTGAGATGTAAAGGTGTTCTCATTTTTTATTTACTTTCAAGATGGAACCCAGAGGATTGGAGTTGCGACTCCAAAAACTTGAACTTAAGCTTACTATTAAACTGACCACACATTGCAATAAAAATCAACCAGTTAAAAATGCACGATTAAGCTCCCATTTAATTGGACTAATATCTCTTGAAAATATAAGATTTCCAGACTCACAGAGAGTCAAAGTTGGATTTGTCATTTGGTGAAATGTGTAAGAGGGATTGACCAAAATAACAAGATTTATTTTAAAGAGGTATGTAGTGAAATAAATAAAACATAAAACCATGAAATTTCCATGGTCAAAAAAGTATCCACACTTAATTTATCATAACGTTTTCAAAAAAAGTGTTCCTGTTCGCTTGATGACATCTTGTAATCTTCGCGTCATCGATTTTACTAATCGATTGGTGATCTTAGTTGTTACTTTGTTCTATTTGAACATTAACTTTTCCTTTAGAAGGAATCTGCTCGTTGTATTTTTTCCTCACTCGTTGGCCCATGTTCAATAGGGTTTAAATATTGGCTCTAAGAAAGAAATTCCAACTTATGATGTACGATATGGCACTCGCGAATAATTGCAACATTATGTTTTGGCTCGTTGTCTTGTTGGAAGTACCAATCGCCTTGAAGACCCAATAGCTAAGCAGACTGCTTCACATTGTCTTGCAGTATCTTGAGGAAGACAAAAACGATCCATGGTTGTTTAGACGATTGCAAATTCACCAGTTCTAGCAGCCATTACACAGCCCCGAACTATAACTGAATCACCACCATGTTTTACTTTTGGCACTACGTTCTCAGGATTCAGCGGCTTGTTATTTTTTACACCAAACTCGCTGTTTGCCATCGTATACAAATATGTTAAACTTGCTTCATTCTAACCAAAGGATGTTCTGCCAGGGCTCTTCGCCATTATCAGTGTGAGTTCTCTGTAATCAACGGCATTCTTAGTTGTTCGACCACTGGTTTGGTTTATTTTCGTGTTTCCCTGTTGCCTTAAAATACTTCTTACAACAGCACTGAGAACTTACTAATATCTATTGTTTCACCTGTAGTGTTCAAAGATTTTCTTTCGTCGTTTAATTTCACTATAAGTTTTCATACACTCACAGCAATTTCGCTCGTTTTGAACTCATCTTACAGGATTATACTTCGGAATCACATTTTATATCCAATATATATTAACAACTCTTCAAGCAATCACCAGACTTTTATTCCAATCTTACTTAAACTCAATTTTTATTGGTATCTTATAAAATTTAAAAAAAAATCTTTTATATCTATTTCTTCGAAACGGATTACATATCAAAGAAAAAATTATTGTGCTGCTTTCCTTAGACGGGATATTTATTATTTTATTTTTCGTAAACACGTATTTCGCGCACCAGTACATTTTACTACTAATTCAGTACAGCCATGGATGGGTCTGTATATATCACCAAACCTCAGCAAAGAGAAGAGGTTTCAAAATTAGAACTTAATTACAATCCTAAGATGCGATGTTTTTTGGAACGGGAAACCTAGCTCAACTGATTAATTTTATGACCTTTCCTGGCATGTAGATTTCCAATCGCGAGCGATATTATCTCTTTGGTGACCGTTCAGCCTTTTTTCCTCGGTCGATTTCCTCCTTTTTTTGCTACGAACCTTAGTAGCTTCGATTGCACATTTCCCACATCGTGGTTCAATCTTGGATCCTCAGGTTCCTTCAGAATTGTAAGACTTCCTTGCGCATCTATTTTTCTGGAGTCTGTTCCCTCTTGGATCACCGCTATATTGTCCCAGCCGATTTTGTGTCCATTCCCAACGATGTGCCTGGCTACCATTGACTTCAGCGACGCAGGGTTCCTACTTTTCTTCCTCGCAAGTTCTGCCTCTCTTAAATGCTCCTCCCATCGTACAGATACCAGTCCCTTGGTTTGCCCTATGTAGGTTTTACACAGTCCAGGCAAGAGACCTTATAAATTTCACTTAGTTCGTGGCGCAGTTTTTTGTCTTTGGCGGATCCTAGGATATTCTTTAGCTGATGAGTTCTGCTCGATGGAACCATATCTATACGAAGATTATTAAACAGTTTCCTTATCTTCTCTGAGACTGCCGAGTTTTTTGTTCCTATCCTTATTTTAAGTTCGTCATCTCTCCATTGGAGACTGCTCAGTTCGCTTTCGTCCATACGTCTGGCTTTTTTCCTGATGAAGTTGGCAATTATAGACGGATGGTAACCATTTTTGACGCCTGTGCCGAATATGTACTCTTTTTCTCTTTTAAACTGTTCAGGACTGAGAGGCACCGTATATAAGCGATGGATCATGGAATGAAAAGGGGACATTTTGTGAGCGTAAGAATAGTTCTTTGCGTGTGAGTGGGTTTCCTAAATATGCCGAAATCGATCGTTCCCTGTGATCTAATAATCTTCAAGTCCAAAAACGGAATTTCTCTTTCCTTTTCAGTTCTAATTTTGATACCTCTTCTCTTTGCTGAGGTTTGGTGATATACATATATAGATATATCCATGGCTGTACTGAATTAGTAGTAAAATGTACTGAAGAAGGGCACAACTGGTGCGCGAAATACGTATCTACGAAAAATAAAAATATAAATATCCCGTCTAAGGAAAACAGCACAGCAGTTTGTTTTTGGTCTATTGGATAAGGCGTTGAAAACATTGACGACAAAAATAGTTTTCAAAAATTCTTGTCACTGAGTGTATGTTTTTGTGAAGATACAACACCAACCGAAGAAACCTATCAAATAAATAAAGATACGCTCTTTTTACTTGAGATTTCTAGGGGTATATTTAAATTAGTGTTCAACTGAACTTTAATGTTGATCCAATAAGTAGAGATTCAGTAACTGGTTACTTTAATTTTTTCTGAAATTTGACAAAATCTACCAATGTTCAACGAAGTTACTGCCGAAAATACGATTCTATGCACAATAGATGTAAAAAAAATACAATGGAAATCCAAATGGGGTGAACGCTCCAAGCTGATACACTCCTTGCCAAAAAGATTGAGGAAAAGAAAGGGTTATCCTACAAGTTACTAATTAAGTTCTTACATTCGTTTAAAATTACATTATTTATAGCTTATATTTAATGTACGCAAACTTTTTTATTGATTAATTGTGACTTTTTTCGTTTTGATTTGATCATTGTTTTCTATCAATGCTATGATTTTCAAAAGGCGCAGTTGGTTTTTCGTTGCAGGTATTGTCATCTTTCTTAAATTTTTCTAAACTTAGCTATTAATATTTCAATTCTTATGATATTTGCAAGTGATTTTCACCGCTTATTACTATCATCAACAACGTACAAAGAATGCTCCTCTTGCGAAAGTCTTATTTCCTCTGTGAATTTTCAAGTCAGTAACTCTGAAATTATCACAATGGGCCTCTCGTGGCCTAAGTGAGCTACCTTTGGATAAAAGGGGGCTGCCACTACAACCTACAACCAACTCTGAAATTCATTGCAGATTGTGTACTAATACTTTTTCGGCCAAGTCGTATAACTGCTTAGTTTAACATGTTGAGAAATTAAGTTGTAGCAATCTTTTGTCCGATCTAATTTCCATACGATTAAAAGTTTAACTATCCTTTACAGAGGCACATATCAACCTAATATTGCAGACCTCATTATCACATATCGATTCCATGCTGCGGGAAAAATCAAGTATATTTGTTTGCAGCCGAAACATAGAAACATTTTCTTGTTGAAACAATTTGAACGTCCATGGAAAATGCGGAACAATTATGCCTAACTGTTCTATCAAACAGTTTTCAATGCTTTCAATCTAAAAGCATCAATCTGTAAATGTATAAAAAAGTTACATGAAGTAACTTTTGAAAGAAGTAAAAAAATGTTCTCCTGTCTTTGAAAATTCAATTTTCACTTAATTTGTGTAAAATCGTAGTTTTGTTAGTCTATTTCGAAGTGAACCAAAACTTTTGGTGCATTACTTTATCCAATTGTAATCGTTCGTCTATGGTGTTACTCATCAAAGACATGGTTTTTCAACGAACGGATATAATGTTCGATTGTTTTCTATCTGAAATTGAAGTTATGGAATGCTCGTTAGTATTCACCGAATCAAACGTGAAGCGAATTCGTGTTGTTTATTTTTTTATAAGATTCGTACTTCATGTTGAACAAAATACAAATGTAAATTACGTTGAAAAACAGCTATCTTTGCAACTCGTTGTTTTATATACATGCGTTGAAGAAGTAGTTATTTATAAATTATACTTAGTCATTGAAAACGATTGGCAAACTACAACATTGACCACAGAATTAACCGAAGAATGTAACGAAGATGGGTGAATGCAGTGCTACTAGTTCGTATGATTGTATTCAGAATAAAGTGATTGGCTTCCAATAAACTATAGAAAAATACAGCAAAAAACTGAATAAGCGAGTATAAAGTTTTACAAAAAAAGTGCTATTTGATTTTCTATATTTTTTGCTGCCATAAATTCGCTTCTCGTGATTGAGCTTTGCTTTAAGAAAGAAATCACTAGCTTACGTATTTACTATGAACAGTTTTCTGGTTAGATTTCGATGTTTCCGTGCAATTGTATACTATCAACATTTTTTTTCTAAACTTTATGTTGATAAAATTGGTTTCTATCAAAAGGAGAAAGATTGTCAATTTTCCAAAAAAAAAATACAAAAAAATTGAAGCATAGTCTACAGAATAAATAGACTGGGCGGCAGCTGTAGAATGTGTTAGCCCATCGGTTTAATTAGCATTTCTATATTTTAGTGATAGTTTACTGTTAGAAGATATGAAAAAGCTTGGTCCACCACTCCCTTTCCTGATCAGATCTATGTAATTTCCAGTGGCGGCTCGTGGGAGTTAAGTATGGTGGGGCTACTGGTACGAATTTTTCTATCACCAATATAAGGACTTATGTGAGTTTCCACTCCACCCAAGAGGTACCACATGTGGAGCGTTAAGCGATTTTAAGTGATCGGTTTCCCCAAAAGTAGATTCGCTGGCAATCAAAGATATATTCCTAATATCGTGTTTTGAATAACAATTAAAGCTTTAATAAAAGTTCAGTGCACTCAGAATAATAAAAATTTGTTTAAAAACATTTGAATTCTTCCAACGAAACAACTTTTACGCCTATCGCAATTTTCAAAATAAATAATTTCTCTACTAAAATAAATGCAACAAAAACAACAATAACAATCAAAAAAACCTAGTAATAAATAAATTCAGCAAAAACAACAATAACAAGCACAAAACCCATCAATAAATAAATTCAGCAAAAACAGTTTTACATTGTATATAGTTCTTCAATCAACATCAACAACAAAAGCAAACAAGTCAATCACCCTTTCATTCATTTTGGGTATTTTTTCAATGAATTATTTACAAACAGAGAGTACTGCAAGCTAATTGAGACGACTTTGGTTCATGGTGCTTGATTTGTAACTTTTGATATTTTTTAGGGTATTGAAGCATCTTTCCGACTCTGCAGTAGTAACCGGCGTTGTTAAAACTATTTCTATTAACTTACTTGTTTCTAGGAAAGACGAACAAAGGTTATTATCTTCAAAAAAACTATAAAGCTGAACAATGGAAGACATATTTTGAAACATTTCGTACGAATAGCGTAATATTAATATTAATTAAATTTTCTACCGAATTCATATTTTGAAAATACCGAAATATTTTTACTAAAATTGAAATTCAAACTTCTAGCCCTTTTCTGAAACAAACTTTAAGCACTACAAAACATTAAAAAATACCAACACTATGAAGGCACACTAAGTACTAATACCATGCACTACACTGATGAGACTACTTTTGTATTACCAGTCATCCCCTTCGGCCCGTCGTAAAAAAATGTTGATCATGCCTGCTCAAAGGTATTATCCAGACCATGCCAAGACTAAACGTTGTCGAAGCACTGAACGGGCTGCATATGATTAGCCCGTCCACGATGTATACACATGTTATTTCAAACACGCACACTCCCGCCGCTTCAGCATAGAATTCACGCAGCCATTCAAATCGAAATACTCTTAATCGGGGCTTTTGCAATGTAGCACTTTCCTTGTACTAAAGGTGGAAAATTGTCAAAGAGAAAATAAGTTTGAATTTTACTCTCAGCTTTTACTCGGTGCAGGCACAGCGAAGCGAGTCGAAGAGAAAAACAAATTGTTCTACAGTGCGTGGCAAGAAGACTATGTGAAAGTAAACTATAGCATGGGCGAAAAAATGCTACATTATATTTTGAAATGAAATTAAATTATGAAAACTATGTTGAAATCTAAAATGATATTTTATTACATTTGCACTAATATAGGCTCATCAATAAGTGGTGGGGCTGAGCCCCACTAGCCCCAAAAGTAGAGCCGCCATTGGTAATTTCTAGAAAAAAGAGTCCCTTTGTATCTCGACAACCGCAGCTCAGACAAAAATGTTGTTTATGGCAAATTAGTGTAAAGTTTAATCAACTTGTATGTACAAGGTGTTGCAGAGGAACGTGTAGCAAGCAATTTCTTCCTACCTGTTTGTTATGGAAAAATATGTATTACATACCGTGGTCGCTTTCGCGTTAAATTCATTCAAGGCAGCAGGTTAATAAACGGTTTGATATTGCTTTTCTGGTTACCCATCCTAAAGGACCAAAAATAAGCGTGCGGCAGGCCGAAAAATTAACGCAAAACAGTGCTTCATATGTAAAGAAATACGAAGTGTATATAGGGCTTAAAAAAGTTACACCAAAAAGGGACGACAAATTGATCTCTCAGTTATTCAAGAAAAACCCGACATAAAGACCGCGACAGGCCTAAGAAAAACTTATTAAAAACGGAGATCAGGTGTCCATAAATACAATTAGATGCAGATTTGAAAAATCTAGTATCAAAAATAGAAGCACAAACCTCGAACCGCTACTTGCAGAAAAACAAATGCAAAACATATTGCGTTGGACACGGAATATTTTGGACCGCGATTGGAGTAACGTAATATTTACTGTTGAGACATCTTTTGTTATTTTTAATTACAGGAAGAAGGCTTGGACAAAAAAAGGTGAAAGATTTTTGAAACGTATCGTAAAACGTCTAGCAAAGGTGCATTTTTTGGGTGTTTCTCTAAAAATAGATTCGGAAAGTTGATTGTTTTCACCAGAAATCTAAAGGCTGAATTTGTACAAAAAAAAAATTGCTCAAATCTTCTGAGTTGTTGTTTAGGATCCCAAAACGATGACTGGATTCTTCAACATCGAAATCGCCTCTGCACATCTTGAAAGGAAGAAAATGAAATATCAGAGTCCATATGCGAATCCCATTGAAGATGTGTGGTCGTTCCTGAAGACCAAACTAAAAATGAAAAAAAAACATTAGCTACATAACTTATTCGAAATTCCAAACAAATTTGGAGAGGTCTAAGTGTGGAATACGCTGAAATATTCTGCCAAAGTTGTCAAAGAAGATGCCAGGCAATGATAGATAACAACGATGACTGGACGTCATGTTAACATAGTTACGAAATTAACATATAAGTATAGTCTAAGAAATAAATAAAAGTATACATATTGAATTTCATAGTATATTTTGAGATACTCTTTTCTGGAAAGCTCTAAATTATTTTTATATGGTGGCAATATTAAATAAGTTACAAGTTAAACACCACCCGCAATCATCCAACAACAAGTTATGCTTATACTATTGTTAGAAAACTAATATAAGAATTTTTTAACCAAAAATGCGCAAAAGAATAGAATACTGTTTCGGGCGCTACAATTTCTTTATTTTCCCTCTACTCGCGAAGTAACTTTCAAATCTACTTGGGTAATATTCTGTTGCGAGTCGTTTTCAGTATCGTTTATTTCAATCGATGTATATTGGGTGGAGTTCTGGGGTACCAAAAGGGAACAATCCACGCGAAATTTTATAGCTTGTCTCTCTCGCCATTATTTACTATCTTAAAGCAAGCTCGCGATAAAAGTCGAAAGAAAGTTATGGGGTCCATAATATGAATTCATATAATATGATTTCGGATAGTATTTAGCTTGTACATTTTTTAATATAGCAGTCACATGAAATAATCTAGGCACAAGTTGCTGAAAATTTAATTGAACAACACAACATTTTTGTATAATCTGCGTTTATCGAGATACAAAAGAATGTAGTTTTTGTTTTCTTTCCGAAATTGCACTAATTCCATCAAGATTGAAAGTGGACTTCCTTTTTCGTATATTCTAGCAGTAAAATACCATTAAAAATAGAAATGTTAAACCGATGGTTTGACAATTCGTGCAACCGCCGCCCGTTCTAAAAGTTATTTTTCGAGCACAAATACTGGAGACAATATAAAAAATGTTGGTGTTTTGTAAAGAAAATGCTTATTATTATTCTCTGAGGTGTTCTATGATTGTTGCTTTTATGACCGTCTTTCATCATTAATCAACTTTTAAATTTCATGTCACTAAAAATTGATCGTTTACTAGTCTCAATTCGTTTAGATTTTCTCTCTTAATAGAGTTCTTAAATTGTACCAGCAAAAGTGCGATATCCTGGATTTTTTACTGTACTGATGTTACTAAACATATTAAAAATGGCTTGAAAACAACAATAAAATTTTATTCAGGTTGGCCTGAAATTTATAATTTTATTGAAATAATTAAAAAAACAAGGTCATTGACGCTAAAGTTCTAAATTACAAAGATAATAACTATCGTAATCATGGCATATTTATCTGAAAATAATCGATTGAAAATGCTACGATAGCATTTGATTTTGATATCCGCGTAAGTTTCATTGAACATTTTCATATTCAGTCGCCTGCCTTAACATTCATGATTCGTTATCAGTAATAATCTCACGATTTGCTCTTTTTGGACATTTGAACAGTTGTGATGATTGATCGGAATTCGATTTTTATCATGATGGAATTGAGAAAAAAAAATTATAGAATAGAAACTATCATAATTGTTTAGGAAGTAATCGCAAATTCGTTCAAATAGTAAATGTTGATAGTCGTAATTGGTGAATATCGCTTCACATTTTTCTTGGAATGCTTTTAAAGATGGACATAGTTTTTTTTTGAAGAAAAGCTAAATGTTTTTTTTTGTGAAGATGAGTTAACATAACATGCTTTCTGATGAAAGTAAAATATCGGTATAGAATTTATGCTCAAACTTTGAAAAAAAACATACAATGCCGAACATAATATATTTACTTTATAAGATTTTTTGCACAGCAGTGTGTGTCTCTTGCAACAAAAATAATATCCCGTTCAAATTATTTAAGATTTAGTCTTCTATTTGAAAACAAGCGAACCAATACAAATAGATGACGATGCAAAAAAAACACATACAGCAGCATTAAATGTGCAAATTCATGCAATAACCTACGCTACAAATTTCGTGTATGATAACGTATCCATCGGATATTTCAGCAAAGTGATACAGCTCGAAATTACACCGTTTTTATTTGTGTTTGATATTTTGCGAGTCATTTGAATTTAATCAAACTGAAAAAACAGAAAATTCGCCGCGGGTAATTCATGCTTTTCCGAGTGGAAACTGTTCGTTTTTTACAATCATAACTGGCAATGGAGCTTCTTTCCAATCAATGTAGCGCTAAAAGGTATTCAGATTGATTACTGCGGATATTTAACAATGAAGTTTTTCCTCATTGCGGATAATTTTATTCGATGTGAAATTTAAAATAACCTTGTGAGCAATGATATCGTAACATAAAGCTTTGTTGAATATATACATATATTGACAATCGGCGGCTTTTTGGTTGAAACAAAATAAATCCTGCAATTAAAATATTTTGCTGCAATTTCATAATTTAACAGAGTAAGTACCTGAGTAAAGCTTAATCCATCTTCACACCACCTGTACAATGTGTGGGCTGGATTCAGTCAATAGTGGCATGACCCTCCTTCATCAATTCAGCTAATTACTTCGAATAGGACACAATCGCGTGTGCCGTGGTGATAAATTCTAGTATGTTCCACTTTCTGTTCTTATCAATACAACCGTGTGGTATTTTCATATTGCACCGCAATGGTAGTTTCTGTGATTTCCTAAAGAAAGCAGTAGTCTATAATTTCAGCTAATAGCTCTCATTTTCGTCTTCTAACAGCCATAAGATAGTCAATAATGATTTTGGCCTGGATATCGATTTAATCAGTCTTGATTAGTTTTATCATTTTATTAACGTGGTGAATATTTCTAGGAACTATTTGAATAGTAAGTAAATGATCAATTTGAGCGGTTACTTTATTGGCAAGCAGAACGTACATTAAATTTGAAATGCATTCCTTGACATGGTGTGTTCTAGGATGTTGCATTTTTGGTACAATTTCACCAGACAACCAAAATGAAGACCCATTCAAGAGCATTCGGAATGTAGTACTCTTTAAGTCGTAGATGTAGAGTAAAATGCAGCTTTTATCAATGGAATTGCGGCTACATTGTACCGACATGCCTCCACAGTGCCTATTTTTTATATTCATTTTTTCCTTCAATTGTAGAAACTTGAAATGTGAATGGAAAGAGGCACACAGCTGTGTCCGTATGTACCTATCTGGGATATTTGGTGGATTTAATTCCTTTTCCACAAAATTCTCACCATTTTTTTGAGACCATTGTAGCGTATTTTTCGCGTAATGGGTAGAAGCTAAATCAGACCAAAATATTATTAATACGTTATGCTTTTTTACAAACGGGTAGTAAACGTTTTTGAAGACATTCCTTGATGTTGGCTTCCGAGCTGCTCGTGACTGTTGTGAAGAATGTGATGCTCTTTTCACCGCATTCGAAAATGGCCTGCCAAACAAATGCTTTTGCACCAAAATTTTCGAACTAACTTGATCTTCCTTTTTGTGGAAAACTTTCTCCTGGCAGCAAGTTGTAGAATTGAGGACCCGAAAACGTATTGAAGTCGAATATGAGGTACGTTTCATCGTCCAAAACAAGGCAGAAATTGTTCTTTGTAAAAAAAATTCATCATCTCAATGGATTTCCGCCATTATTCTGTATTTATTTTTTGACATTTTTTGTTTCTTGTATGTTTTAACGCGTTTCCTTATTTTGATTTGTTGCACTGTCAATTACGATGCTTTAAACTGTTTCGCGATATTACGAGTTGGTGCCGACCGATTCGCAATTCCTTGTCACTGGACCCGCTAGGACGTCCACTTCTCTGTTTGTCTTTAATGGAAACATCCATTTTGAGTTTTACAATTGCCCGTTTTAAAATTATTTTCGATATTTTTACATTTGTCGCAATTGACTTCACTGTTCTCTTCGGATTCTCGATGAAAAGTTTCAAAATTATGCTCCGTGTGTTTTCGTTTTCCTTCATTTTCACCGTATTAATGTATAAGATTTTGCAGAACCCGCCGACGCAAAGACAAATAACGACGTTTAGATTTAGAACAATGTCAATCATATGGGTTCCGTGTTCAAGCCTTAGTTCTTATCATTATTATTCATAATGTTTAATATATTTTAATGTTTATATAGATATTACTAGGAAGTTGCCCATGTAGACCTCTAAGGTCGCACATTGCGGCCTGTTTATGTTTAAATTTTCGAAAGTGTGGGTTTAGTTTATTTACGTTTTTTTTGGTCTATGTGCTTATATCATTTTGTTTACTATCCTGGTCTCGTCCAACAGGCGTAAAGCCACTCAAACTATTCAGTCCAATAATGTATACAGTGCACGAAATTCATTTAGCCGCATCATTTTTGTTTCATTTTGCCAAGCAAGTATCACCAAAAGAAAATAAATGATTATACAAATACCAAGTACAGATAAATTTATTTCAAATCAGCTACAATTTATTTATGAAAAAATAACATGTCAAGATAAAATAGCAGAAAGTGACATTTTACAATGAAATTCGTATAACCGCAAGTAAAAAAAAATGCAAAAACCTTCAAAATAAAGAGATAATATAGATATAAGTTATTTAGTATTTAGTGCTACCACCTTTGTTTGCAATAGTCGCGAAAATTCTGCGCGGCATTGAGCTCACTAGAGTGTCGATCGTATCCTTGGTGATGTTGTCTCAGGAAATATTTATAGCATCCTTCAAGGAGTTGGTGTTTTCGTGTTGCTTGTTATTTTGATAAATCTGCCGTGCCATTATACCCCACAAATTCTCAATTGGGTTTAAATCAGGGCTGCATGCAGGTCACTTGCTTGATCAGTTTAATGTCATGAAATGAAAACCATTCCCTTGTTCTGTTACTCACATGCATAGCTTCATTATTCTGCTGGAAAATTAATTCCAGGTTTTCAACAATATACTCTACGTTTGGCATAAGAGCTGCTTTTAACATTTCACAGTACTTTTTTGAATTAGGACGGGTGGATATAAAACAAAATTTTGTCTTTCCGTGTAAAGAAAATCCAGCCCACGCCATCAGGAAACCTCCTCCGAAATTTCCGCTCATTCTCGTGGGATGTTCGTGTCGCAAGTTGTGCCAATAGCAGCTCAAGCTATCTGGGCTATCTAAATTAAATTTCTTTTCATCAGAAAATTTCACAATTTCCCATTTTTTGCCAAAATCCATATGAGACCGACAAAACTCTAAGCGAGCTACTTTATGATGATGTCTTAATGCTGGTTTTCTTCCTGGTTTTTGGTAAACTAAGTTGGGATCTCTGGATAAAATTTGACAGACACGTCGTATGCTCACTGACAGCTCTAAATTAAGTTTCACTTGTGACGCCGTCAATTTATTTTTTGTAGCTTTCATCCAAATTTGCTTTGTTTGCGTGTTGCAAAGCTTTGTATTGATTTCGTAGCAGCTTTTTTCCCATAACTGTCACTTTTTTGATAAAATTCCTTATCACACGTTTACTGCGATTAATCTCCGTTGGTATCTTTCGATTTGATTCGCCTCATCCCTTTAACACACGAATAATGTTTTTTTCTTCGTCGCTCAAATACATTCCCTTGGGTATTTTACATACTTTATCTAAATGAAAAGAAACAGTTCGCCATTTTATACAAACGACAACAAACATACGAATTACCGTTACGAAAATTCCTATTTTTCAGCAAATCTAAACAAATTTCCGAGCAGGAATTTGGGCGACACTGGCGCAGTATTTTATTGCCTGAACATAAGTCTACTTTCAACAAAACGATATGTTAAATAAATGACGGAGAAAACCCCTTAACTATCAGCAGATGTTTAACAGCATTGCCAGATATTAGCTTCTTTTCAATCTGAAGTTGGTTAGCAATAGCTGAGCTCGGCTAAACGAACTTCGTCCACTGTATTTCCAATGTCCTTTAAAACGGACTTCTGCTTAATTATGGTGAATTTCGCTCCACTTACTTTTCCAAATATAGGACGCAAAAGTACAGCTTAAGTAGTAATTCCTAAGCAATGTAATACTTGGAAAATCAGTTAGTGCCTTGTCGAATAACAGCATTCCTGGTTCGAGTTGCCCAGATAGTCAGTTATCAGTTTAATAGGTCCTCGTTTGACCTGATTCACATAATCATTTTAAATTGAGTGCTATGCCTTCAAACGTTTTTCAAGAATCAATAATGAACAAATTTGTATAAAGCTATCGTTTCTTTGAATTTTAACTCGCAGATCGTATTTTACAAGAAGCTATTAATATGTGGTTTCAATATGTCACTAAATCGCTCCACGAACTATGAATTAAAAATAAATAAAATAGATTTTATCACTCTTAATAAATTTTCCATTTGTTTTTGTGCGGTGATAAATCGAAATTAAGAGCTTTAATTTGACAATTTGCTTGTTCTTTAAAAGCCGAAGTCAAGTATAGCATCCACTTTTGATTGTTAGCTTCATCAAATCCCTCCTTACATCTTTCTTTTAGTGAGCTATTAAAAGATATTAATATTCAAATAAGCATATTAAAAATATCAAAGATGCTTAAAAGTGGGCCGCGCCAAACAGGCCATTGTTCCAATCCGCGTATTGCTTAATCGTCAGAACGAGTCTTGATACTACAGGTTTTCGAATTCCATCACATAAAACTTTAGAAATAATTTGATGAAATCATATGTAGACCCTCAACGTGTTTCTTTCTAATTCCGGCACAAAGTCTAATGAAAAGTCAATATATGTATGGATGTGAGATGTCTTCGCTCACGACATTGGGTCGTTTTAATGGGCGAAAAAGAACTTACATACACGCCCGCCGTCAGATCCGTTTGGGATTCTTGGGCCATTAATGAAAGATGTCTACATCGAAGAAGACAGGTGTCAACCAGAAGTCAAGGGAAATAAGAGTTCTTAAGCAAGAAGCCTTGGCAGCAGCCGATGAAATCAGATCATTCAAGAAACCATAGACGTCTGTGATGATGTGTAGGCTGTTGTTGTGGTCGAAGTTGATTAATGGATTGCAAACAGCATTTTCATTTTTCACACATATGTCACTCGGTGGTGTATCCATTCAGCTGAACTACATGTGTCGGCTTGAAAAATCTCGAGAACAAGAAAAGAAAATACAGATTATCGAATAATGCGGTGATGAGACGAAAACGTTTTGTATAATTTTGCCATTAGGCTGTTTCGGTATTATAAAAGCTAAGTCCGGAACGAATAGAGCGCAGAACATTTAATAAAAATTCCTTCTAAATGACGCTCACCATTTAGGTTGTTTGTTTTGAGCCCGCATTAATTAGATGACTCGATAGAGATAAATGGTTCGAACAGAATCGAAAGAAAAGTCATTAATAACTTGGAAACAATTCTAATAAAATTGTAAATTAGAATAAAAAACAAAAATTTAATGCTGAGCCCACACAATCAATTAACAATTTGCGTGTTTGATTAACATTTTAAGCGCGGATTTGAATTGAAAAAAATTATATAAACTGACCGAAAAAAAGTATTCGCACAGTCAAAATTTTCAGAAAAAAAAGCAGTGTGGCACTCTGAGAGTTTTCGGTGGGAAGTTTAGCTCCGTTTTGCAAATGATTATGTAAAGGTAAAAAGGTAAAGGTAAAAGTTGTATATACTTAGATAAATGCAGGAAAAACTCAGGAATTAATGTGAGAAATTCAACAATCTAGGATGCATATAATATGACAAAATATGAAATTTTTTATTGCTTTTACAAAGTAAACCAAAGTAACTAAAAGTAAAAAACAGAGAGAGCGGGAATTTGAACCCTCTACCTCAAGAGCAGGAGTCGGGCGCTCTGCTCACTGAACCAGCCGCTCTTCTCTTATATTTGCACATGTATTGTGCTCACTTTGAATTTTAAGACAAACTTCCTTTCGCTTCTTCGTTCGGTACGCTTTTTCTGGGCTCACTCCTCTCGTTCAATTTTCGTCAGAATCTCCGTAAAGGAAGCTAAATTTCCAAAAAACCTTTAAATTTGGTAATATTCGAAGAAGAACCATATCGGTAATCTATTATTAAACTTATCGTCTAGTAATCATATAATTTTTTCATGATATTGTTACGATTTGAAACGAAAAAATACCAAATAAGTAAAAACCACAGTTTGTTCATGAAAAAAATATAAGCACAACCCTAATACTATGTGAGTTATCGGTTGCCTTCACTGCAATGATTACTCAAACCTGCGTTTGCTATCAAAAACAAGGAGGTTCCCCATTTGTCATTTTGAGTTGACAGAAATTTCTGTAAGTGCTATTCAAAAAAGGAAATTTAAAGAAATTTCAGTTGCGGAAAGTAAGATCGTTTCAGAATTACATTCAAAAGGGTAATCCCTAAGTTATATTTATGAAATATTGGAATTTTTGAATATGTTTCTTAATTGAAGACTCCCTTCTCCTTCTCTTTATTCACTTCGTCTGCTTTTCTCTTTATTTACAATGAGGGTGCGATTTAAGATCTTCCGTGAAATATCTGAAAGTGAACAAAACGTGTAGAACCCAAACTTATATCAATGCCACTCTCTAACCAATTTCATAGTTTTTTGTGAAACTACAATGATCATAAATTCACAAAAAACGAATGAAGCGTCCTGAAACAGTACGTAAATTATACATATCCAATATTTTATTTCCAGTGTCAATCTACTTTCAAACTTACTTATCTAAACGTACTGAACTAAACATTTCTGTTCAGGAAAAAAACAGTTGCTAAACTTTTTTCATAAATTGCAAATTGAAATCCCAACTGTATAAAAAAAATATAGACCACGAACGCCTTCAGCTGAATTGGAAAATTTAATCTTCCAAACTGAATTTACATGAACCGTCAAAACTACTCTCCATAAAAGTAAAAGTCCCTTTCCTTTGTTTCTGTCTTTCCACCAAATGACATCACAGTGTCATCAGTATGATTTGTGTCCTTGATTACTTCACCCGACCCATTTCACAGTGTCATTCTCTGAATTTTGTTTCGAAAGTCCTTGGCGAACGTAATTTACGTTCATTTCAACGAAGCGAGAGCAATAGCGAACACATGCGTCCGTTCACCAGAGTAATTATCCAAGTTTGCTTCAAGCCATCCGTGGATCCGTCTTCTCGGTCCTTAATTAGGCGACGAGCACTTTTTCCACGGTCAATTCCGTTTTTTCTTACTTTTCTCGTGCCTTTGTCTCGAAAAACCATAGCACATTCATAGAGCTTCATCGTTTCCGTCTCCGCACATTCGTAATTATCCTGAAAGTTTAAAAACTCTTATCCTGAAAAAAGCATTTTGTCACGCGTTTTTCTTCCACTTTGTCTCGGTTAATTTGCTGGGATGAGTTTTCAACATTTGTTATAATTCAATATGGCTGCGTCAGAGCAAATATTTGTAGCGTATTAAATCCTTAGGATAATGAAGGCATATTAAATTTTCAAATGAATCTGTTGTTCTAAGAATTTATCTTGCCTTCAGTAGGGCAAGGAATTGTTAATATGAATTGAAGCAATTTGCTACTTCTTTTTGGTTTATTGTCAATTTCGAGGAAATCGTTCAATTGGAAAAAAAAATGAAGCGTAGATAAAATCTGCATAGTGTTAGACCAGTAGCTTGACTTTTATTAAGTGCTTAACTATACGTTAAACAACAATAAAAAAAATTCAAGTTAACAGTGATTTCTATTCTATAAAGTTTTGTGAATACGATTTTGTGTCGTAAATCAAATAGCGAAGAGTTAATGTGTCATTATAATTTCCATTAGCAAAATTAAATGTTTCGATGTTAAGATATTTCACAAATTCAACTCCGCATTGGTCTGGAAAACGTGTATTACTTACGTTAGGCTTTTGAGAGGAGGGGACTCCAGTCGAATCCTTCTCCGAAGAAATTGAAAAGATTGTCGCTTACGCTCTTTTGCCTGGCAAGCATCTATGTATTTGTTTTATAATATGTTTAAAAAATCAGTTTTTTAGCCTCTGGAATTCATTTTTTCCAACTAATGCCCGCTCTATATTCTTGTAGCAAATTACAAATGCTTTACCTAATAAACATTTCTTCTATAACAGTTAATCTTAAAAAAGCATTCAATATGCAGTAAGTATTCGATGTATGATTATGTATAAAAAATTAAAACCTTACGGAAGATAGCAGGTTTACTGAAATCCTACAAACACCCTTGAGTAATTAATGGACGCTTTCTTGCTGCGAAAATTGAGAAAAATCATAAATTCGATTAAATTTTTTTGGAGTCTCTGCAAATAGCACAAAGCCACTTGGAAATTAGTCATTCTTTACAAACAGTGACACTATTTCGCGGTCCTCATTTTGCTGAAACCGCATTGCATGCCAGCAGAAATTGGTATTAAGTGATTGAACGACTTGATGGCTCGTTGATCCCATTTTGCAGAGTAAATAAATGATATTTCAAGCATGCTTGGAAATATAAAATTAATTAAGTCATTCAGCTCGGTTTGATTATTGATATTCGACATTACCAAGTATTAAATTAAAATTTATTTTTCATGTTTCGAGCTAATGTGCTGTACCAAGCAATGCGAAACGCTACAGAGGTATCGCCGAATTAATAGTTATGCATATATCGTTCGCAACGATAATTAGTTTCCCATATTCTCATCTACGCTAAAAGTCGAATACATACTAGTAATTAACGATAGCTCACTGCACCGTGTAATTAAAAGCAAATAAGAATTCGCCACGATTCAATATGATGTACAATTGTTGAACGTGTTAGATATGGGAATAGAGATTTCATGCCAGCCTAGAAACATTTTCCAATGTTATTTGCTTTTCCGATTTTCTGTTATGTATTGAAGCTTTTTATGTATCAATGAATGTAGAATGTATTATGAATTTAAATACTTGCGATGAACCGAAGCACAGTCAAACATCCACATTAATACAAAAACTTCAATTTGAAATCGTTGCCAGAAAATATATTCATCTTAAGGTTTATGCATTTATACACAATACTATTTACCCCATTCAGCCTTGTTTTGTTTATTGAAATTAATCAGCAACATCAAATGTAACTAGCAGTAAATTTCTTGTAGTTGATATTGTGTTTCAAACAGTTAGAAGGTCTTAACACTTTGGAATTGACTTTTGTTAAAATGGTAAAGAAGCCAAAAAAATAAGATTCGAATTCGTTCACCCTATCTTCTGCTGTGCAATCGGGAATATATTTCATGTTTGGAGTTGTTGAGGCTTCAAATAATTTTGTCAGAAATTCAACGCGACACACTTTATTGAGACTGAGGTGATCAGAATATGATTGGAATCATAATTGAAACGTAAAAGATAATTGAGAAGAGAACTTAAAGAGTAAGAAATTTTTTAGCCGCCATTATAAAAATAATTGATACTAAACAAAATATTATTAGAACAGTGCATATTTTCATAAAGTGAATATATCAGTAGACATAAAATCATGAAGTGGCTATACCACTTAAAACTCTCTGATTTTCGGGGATCTTTTTAAAAAAAAATCAAAATTGACGTGTTTATTCTTCTACAAATAAAGTTTTTATAAAAAAATTTGCACCAAAAAATTGAAAAATCGACGGTTTATACGCATCTGTCAAGATCCTACAAAAAAAAACCTTTTCAATTTGCTGCAGTGATTACAGCCGTCAGAGTCCCTGAAACGTAAAAATTCGATACCCCTGTTGAAATATCATGTATTCTTCATACCATTAACTAGGATTTTTGGAAAATATCGAAAATTGACAAAATGACGCATTGAAAAAACTGAAAATTTGGCAAAAAATGGTAATTTTTTAAATGGAAAATTCTCATTTTTAATCCAATCAAAAAACACTTAGTTTTTTGTACGACATGGATCAATTTCATGTTTATTTAAGGGGGTACATGGGTTTCAAAATGTGAAGAAAAAATTTTGTTTCATTTTAAAGTATATCATAACAAGAGTATTTGCTCAAAGTTTCAAATCGATCGGAGCAAAACTCTAAGAGAGCGAGCAATTTCCCCCACTAAGCTCTACCACCTGCTCGAACCGAATTTTAAACTTTAAACGCGTTTTTCTCGAAAACACATTTCGGTAGTCGGTAGTCACGATTACCTAAAAACTATTCCACCGATCATCCTGAAATTTTGCATACTTCTTCTACATAGTATTCTCTAGGGGATGAACGTAGGATTTTCTTCTGGTGCATTACAACTTTACATATGTGGCAAAATATATTGATTTTTTATACCGAAAAATGATTTTTTAGCGCGCAACGCCGCCAAAAATTCAAATTTTGATTTTTTAACAAATCCTTCGTTCACCCCCGAGCTATGCACGTATACTACAAGGAAAATTTTGTTTGTTTCAGATAAATCTAAAGCAATATATCATGCCTACCGCATTTTCACCAAGTTTTCGAAAAATAGCAGCTAGTGGATCAATTTTCAAAATTTTCAAACAAAAATTTCATAAAATATTGTTCAAATGTTGCTTTTTTCAATAAACAATAGTTTCCATATAATTGTATTTATTGCACCATTAAAAAATGTGTCCAAAGTTTAGTCATTTAAGACCCATGTACCCTCTTAAGGCAACCAAAGCGGAATTGTGTTTCGATATGTTCCTAATAAGTCATCAACACTTTAATCAACTGTCACGAATTTTTTTTCTTCCTATATGGTATTCATTTGAATTTTCAATGTATATCAATTCATATTCTCCTAAACCAATCTGAAAATGAATTGCTAATATGTACAGTCATTCAAAGAAAAAGTTTGCAAAAAATATCAACTAATATTTAAATTTATTTGTAAATATGTGATTAACCTCCCATTTCTAAAACATTTTTTGATGCTATTTCTAAAGTTAGTATTTATATATATATTTCCCAAAATAAACTTAGATAAACGTCTATTTTAAGACATCATAAATATTTCTGCTGAGTATAAAAAAAGGCTATTGCAAAATCCATAGCGTAAACTTTGGCCTATTTTGTTTCGCCAAAGATTTTAAAATGCATTAGTTCTGAACTTTTTATTTGACGGCGGTTAACAGCTCATTTCAAGTGTGCCTGAAACAAAAAATTTTGAAATCTGTTGATATATAAGGTATTCTCCATACCATTAAGTAGAATTTTTGAAAAATAATGAAAATTGACGCAACGGCAAAACGAAAAAAAGTCTGAAAATTTGATTTTTCCAATGGAAAATTGTCATTTGTCATCCAATCAAAAAACCCTAGTTTATTGTATGACAAGGTATATGTAGTAAAAACGTGCTCTCAAAATTTCAAGTCGATCAGATGATTAGTTTTTGCGTTAGAGCAAATTCGAAAAATACCATTTTCAGAAAAACACGTTTAAAGCTCTAAGACACGTGGGTGTCCCCTTTTTTGAGCGCCTTTTTCACGCATGAGCAGCTGCTCTTTGATATGCGCCTATTTCAAAAATATTCGAATTTCGACTTTTAAATTTTAAAATGTTGTTCTTAAAAGTATAAGCTATCGAAAAGCTGGTAAAGTCCTTTAAATTTAATTCATTACAAGTGACCATAACATATTGATGGAATAGATAACTGTCTACTTTGATTTTTTTCCGCACTGGTATATTAATGCATTCTCATGTTTGAGTTTATCGTAAAGAAAGTTTCACTGGTCGGCTATGATTTATCATCAAAAACAATTTGAGCATGAAGTAATATAATAAAAAAACATTTCTCATCACTCCATAAACCTTTCAACATGATTCTGGACATTTACACCAATGCGTAAGCAATAACCGAAAAAAATTAAATCATTAAATGTCCATTATGCCCCGCTGAAAATTTGAAATGACCGCGTTAACAATGCAAAATCTTTTAATGGAACAGCAACAGCTCTTGATTCTCCAAAAAAAAAACGCTCCAATCTTATGATGCCAGGAATTCCCAGTTAGATATTTTACACTTTCTGTTTCGAAAAGCACAGAGAGGTCAACGAAAGTGATAATAACTTCAACCATTTATATTCTAATTTAACCGAAAAAGTCGCACGCAGTCTCGCAGCATATGTATGTTTTTGTTGCGTCTTGGAATTAATTATTTTCTGTTAAAAGTGTTCGCGATTCACAATGATAGGAGTGAAATACAAATTTACTTTGAGCAATTAATTTGATGCTGCTGAAAACCCGGGCTTACTTTAGATGTACGAAAAAGTAAGTGATGAGACAAATGTAAATAAGGTGATTTATTTATTTATTTATTTCAAACGAATGTGAACTTAATATAAAAATTTAATATTTGATCAAATATGACCGTGTAAGGAATACCATTTGAAATTCTAGGTGATCATGTTTAGCGGCGTTGAACTGTCGCTGGACTAAAATTTGAACTAGAATTTAACAGAGATTTCTTTTTTATTGCACGGCTTTTTTAAATATGTATTTTATTTTACATTAAAAAATTATATTTGTTAAAATTGTTTTTCTTTTTGGAATGTGAATACATATTTACTAAGGAATTTTCAATGCATTTAAATTATCCTGAATATCCATCTCTGTCATCAAAGGGATTAAAAATGTTCTTCCTTTGAAATGATTTTTATTGAACAGGCGCGGGCAAATCAATCTGTACAGTTTGTTCGATAAAAATATATTTTGGGGTAGATGCTTGCAGCTTTTTATGATTAAATTCTACCCACGCTCCGAAAATAATGTTTTCTTTTGTTTTAGTTCTGTTATTTATGTTGATTTCTGCTTACATTGGTAAACTGAAATCAGAGGATTTTTAAAATGAGTGAAAATAAATTTTTAAGAAATGACATTGCATCGGATATATTTTTGTGAGATGTTTTGAGTGATTTGAAAATGTTAAATGTAAAAAATTAACGATTTTAGTTATACAATTTGGAAATTAAAACACATATACAGCGGTTCTGCACTTCAAAGCTATAATCCTTATAACTTTTTATTTTCTGTTATAAACACCGGACCAGTACTGTAGTATGTTTCGCAGATGTCTCATACTTAATGATAGCAAATTTATACTGACTGCACCGTATCATTCTACCGACAGTTTTCCTGATGTTATGTGTTTAGGAGTGTTTTTCGTATTAAATTATTCGAAGGCCAGAAATGAAGACATCTTAAAATTTATAAATTATTATCAGCTAAACTAGGATGAGGTGAACATTTCACACACGATCAACGCTCAATCACATAATTTTGAATGCCAAAAAAATATAATGCAAAGACAAAAAAGAAATGGAAGAGCAAAATTGACCCCAAGCGATAAACGATGCATTATAAGATTGACCAGGAAAAGCTTCTTTATAATTTCTATCAAAATAAAATAAGAGCTTAACTTAAACTTAGATACGTCAATAATTAGAAACAAGCTACATCAAGAACCATTTACTTGCAAGAAGTCCTCGAAAAGCATCACTGTTGAAAAAGTTCACCTGCAAAACCCGAAGAAATTTGCAAAGATCGTTCGAACTGAGCGTCATCTAAATGGCGTAATATATTGTAGTCGGATGAGTCAAATGTTGTTTTATTTGGTACTTCTGGAAGCAGAATATATATCCAAAGGCCAAAGAACCAAAAGAAATATACATTGAAGACCATTAAGCACAGCGGCACAAAATAAATGTAAGGGGATGCTTCTCCTATTATGGTACTGGTCCCATATTTTAGATTAAGCCACTTATGACCGTCAAAATTTATGTTAATATAATGCAGCAAGTTATGCTACCTTGTGTCGAATGGAATATAACTCTAATATGGGTCATACCAGCGAATTGACAAAATAATTTTTTTGCAAAGAATAAGCTTCAAGTTATTGATTGACTGGCTTACTCTTCAGATTAGAACTCTATTGAAAATCTTTGGACTAATGTCAAGAAAGCCGTATTAAAAGCAAAACCCAGGGATTCTATGCAAGCTGCATGGAGATATATTTCGTTTCAACGAGGCCAAGCATTTGTTGACATTATGTCAAAACGTTGCCTCGCTATGCTTAAAAATAAAGATAATAATACAACTGATATCAACAAAAATATAAAAAAACATGAAATGTACTAATTTTTGAAATTTTATTATTGGTGCTATTATGACTTTTTCTGCTAAAGTGATTTTAACTTTATTATTTTGTGCTAAGATTAAAAACTTACAATATTTTTACTTAATTTCAATTTCACTTAAAATATCAAAAATAACATGAATTCAAAACTTGTCACTGTTTTTCAAATTAATTAGTAACTACTTTCATAAATTGCTGGTGTTATTTTTTGCAGACACCCAAAACAAATGATTGACAATTAGGTTTGCTTCCGACGTGAACCTTTGTACAAAGTCTGATATCTGACCAAACGGTGATACCATTATGGATGTAGAATCAGATAACAAAAAGAACGGTGGTAGATGCCATCGATTCAAAAATCAACAAAAACTTACAGGATCGTCGAGGCGTTCATGTTGCATTAAAATTGTTATCTTTATCAATCATATCAGTACAACTATTCTGAGAAAGTCACGGCAAGTTACCGTTGATGACTTCTTTCCTATTGCATATGCCTCTAATTTAAGTGCTTTTATTGAAAGTGCAACGAATAATTAGTTTACAAATAGAGTTATATATGTATGTTTTGTTGTTGGTTGAATTAAATAAATGTTTGAATATACTTAATGATTTAAAATGATTTATAGAATTAAATTCATTTATTTAATGATTTTTAACATCATTTTCTTCAACCGGACACTTCTCTTGGCCGAACAGATTTTTTTAGTCCCAATGACCTAATAATTAATCCTATCATAAAATTAAAAGATTTTCAAATTCCTCACTTTTCTTTCGATATAATTTATGGCGTTGTAATCAATCAATAACTTCAGTGCGAATAAATAGAAACGTCAATCAAAAATTAATCCGAATTTTTCGTATCCAAACTCAAGTTTCGTAAACAAATATCGAATCTGTGTAGTGTAACATCTGTTTCGTTATCAACACGGACATATCTTCGCCAAATACTTGGCTGCACATGTGGATACACTTACATATGGATATTTATTCAATTATCATTGAAGCTAATCTTGTGTAAGCATTATGCTTAATTTTCGATTACCATCAGGAACATGTTAAATGAAATTGTAGCCAATCTGAATGTGTGTAGTTTTGAGCCTGTTTATCATCCCTGATAAACTTTTGGGATCAATTCCATGTTTATTTAATGTCTACGTTCAAATAAGGCAACCAAATCGGAATTGTGGCAAAGTTTCGATATATTACTACTAAGTCATCAACACTTTAATCATCTCTCACGAAACTTTTTTTTCTTTCTTATATTCATTTGAATTTTTAATGTATATTATTTCATATTCCCCTAAGTTAGTAGTCATTCAAAGAAAAAGATTGCAAAAAATACCAACTAATATTTAAATCTATTTGTAAATATGTGATTAACCTTTCCATTTCTAGAACTTTTTTTGATGCTTTTTCTAAAGTACGAATGTATACATACATTTACTAAAATTAACTTAGCCAAACGTTTATTTTAAATCATCATAAATATTTCTGCTGAGTAAAACATGCTATTGTGAAATCCACAGCGTAAACTTTGGCCTATTTTATTTCGCTTGAGATTTTAAAATGCATTAGTCCTGAACATTTTATTTGGTGGCGTTTAACGGCTAATTTCAAAGCAAATATTTTTTTTATCGTAATTAATTATTCAGAGATAAATGAAACACAACTTTTCCACAACAAAAGATTTAATTTGAAATTTGTGTTCACGTATAAATATTGATTTTGAAAATTAATTTGTTAAGACTTCTTGGATACCATGTTATTTATAAAAATCAAGTTTTGAAACGGTTTCGAATTTTATTATGTGTATTTAACAATACCTGAAAACGAACGGAAACTACAAATAATCGTAAAATCTTAAAACTGTTACACGACAAAATCTTCTTGTAAAGCTCGAAAAAATCATGTTAACAACAAAATGGTTAATAGCGTGACCGCTTTTAATGATTTATTTGTCCCAAATAATTAATCAGTTGATTTTCAAAAATTTAATTTAAATAGATAATCTACAATTCAAAATTTGTATTAATTTTAACATAAATTATGTAATCACGAATATATATACTATGATATTAAATTAGAAAGAGTGAGAACGATTTTAACAAATGGGAGTCTCTTTGACTGATTTGACCGATATTATTTTTAGAAAAATTTTATGATACACCTAAGTAATCTTGATCAACAAAAATTCCTTAAAAATTAGAATATTTTAATAGAATAAAGCGTTTATTTAAAATTCCACACGTCTGTTTCTATTTGCATTAACTTTTTGAAAGTAATTATCAAAGTATTTAAATAAAACAAATATATCTTAATTGTATCACTGAGCGTCAGTATATTTCACAATTTTCGGTAAAAAAACCATAAAGTAGCATCATTATGAACGGATATAAAATAAAACGAGTGATCTAAATGTAGATATATGTGAAAAGCTCACAAAATAAGGGCGTTAGTGGCCCTATCGTCTCCATCGCTCAGAAACAAGAAATATGAGCCAATCACTGCAAAACACTAGACATCTACAATTTTTTTATTAAGATTGACTTGGCTTTGATTGCAACTTGAACCAAGCGAACGAACGAATTCCAAAGTTCCATCATACATGACGGTATTGCGGCAATTCGATGACGAAAAAGATAACACAAAACGTTTTTGGTCCAATCCAATGTGAGTTTTTCCGTTTAATCAAGGAGCCATCTTTCCGAGTGAAACTTACTTCAATGACGTCATCAGCATTTTTGATTTCGTGTGGTTCGATGAAATCCAATTAATGGGTGTTTGATATGTTATATGCGTAAATTATAATTATATATGGTGGCATATGCAGAATAGCTAGACATTGAGTCGATAAGATATGAAAAATGTTTTCGCTGCTATCTAGAACTACTGTGATTATTTTGCCTAATTGTTTCCGATAAAATCTAGTAACAATATATTGTAATTAGGTCAATTAATTGACAAAATAGGTCTGGAAGAAATAAAATGTCCAGAACTTCGAACACTATTTTTATGGTTCACAGTTTGGATAAAAAATGTTGTTTGTTAGATAGTACTATCTACAAAAACAAAATAAATGGGCCAAATCACTCCTATTTATCGATGAAACTAAAACATTCTCAACTTGATGAATGGCAGATATTTAGACAATTTTGAAAGAAGCAAAAATTTGACACCAAAATAGTTTTCATTCAAATCAGCTGCGTCAAACAAATTGAAAATGACGAAGTTTGAAAGCAGCTTCACGAAATTACGGCACTATTTAAACATTTTATCTTAACTGGATCTAAAACAGACAGTACATACTACGATCTACGGAAACCGTGATCATCCCAAATAAGAAAATGTGGTTTAAGTGCGACCCTTGAGGCCCACACGACAAACTTCCCAGTAGAGTGAATAAAAAGCTATAATTTGCTTTTATTATTAATTACTATTATTAATAATTACTATTAATAAACATTATTATTCTAAATTAATATAATTGCTTTTATTATTTTTATCAATTTTTTATCTAACCATAAAAGCTTTGGTAGAGGAAGACGTCTCCACCACCTGGTCATCCTCTACCAAAGCCTCGGCAACCTTGTCCTCTTCGTCTTCATCATCCTTCTTGTCCTCCATCTCGGCCTCGGAATCCACAACTATTATTGAGGGTATTTAATTATTGTTTAAAATAATCATTCGTTATTAAGAATTTTTGACCGTTACTGAATAATTATAATTGACTTTATATATACAATATCAAATTATAACTAATATTATTTGATTGTTATTAACAATATTAAATTATTTATAACAATATCCAAATATCCCCAAACCTGAATAATTATAATTGACTTTATATATACAATATCAAATAATAACAAATATTATTTGATTGTTATTAACAATATTAAATTATTTATAACAATATCCAAATATCCCCAAACCTGATAATATAAGTTTGGAATTTTATAAATTAATCTTTATTTTTTTTTAAATAACATTTTTTACCAATTTGATCACAATTTTGCTAAAACGCACAATAATAACAACATAACTATGAAGGTATTTGGTATCTACACGAATTAATAGTGCGTATCAACAGTTTAAAACTAAGAAATTTTAAGTCGTTTTTTCAGTTTTTTCATCCTAAATAAAAAACGGCTCAACCGATTTTGCTGAAAAGTCATTCAGTTTTAAGTTACATGATTACGCGTCAAATGAAACTGGTCCCACGTGAATCCAATCTTTGGTTCTTGAGATAATCGAGACGAAAAATTATTCCGAACGCACATACATACGTACATAAGTACATCCGCACATACGCACATCCGCACATATGTACATACACACTCACAGACATCTCTCTAAAAACGATGGATTTGGATTCTAGAGACCTTAAAACGTGGAGATATGTGAAAATTTGGGATTCGCAAAATCGACCCCATTACAATTACTTCCCATAGGGAACTGGGAAGTTAAAAATTCTAACTAATAAACCTCCAACGTAGTATTTTATCACCACAACGAATTTTTTTATGCTTTCATTCGGAAATATTCACGAACAAACAAATATATTGAAGAATTTGTTTTATTGAAAACAACGTAATTCTGATCGCCCTGCTTTAAAAATGAAAAAAGTATTTTCGCTATTCTAACGAAAAAATTCAATTCCAATTTCTAATTCGAAGTCAACGTCATCGGCTCTATAGCTCTATAGTCTCGTACTGAAATACTACATTTCTAAAACAAACCAATGTACCCCCTTATTTTTTCTATAATTCATCACATGCATCGACTATTAGATTTACTAATTTGAGGACCACTAAAATTGACTACGGTGTCCATGAAATTACTGCTTCAGCCTGACGAAAATTTATCGAAGGAAACTTTAATGAAATTTCACTCTAACAAAAGTATCATGATTTTACGTTTGAAAAGTCCTTTAGAATTTTCTCAGTATGCTGATAAACATCGTGAAAGAAATTCGTAAAGTCTTCATCTTGTAGCAAAAGACCCTTCACTCCAACTTTTTCAAAAAAATATGATTTAGATTGAAAAATGAGAAACAAACAAACATTTTCAGTTTTAATAAAAACGTCTTGCATTAAAATAAACTGATTTCTTAAGGCGCAAATACCAAATCAATGAAAAATCGGCTACCTTAAATTCTAAAAATTAAATTTTTCTGATATTTTATTATTGCTTCTTCTTTAAAAAAATACGTTTCACTCACATTTCATGATTAACATGTCGTGTTTTTAGAAAAAATCAGTAAATTATCTATTTCGTACGAGACCAAAACTAAAAGTCGCCTCAAACAATGCGCACTGCTATCCGCACTCTATCATGCACTCGCGTTGTTATTGGTTGCTCATGGACACTATACGATGGCTGCGGGAAATGAATCGCAGCTATCACCTCACGTTGCTTGCCCACATGCAAAGCACGATCTCATCTAGCATGCCGACATTTCGAAATACACGTAATTTGACTCAAAAAGTTTTTTAGTAAATTTTCCAATATTAATCTTGTTTCAGAAGAAACAACATACGAGTATATAACTAGTTGGAAAATTCATTCGAAAATATGTATAACGAAAATTAAAGGCCGTTTCAAAAAAAGGCTTTCCCGCCATCGAAACATTTCAATGTTTATGGAATAAATTGGAATATTCAATATTACTTTTCAATTCTCGTATCTTAGATAATGTAGAAACATGAAGAAATACATTGTTTTACAATACCGCTTCATGTTTTACAACTGAAATTCCTCTCTATACTTAAAAAAAGCTATTATGTGATTTAATCCCACTAATGTTTTTCATTTTCTCCATGTCCGAAGTATAAAATGAAAAATAGATTAAAGTGACTTTAAAACTAAATGAACATTAATAAAACTAATTTTATTACATCAACTACGCTGTCAAAAAATAATGCTCGTGACTAATATTCGAGAAATGTTTCCTATAGTTCAACACGATATGAGAATGTTCTAATCAACTGTTGCAAATAGTTACTTGTATTGATATATTTGTGTACTTCCTGCCTTTTAAAAAGTCAACATGTCACTGGAATCAATGTTTTTCTATGAACATCGATCAAAATCAACTGAAGTTAGTTTTTAACATTCATTTCTCATTATCATGGCTTGTAAGACAGTCATGAAAGCTGATAAAGTTTTTACTTATTTTTTTTGAAACGTATTGCGTGCCACAAAAATAGATAAAAAACATTCGCAGCCAAGAATCTCGCTTCGAAAGATTGATAGTAATTTTGTAAAGCACTTTTGATTTGACCTTGTTAAATACTGAATCGAATGCAGCTGTGTAAAATTCCAAAAATTAAGTTATGATTAACATCAAAATGAATTTTCATGGTTTAAAAAAATATTTTCGGGGATATTAAAATGACAAATACATTTTCTAACGTGCGCATGTGAATTTCAAAGCTCCTTATCATTAAATCTAAGTGCGCTCAACGAAGTGTGAAAATCGTATGGTCCGAACAGGAGCTCATTTTTGATTTGATCTAAACTTTGGCGGCAGCAATAAAACTGATGTACATTTAATTGCAGTTGAATGAAGCTCGCCAGCTGTAAATAATTTTATTTTTCGAAAATGGCACATAAAATGTTTATTGCTCCTACTGTTAAGTTGCTGCTCAAATTTTATTTAGAACAATTGCTATTACTTAAATTGCTAGTACGTTTATCATGAAAATTCGAATGTGCTTTCATCGCAATGTGCCAAAAGTGCTTATTTTCTGCTGTAATTAATAACTCATCCTCAATTAGCACGTTAAAGTCATCAATATTTTATTGTGGAAGTTGTCTTCTGTCTGACTTGGCAAATTTTATGTTTCCAAAACTTCGTAGTACGCTTACTGCGGGCTTTTTTCAGGAGGAAGTTGGTATAGTCCAGTAAAATTGCTTTTAAGTGACCAACCCTACGATTTTGGTAAGCAAATGAATTTTATTGTAATATATATACATATACATACATATATATATATATATATATATATATATACATATACATATATATTATATATATATAATATATACATATATATATATATATATATATATGCAAGTGGTTTGTTCATGAATTCAAATTCAGTTTTGGAGTTACAGTAGAATTATTATTTCTGTTTACATTTGAAAATTGTAATCCTAAAAGACGAAGGCTTTTGCACGACCCAAAAAAAGGTGGTTGTTATAAGGCTACACATAACTTCCCCGCCATGGAAAACGGGCCGCTTTTCCAAACCGAACAGCTGAACTACCATATTATGTATTCTGTATAACCTGGCTAGCATATCGTGTCAAATGATGTCTATACATAGTAATATTCTGCAAAAGTGGTTCAATAAAGAATGTGGTTTCTCTTGCGCTTTGCCTTTATCCGATCAATTACTATTTGAACTTCTAAGTTAAATTCTGCTGGAATTCACTGAGCTCTTTTCGATTGCTAAAATAACTTGTTTTTTTCTGTTTTCAGGGGATTCAATACTCAACGAAGCGTGAAATGTAAGTTTTTGCTAGTACGCAAGATGGCTTGACTAAAACGATGATCAATATTTATCTATAGATTTACAGAGTAGCACAAGATAATAAAAGTTTTTGATTTATTTATATTGCTTTCATTCCGTTTCACAATAAACATGTCCAACAAATATATATTTAGGATATTTTTAGCATAAAAGCTTCACTATATTTGTCTGATTTCTCATTCGCATTTTCATGCTGGTTTTCATAAACAATTTCATGATTTCTTTTTATTTTCAGTGTGTAACAATGATCTCATTCAGTGAAAAGAATAGGAGATAGTGGGAAAATTGTTTGTGTATTTTTATAAAATATGAGAAGAGACTAAAAAGTTTTGAACCTAGATATATATTATATATTATTTTAAAACTGCTGATAGAAATGTTAAAAATTTGTTTTTGATTAAATCTCCCTCTAATTTAATGCACTTCTTACATTTGTCAATAAGGGATTTTAACCCAGTGAAAATATATTCGCTATCTTTGCCTTCGGCAATGCTCGTCCACCACCGTCACCATTTCTTCGTCACTCGAAAATCTTTGTCCTCGGAAATCTTTCTTCAAATAAAAAAAAAACAGGAAATAATCACTAAGTGCTAGATCTGAACTATATGGTGGGTCGTTGGTTTCTTTAAACCCTATCTTGACCAGGACACGCCCTGCAACTGGCGAAGTGTGCATGGATGCATTGTCCTGGAAAAATAGGACTCCTTTCGTCAGTTTACCTCTCCTTTTCTCGACAATCACTTGACGCACTTTTATCAACAATGCGACGTAATAGTCGCCGTTCATTGTGGTTGTTTAGGAAGATATTCGATGACAGAATCTCTTCACAATTCAAAAAAACAGTGGTCATGAGCTTGAATGCCGATTTTTCCAATTTGAATTTTCGAGGTGGCTTTTCTCCATTTTCTATCCACTGCAATTACTCCTGTTTTGACTCTGGATCGTACTGGATCCATGTTGCCAAGGCGAGAAAAAACGTTGTCAGGATTATCGCCACAGATGACCCAAACTTCTGCGAAGTTATGACCCGACGCTACTTGTCCGTCAAAGTGGACCTTTTTGGGCACACACCTTTGGCATGTGCAAATGAATATGCAAAGTGCAACCGAGTCGTTCCTTACTAATGCCTATGGCTTCAGCAATCTGCCATAATTTGATTCGCTGATCTTCTAAAACAAGTTTTTTTTCCTTTTTTCAATATTTTCGTCAGTAATGGCAGTGTTTGAACGTCCAAACCTAGTATCATTTTCTAGCGACTCCATACCAAGTTTGAGTTCTCGGCTCCAACGTTTTATGGTGACAAATAAAGGTACAGACTCCCCATAAACTGTAGACATCTCTTTAAATATTTCCGTCGGCGTTTGGTTCTGCTTTGTGTGCAGTTTTATGACAGCTCTGTACTCCAATTTCGTACAATTCACGGATGACTCTGACATGGTGATGTTTACGATTCAATTACTAAAAGCGTAATGCTGCTGATGACATCAAACTGGGTATTCGTACTACTGAGGGTATTCGCAATTAAGGGCATGCAGTGCGAGACATTAGTGACACTTAAAGGCACCTAGGCTCAAAACGTTTCAGCCTCTCCTCGTATCTAAAATTTAAATATTCATAAATTAATTTTTAAACTTAGTCGTTTACATTGATGTAAATTCGTTAGCCGTTTTACGATTCTTTTCTAGTAGGTAATCTCAAAATTGCGTGCTTTAATCCTTGCGAAAAAATACTAATTTATTGCTTTTAAATATTTGCCTAAAAATTTATGATATTATTATGATCCACTTTTTTTGATTATTTTGAACCACGAAAACGTCCTTGACCTTTCGTTCCATATCGTCAAATAAAATATTATTTAATCTATGATTGGAAAGATCAAAAGTACTTCTATCAACCCACAAAATACTTTTCTATTATTTTCACTCTCTTCAAATCAAATCAATTATCTAAGCTTTCGATCTGCAAATAGACTCGTTTCTTCCAGGGCAAGTGTATTTCTGATATCAGGCCAAAGTGTTTTCTCTTCACACGCAATGTGGGCTCGTAGTCCTCTTGTTGTCAGCTTGAATTCTGGTCACTAGAAGTTAGAACGTTACTCTGGCGACATGACATCGCTTAACAACAATAGACGAAAACACAATTATAGCCCAGACAGCTTAACAGATAAAACAGCACTTTACGCTATAGTGAGCACTAAATGTGTTCAGTGTGTCCTCTTAAAGCAACTCTAAACGAAAGTGTCACAGAGAATTTGACGGAATGTTGCCGACATCCTTTGTTGGATGGTGCATGGGCCGCAGGACACCATCGGGATTTGAGTTGAATATTTGATGCAGCGAAAACAGTTAGTAATGATGTCAGAATTCTCATTTTTCGGATTTATTTAATATACGGATTATTCAGTCGCGTGTTCTCTTGATAAATGACTTTTATTCTGTGTGTAGAGTCTGTGAAAATTTTTCTACTTAGTTTTAGGAGAAGAAAAACAGTGTACAAAAATGTAAAATAGGAATGAGAAATTCAGTTTTGTCATCAAAGAATCATCAACAGCTCTACTCTACGATTCAGTAAGCATTAATTCCGAAAATTGTAGAGATGCTCAAGTCTTTATCTTACCCCTATTAAAAATATTGCTGAGACTAAATCAGCAAATACTCGACAGCATTGGAAAATCGTCAAGGAAGTTTGGACTATAAAAGTTGACACTTGTTGCCAAAATCGTTCAGATTCGATGCAACATCCCAAAAAAATAGAAATTTCTGGGATATCGACATTTCGACTTTGAACTGTTGTATCCTTTAATTTTTTTCAGATTTTCAAGCACTCCCATTATTTTGAACAAGTGAGAAATACACATGAATAAACAATTAATTTAAATTTATTCATTGTTTAAATTACTATACATATGTTAGCAGTATGTTTTGTTTTGCTACTTATATGTATGCGAAACAAGCACATGTAGTTTTCTGCACATATCATTTGCAATTGCAAAAAATTTAAATGAACAAAAATTGAAGGTTTTTATTTTGATAAACATCGCTCCTATCATTTTGAACACAGCCGTAGGTAGTTATTGACGTGTCGCATTTTTTTAACGCCTTAAAAGTAGAGGAGATGCTTAGCATATTTTTTATTTGACATCTCTCATAAGCAAGAATGTCTGAAATTCGTAGTGAAACTCATTAAGATCTTTATTTGCACGATTAACTAGTTTGTAGTATATATTTTACGACAGCGTTTAAAATAATAAATAACAAGCCGTGAGGTGCGACCCTTGAGGTCCACACGGTCAACTTCCCAGTTATATCTACATAGATATTAAAAATATCAAACACAATAATAATTATGGAAATAATACTACTTTTAATAATAAAAGTTTACCTCTCATAAAAGTTAATGGAATGACTTAATATAAATGGTAACATCTACGCGAGTTCAATTGAGGCACAGTTTTACAAAAGGGTACAGTTCCAAAAAACTGAATTTTCGGGAATCAAAAAAAACAATTATACTCTTGGCATTTTCATTTTTGAAAAATTGAATTGTTGATAAATTATCTAGAATGTAGCGAGATTGTATTTATCTATCAACATGATTCAATTACCTGTTCCATCAGATGGGAAGTTGACTATGAAATTGGGGAGGTTTCGCAAAACGGTACACATCCAATTTCTATACCGTTTTGCAAAGCCATTTCCACCCTAGCCCAAGAGATGGGTTTTCTATTGATGCTATTTGATTTAATTTAATTTAAATCTCACTGTTATGTGATGTTGTTGACACATTGGTATCAATTTTATTTATAGGAAAATAATATAAAATATGTAACAATTTGAAAAAACTATAGAAATAGTACCGTTTTGAAAAAACTTCATGCTTTTAAGGCGGGATTCGTCCCGTTTCAACGAACCGGAACGTGACCATTCGATTCCTCGTGAAATTTTACATGAAAATCGATATCAAACTCGATTTTTTTGATTTTGGCACTTATACCCTTTTGCAAAACTGCGCCTCAATTGATTACGTAAAGATTTTCGTGGATTGGTTTGATTGATTATTCCCGCGGATCAATCGGAGGGGGGACAGGTTACAAAGCCTTTTCTACGTTATTTGTTATTTTCATATCGATGCTTCAAGGACAAAACAGCGCTAGCAAAAATGAATGCAGTTTTTGTTATTACGACAACTGAAGAGATTTTGTCGCGTGATGGCCATTTTGAATAGTTGCGGTCAAAACCGCTAGCACTTCGGCATAATTAGTGAATTTGTATTTTTTCACGATTTTACATCAATGAAACTAATAATTATTTCTTATTTTCTGTTGGTTTTGAGAAACATTGATTATGCAGTCAAAAATAGGTTCAATTGCATGTAAAAAGTAAAATATATGTATTACAAATGATGAAGGAAGTAATTGAAATCTTACGAATACTCAAGAACAAAACTCCTAAAAACTACAATTTTTATTTGATGAAAGCTTTTCAAAGCATATGATCTTAAACAGTGTTGACTACAAAACATTTTACCATTCAAAACGTTGATTGCCACAATTGCAAATTTGATGTGATTTGTATTGGTTTTCAAAATTTAAGCAGTTTTCATTAAAGTTAAAACACGGTTCTGTGAAGACTATTAAAAATCTCCGCAAATTATGCAAATAATAATAAACTTTGATTGACTTTACAACAATGTCTTTAGAATAAGAGATTTAAGGTATAAAAATTTGTATGAACCCTTTTCACATGGTGACTTTGAATGTTTTTTTTATTTTTTATTCAATTTGTTTTAAAATCATGAGGAAATATTTTACTGGTCTCTCTACAGGAATTGATAAAAGTATATAAATTTTGTAAACATTTTATTTATTTTTATTATTACGATGTTAATTTTATTAATTATTAATTAATTTTTTTATGAAAAAAACCACTAATTTTCAATATGTTTTTATTAAATTAAAAAAATGGCTGTGAAGATTTTTTGTTTAAATTTAAAAACATCATTAAAATGTTAATACGCGTCGATGGACACCTTGATGATGCAAAGATTGTATTTGGTTCTCGAGATATAATGAATGACATAAATGTCCATGAAGGTCATGATGACTTTTAATGATTTTTTATTTTTAATTTAATTATTTTGTAATCATGAAAAAAAGTTTTGGTGCTTTTTTTACAAGAACTGTTTGTAGTATATAAATTATATAAACATTGATTACTGCGTCTTGAAAATCAGGTTAAAAATTTGAAGTTTTTGAAATAAAACCCAATTTTTTGCACATTTTCTAAAAATTAAAAAACGGCTCCAACGATTGTTTTAAAAATTTGAAAGAATCACGTAAGTATTAATAGGCGTCGATTGACACCTTGATGAAGCAAATCGTATGTTTGGTTCACGAGATATAGCGCATGACAGGGTTGACCTTCAAGGGGTGAAAACAGCAACTCCCCCCCACCCGAAATTTCCCAAAAAATAATCAGCTCTTAAGATTGCAAAGACGCTTCGATTGACACAAAGAAGTCGATACAACTTTGTTTACGTGAGTTATGCTCGTAGAAAAACTGTCCACGAACGCACGTACGTACGTACGTACATACTCACACACATACATACTTCTTTCTAAAAACATAAATATACTCGTAAGATCTCAAAACGTAAAGATATGTTGAAAATTTCAATTTCGATTTTCGAGGCGATTACAAGAACTTCCCATATACTGGGAAGTTAATAATTGTCAGTGCTTAAATCTTGAATAAAAAAGTTAAGCATAAGTAAGATGAATGTAATTTTTATTTACAATGATGCTGTAAGGATCTGAGCCAGTTTTAGCGGCATGAGAATTTTCGCTGAATACGAACTTTTTTTCCGTCTATTTGACTAGACTACCATTCCTGCATTTCTCCCTTTGAATCATCTTTTTTCATTGGATTTCAGGAGCTTAAGAGCTTCAAAGGCATGAATTGTGTTGGCAAATCGTTTGCTCCGTGGAATTGAAAATTTTCAAAAACAATGGTGGTTGGCCTTAAGTATATTATAGATCCACTACAAGAGCAAAAACTAATTGCGAGCGGCGATTATGGAACCTATAGGCAACGGTTCTTTGAAGCTACCTTTATAAGTGCTATTCAACCAAGCTATCAATATTCTTCATACGCCTGGTATTCAGAATTTCATTGAGTGTCTTACAATAGCCTACAGCATGAAACGTTGACAATAAAATTTTTGCATTACTGCAAACAATGTTAGATAAGTGTGAGCTAGTTAAAACCAGCTAGTTAAACGCATCAGGACTAATTCAATTATTTTTCCTGATTGTAGAACACACTGTGCAACCTATATCCCTTAATGTTTCGATACAATCAACAAAATCAACCATTGCGAGTTCCTGTGAATAAAATTTACACAACTTGGTAATATGATGAACGTGAGTCTTATAGATATTAAGATGCATGTTTGTTCTTATTCAGATGCATTGAACTAAAAAGTAACATCTGTCTTGTCCACTTTTATTACTATTCATTGCATTGTTCTGATAAGTAGCATCTACATATATTGCCTTTAGAATTTGTCAACATGGAATTCTAGTCTAGAAACCAACTAACGGTGTAATCGGTTTTTCCCATGATCAAGTTGTACGTATCATGTTATTTACAGGTGCTAGCTGGTTGTAATAAAAAGATGCATCAAGTCGCAACTCGAAGTTGCTGCTATCGAATAACATGGTTCGCATCAGATACATTTCCATCCACAACTGTTTGAAAAATATGGACAACCTGCTTGTGGCCGCAAAAGAGCTAACTGTGCCTACGTCGATGAGTCGCATTTGCAGTCCTTTCACGTAATATGAAATGCATATGTATTAAAGATAGTATAATGCAAAGTTACACATTTCGTAGAATGGAAATTTGCAGTCTATTTTAGGAAAAACGAAATTTAAATTTTCAATTTTACGAGTCCATAAATTACTAGTGAATGATGTCGACAACAAGATCTAAGCGAGATAAAACAAAGTCAAAACTTTTGATTATAATTCAGCATTTGAATTTCAAAAATTTCACACCAATGCGATCTGAATGTTGACCGTATTTTTATGCAAGATTTTTTTCTGCACGAATGTCGTTAAGAATTCGTGATTATTTGATTCATTATGTTAAAATTTGCTAAAAAATTCTGTTTTATTGAAGACTGGTGCCTGAAAGAAAAAAACATACGTAATCCGATTTCGTAGATTTTTCTGCCTGCTCGATAAAATAAGTAAGCTGGATTAATTTTCTGAACATAATGTGTTTTTATTTACAATAAAAAGTACCTGTTCGTCTTGAAGTGTTCTGCATGAGGTCGAAATTTAACCAACAAATATTATCATAACTATGAGAATGTAATAGAATCATATTCAACTGGCCAATTTTCGCATTCTTATGAAAATAAAATAAACTTCTAATATATAAAGTGGATGAAATTGTATCTAATCGATTGTTCTCAATACAGAGCCGTGTCTCAATAGCTGCCATAATTTTATTATAATCAGCTCGTCGTATCCCTCTGTTCAACTCATCTTCCTGTCATATACATTTGCTCCAGTGGCAGCTGGATTTGCAGCTCAACGAGGCTATTATTGATGACATTGATATTCACTATCATGCGCTACCAGCTTCCGTAAGTAGAGCAATGGCTCGACAATAGCCTCCACTTTATCATTTACTAGAAGCTAATTATGTTGTTGTCATGAAAGTACGCAACAATAGTATTCATTATATCGCTCCTATTGATCAGTTCAGTTTAGATGTTTGTATAGTTTCTGGAAACAGGAAATGAGACTCGCATTTTGAAACATAATTATAGTAATTTCACGTCCAGGTAAACGTTAAGATCAAATCGAAAGCATTTTTGTTGTTTCGACGGACAAACTAGGGCATCTCATTATTCTATTGCTGCAATAATTTCTATTTTCATCATCAGTTTTAACGCTCAAACTGAATTTTACAGATAATTTTCTATTTATTTTCTTATCTGAAAATCGGAGCAAGCACTCTTGAAATATTAAATTTGTGTCTGTTTCAAGAATTTTCTTCTCGTGTCATTCTCAGCTGTTTGAAAGTTTATATCTTCTACTGCAATTAAACATTGCCTCAATTAACACTAGTTGGCTCGACAAGCAATTCTTTCGTTTTTAACTTCCCAGTATATGGGAAGTTTTGTAATCGCCTCGAAAATTGAAATTGAAATTTTCAACATTTCTTTACGTTTTGAGGTCTATAGAGTATATATAAAGTGTTTTTAGAAAGGGAGATGTATGTGTGTGTGTGTGTGTACGTACGTACGTACGTTCGTGGACACTTTTTTCTACGAGCATAACTCACGTAAACAAAGTCGTATCGACTTCGTTGAGGTGTCAATCGAAGGGCCTTTGCAATCTTAAGAGCTGATTAGTTTTTGGAAAACTTCGGTTGGGGGGATTTGCTGTTTTGCCCGTTTGAAGGTACTTTCTGTCATGCGTTATATCTCGCGAACGAAACATACGATTTCCTTGATCAAGGTGTCAATCGACGCGTATTGAGATTTATGTGATTCTATAAAGTTTTTAAAATAATTCCTGTAGCCGTTTTTTAATTTTTTAAAAAAAAAGTGCAAAAAATTAGGTTTTTTTAAATAAACAATAAATTTTTAACCTGATTTACGGAAGACAGTATTCAATTTTTATAAAATTTATTTACTTCAAGCAGTGCTTGTAAAAACAACATTAAAACTTTTTCTCATTATCAAGTAAAAAATTAAATAAAAAATAAAAAATCATTAACAGGCATCATGATCTTCAAGGTCATTTCTGTCATGCGTTATATCTCGCAAACCAAACATACGATTTACATTGTCAAGGTGTCAATCAACGCGTATTGAAATTTTCGTGAATTCCTCGAATTTTAGAAAAAATTCGTTGGAGCCGTTTTTTAATTTAAGAAAAACAGTGCAAAAAATTAGGTTTTTTTAATAAACAATAAATTTTTAACCTGATTTACGGAAGAATGAATTCAATTTTTATAAAATTTATATACTTCAAGCAATGTTTGAAAAAACTTCATCAAAACTTTTTCTCATGAAAGCAAGAAACATTAAATAAAAAATAAAAAATCATTAACAGTCATCATGATCTTCAAGGTCATTTCTTCCATTCACTATATCTCACGAACCAGATATAATATTTGCATTATTAGGGAGTCAATCGACGTGTTTTAACATGTTTTTGAATATTTTAACATTATAAAAATACGTTTCAGTGGTTGTTTTAATTTAATAGAAGAAAATGCAAAAACTTAGGGTTTTTTCTATGAAAAATATTTTTGAAACCTGATTTGCACAACACAGTAATAAATGTTTATAAAATTTATACATTCCTATCAGTTTTTGAAGAGAAACCAGCAAAACTCTGAAAAAATTCAATTAAAAATAAAAAAATCATTCAAAGTTACCAAATGAAAAGGGTTCTTCCGAATGATACTACCTTATATCTTTTATTCTAAAGACTTTGTTGTAAAGTCAATCAAAGTTTCAAAATGTTTGGATAATTTGAGCAGATTTTTAATAGTTTTTGCAGTCTTTTCATAAAAATAAGCGGCTTAAATTTTAAAACCATCAAAATTTCAATCAAATTTGCATTTGTCGTAAGGGTCGCACTTCGCGGCTTGTTATTTTTTTGTATTCCCGTATATTTAAACGCAACGTCTTATTTTAATTTTGGCTTCGTACATTTTGTTGTTTTTAATGAAAATACATTTCAACATTTACATCGATTGTCACTTTTAAAGATTAACTGTATTGATTTTTTTCTTTTTTTCTTGAAAGTAATTCAAAGTTTTTGGTTATATGAAAGCTTAGCATGCCAGTTTAAAAAAATGTGGTCTAATTTAGCTTTCCTTATTGTTTGTCTTTTCCTAATTTTATAAAAAAAATAATTTAGGATACACAATTTGATGGATTATCTGTTTCATTGTAAACGACTAATAGGCCTACGTTCTTGAATATTTTTGAATGATTAAGCAAAAAAATTCACCTTTCGATGATTAATGGAAAATATATTCTTTTAAATGATTGCCGCGGCTCGCTTGCTTATCATCTTAAAAAAATTTACAGTACGTTCTCAATTGCTAGATAAATGTTCTTCTTAAGTGCATCAATGTGTCTTTAAAGTAACAAAGAATTAACATTTTTGCATAGCAAATAGTCCGAAGACTTCTAATCGCAGCCGCGAGATACCCAATTAACGTCTCTGAAACGCTTGACCATACGATTAACGAATCAGTGCTATATGTGTCTATTGTTTTACGGCTGATGTAGACCGCTAGGTCATCATGCTAAAATTAAAGTTTGCCCAAAACCTAATCGTCTAAAAGCGTCCATAAAAAATCATTTAGCTTGTCACTGCCGCGCATTCTATGGACAGTAAAACTGTTTCCCTATTTTGTTGTAAAACTAATAGAAACCAATGAAGCCACTACTCCAAAATTACCACTAAGCAGCCTGTCCATTAAGACATTGGCTTCTCATTCGAAAAAAATCATTCCCGCTTGATTTATAGTCCTCTCAAAAGCACTGCCCATTGCACCCGGTCAAGTTACTAAAAAGGGGCCTTGAATAATTTTTACCGAAGACCGATATTGATTTTTACCCGAAGACCGATATTGATTATTAGTATTGTTATTTTAAAGCATAAACTATTACATTGAGGATCATAGTTTACAAAGATGATTGAACTTATATTATTGGAATTTTCGGGGAGTACTGTATATTTGAATGGATCATAAAATGTAATATATATGAATGAAATTATTACTTATATCTCCGTTACTACATAGCGTACGGGCCAATATCGAGAGCAACAGCGATTCCGAAAGCAGGAACTACTTAACAATGTCGAAATCTTAAAGATTAAATAGTATTAAAACAGTTTAGTGAATATTTGATGCTGGTGAAACAAGTACAACAATTTGCACTTTTCGAAAGGTAGGTATGACAAATGGAGAAGTCGAACCAAAACTCGAAGATGTGACACAAGACGACATTCACGACGTGGTCATCATCCAAGAGAAGAATCTTATCTCATTCGGAACGGATCTGCAATATTGCTCGCGAAGCATCCTTGCTGTCAAATTCGACCTTGTTGAATCCATCGTTAGCAGTGAGTGCAGTAATTTTTCCGGTAGGTGTTTCCACTATGAAAGGAGAGTTCGCGGCGAGCTACAGATAACATCACGAACGCAAAAGCACAAAAAAAGAACAATTTGACAAATGTTTGGACAATTATGTCAGTTCTCCACACGAAAAGGGTGCGATCAGAAAATGGCCCTCGGTGAATTCATCAGTGCTTGGTCAAAGTTCAAGTACTCTCCAAATGGTCATAAATAAAAACGCTATTTTTCAATCCATAAATGAAAGTTATTGATTCGATTCCTCCTTTTTATTACGACAAATAAACCACTGGTGAACACGCGCGGCGTGAAGATAATAATTAATTATTTTTTTCTTGCCATCCGAGTCTTTTTCGCAACGGACGAGAATCAACACTGCTTAAGGTTTTTCATTTTGGAACGTTAAATAGACGACCAAATATCGGATGATTCAAATGACTATTGCTTCTTGCTTGCTAGACTTAAATGGATAGTAGTATGGCGGACAAAAATCACAGTGAACCGGAAAAAAGAATTTGGGAAACACCAGTACGAGGATATAAGCGATGAGTGTTCAAGACAGTGCGAAATTAAGGAATAAGGAACTAAGAAAACGTGAAATCGAGGATATTAGTGAGAAGTCTTCAAATCAGTGGAAGACAGGAGGAGGCGTCGACGACGAAATCTCAACAAAAAGTTGCTTTGGTAGTGACCAGACAATGATAGTAAATACCCACATTCCATTTTTCTTATTTGACGTTCGGTTCCCTGTCTTTTCCTTGCGTGAATCGTTCCGTATGTAGAAAACCAACAATTCTATGGAATCCCCTAGGGAAGTTAATTTGCAAGTGATGTCATTCACTTGATCCGAAAAACTTCTCACTTCAGATCATCTTATTGTTATTGCGTTTCGTTTGACACCTCACTCCGTACGCCTTTTTCTTCGTGAGATATCGTTCTTGATAGAAATACCTATAAACAAATGTAGACGAAGACGTTGATACCTTATTTTCAAACATTATTTTAAAGTATTCCAGAGACCACGAAACATAAAGGACAGGTTGAAAATCTTTGGTTGGATTTTTGGACCAATTACAATGACTTCAAGTCAAAAATCAAAAATATTAAGTAAATTAAATAATATATTCAAAGTTTTCTAATACATCCAAAATGAGTTCCCATAGCAAAATATATTCTAAAAATTCAATGTCATCATGAAATTATAAAAAAAATCACCATTCCTTTTCATCTTAGACAAAAAATTTAAATAATTCACCAGGATATGCTATGAATAACAAACATGGCTAATCACATTGGTCGTAGATAGATTGGATATGCAAACAATTAATTAAAACCGAAAAAACGCCCTCGTTTTTATTTTCTCCATACCTAATTCTTATTGAAATCATTTCAAAATCAGAGATGATAACAAGGCTTTTACGAAAATATGCTTTAGCAACATTATGCGCACAATGTTCAAATGAAAAATGTCAAAGATTATCATTTCAAAGTGCAATACATCTTAGCGTTTGAATGGAATATAGTCAAATTAATGAACGATTTTATGGCGCTACAAAAATAAACGAATATTCGAAACTCAGAATAGAAAAAAAATACCAGGGCTGATATAAAACCATCGAAAAATTGGACGAATTAAACTTGCAAAATCCTGCTCAGTATAAAATTTACTTTTTTCAATCAAGATCTGTTAAGGGGGGAGCCTGCTTTGGACGCTTCAAAAAATCGATGTTTTTTTGTTGCATAAATGTCTTCCTACATTATCCAAGAATGTGTCCGAAAAAATTTCAGAAGCAAATTCGAAATATTTTCGGAGTTACAAAAGAAATAGTGCGCAAGCGACGAGCAGGTATACGAGCAGCCGGATCGCTCGGAGCGCGCGCGCTGCGCCCCTCGATCTATTGTATGTATTATAATGCAAAGGGACTAACGATCCTTCGATACCCTATTAACTGTTCGTAGAAGAAGATCAAGCGTAGAAGATCTTTATGGAGAATCAGAAGGGCAACTCTATGGACCAGGAATCGCTGATTACCATATTGATGCCGCAAGTTCGAGAAAATTACGATTTTTTATATACGAAAACTTTCGCGCGATTTCTCGGCTTTTCATTTTTACGATTTTTCCTAATTGGCGGGAAAGATAGAGAAAAGAATAAACGTCCTATCGTAACGGGACAAAGTGCATTGTATTCGGGATTAAATTTTCTTCTAGTTGAACCTAAAAAACCTTCAGAAAGTTAAGATTAACCTACTTTTTAAACAATCTAAAGTTAATTTTTTATTACAAAAAAGGGAACTTTTATTCTTCAATTTGCGAAAAATTGTTGAATTTTTCACTTTATCTGGAATTTTCTTGGTTTAACTAAAAACTATACTATTGAAAAATAAAAAAAATTGGTTCCTTTGTTTCAAATGGAAATTGCGACCAGAATCTTTCCCGTCACACGAGAAATACATACTCGAGGCGCCTCGGCGAAATGCTTGTACGGAGAATAATATTACATGTATCTTAATAAAAAAAATTGAGGAGACTCCTCAAATATGTAATAATAAACGCTGCAAGTTTCGTTTTAATCGGATATTTTTTCCCTCCCAAAAAAAATCTCGAAAATGTCGATTTTTTAAAGCGTCTAAAGCATGCTCCCCCTTAAGAATTCGAACATGTTTTTATTTAAAGATATGAATCTAAACTTATTTCCAAAGCTCGCAAAATATGTTATATCAAATTTAACAACTGCCTGAAGTGTATCAATACTGAAGACAATAATAAAAATTCGAACACAATAAATCGATTTTTTATGCCTTGACACATAGAGTTATTATTTAAAAATATAATCAACAATAATCTTTTAAATAATATTAAAATATAACACATTATAACCAGTTATTGAAATAAATGACAACACAAAGATTTTCTATTCAACTTGTTCATTTTTTTGTTTAATGTATCGGAATGTTTGAAAAAAATTGAAAGCATTTCAAAAAAATCTAGAACTGTTAAAAACAAATCAGAACTAGATGAATACGAAACCAAAACGGAAGTGAAATGAATGTCTTCCATTCGATGCCTTATTTATCACATTAATTGCACCAACTTTATATTATCGTTAGTCTATCGCTTTCTAAAGAATTGTTTAGAATAGGGTTTATGAATTACAGAATTTATTTCGTAATGGGACACATTTCATGAATAATATTCAACTTTCCATAAGCTCGATCAAATGTTTGTCAACCCTGACTTCGGTTCTCGCTTGATTTCTAGATTCTTTTGATTCGCACATTTTTTTCCTTTGCAACATTGGCTGTTGGAGTCTCGTTTTAACTCATTAATACGTTTGTTTGTTTTTTGTAAACTACATATTGGTAGATAGGCATGCAAAAAAACTGAATGAATTTGGTAGTTTTTTTATGTAAAATATAGTATAAAAGTCCATTTATGTAGCAACAAATTGCCGCATTCCACCTCTTGTTTTCTGGTATCTGAATGATGTTGCGCAGGTCACCAACCAATAAAATTATTCAATGGCAATTAATATATTCCGGATCTAAATATATTTTCAGAGCAATTACGTGAACATTTTTCGACGAGAAGTGTGTTCGTTGTCGAATGCCAAGGTAGTCATGGTTGTCTGCACACATTTACACTTTGCTCTTGCAATTATCAGGTGAACTTCTGATGGTTGAATGAAGCTGAAGCTCTTCAGGTTCGCGATGTAATAAGATCCCATGTCTGATGTGGCAAGGTAGGAGTGCTTCCAAGCGTGCAATGAACGTGACGATAACTGAAATTAAATTGCTGCACATTCTTGCCTAGGACATTTGCATGTCCTTAGTGGAAGCATCAAACCCAACTTGATTGTGTTGCTTCATTTGAGAGGTTTCTCTGCTTGTGGTGTAGAATCTCCAAGCTCATATGCGCATCAGACAGGCTGATGGTGAAAAATATTTCTGTATATAATATTATCGAGGAGAGACATTCGCAAATTTCATTTTTCATCGAGATACAGATTGAAGTTCAATCAGCAAAATCAATAATATGGCCCACTTTAAAGGTGAATGACTTGACTGTCACCAGTATCTATCTATACACTTGATCATATCTGGTGCTGGTAAGCAATCTATTAAGTAAGAGTTTGTTTTTAATTTTGTATCCATGGTTCAAAGACATTGTGTGGTACGAGATGAAATGTAAGATGCTAGTTGTCAGCAGTATACGATAATGAAATATGTACACAGAATGATAGTTGATGCATAAAATAGTGGCTGTTGATCGAATATATCCTTATCTCATACTTGAAGTAGGGTATAATTTTACTACGAAAAATTACAATAATCAAAAATGCTGCGTGATGCAAGAAACTAAGTAGTTAAAAGTAAAACAAACAGCCTATGGCTATGAGTTCGTAAATATAAAAATAGACGTAAAAATTTGCTTGTGGAGCGGTAAAATTTCAAGATCATAGTTAAAGTGCCACGCACTAGCTCAAAATGAAATAGAAACTCCAAAAGGATGAGAGACTGTCTGCAATTCTTTTACTCTCCAAATAATTTTTTTGTTAGGAAAATTATTGACAAGTCCTTTGAGCTCTGTCACTGCACCGATTCTTCTGATGCTAGTCTCCTACAAATATCATTCGTAGTTGCAACAGATTGTTTTCCAATACAATTTTGTGAACTCCTTTAAGAGCTATTTCAAGTCAGCAGATCATGTTGCTTAAGATTTTCGATCAGTACAAGATACGATTTAGGTTAATTGACGATATGTAGAGATTGTGTCAATGATATTCCCGAACATCGACTGTAAGGATCACTTGAGGACATGCTGTGTTGCCTTGTTGAAATTCGAAACTGTAAGATAACTTACAGAATCTTAAGGTATTTGATGTTAAAACGGCCGTCAAAGATTATAATTTTAACAGTTCAATTTTTCAAGCCGTCTCATTTATGTTTTTTGTTTGGACTACACTCTCAAGTTGAATTTAGTGATGTAAAATCCACTGTAAATACGACTAACTTCTTTGACGTAATATCATTAGTAAAAAGAATTGTGTTTCCATTTGTTGGGACCCTACATTCTATCTTATGATTGAAAGATCTTTAGAATTGTATCCTGTCGAAAACAAATCATTGAATACTCAAGGCAGTGCCTGGAAAATTTAAAATGTAACACAAATTTCTGAATTAAATGAAGTCCTTGACCATTCATGTCGCATCAAAGCCACAGCTTGTGAAATTACAATGAAACAAGGAACAAGCAATTACTGAGAGTCAGAAATACAAAGCGCAAAAGAAAATTTAGCTATTGTCACTCTGCGCGTGTTTAAATATACGTTTTCAGGATGTGTTGCCAGCAGGGCAAGCGAGTAATCCAAATATACAAGGATGTAATTTTAGTAACCGAGGCCGGAACACATATCGATAGTGAACAATCTCGTCATAAAACACAATAAAGTAAAATTCTGAAGATTTATGAAATTATTATTATTATTTATGACATGCTTTTCAATGCAAAATAATATTTGGAATGAACAGCAAAGTGCCAAGAATTGACTTCTGAATTGATCCTCCTATCTGAAAAGTCCATTAGTTTTGTAGAGCCACGAACTTGTCTCTAACTACCGATGTTGATTAAAGTTACGGTCAAGTAGTTAAGTTTCACAGCTACTCCAGGAGCGTCCTTAAGACTTTTTTTTAAGCTGGCATCGTTAGTGAGTTCGAATGAAATGAAAACCATTATCGAATTTAATTTTCTCTACAGAGTACCGTCAAAATCTTCTCAAATTCGCGATCTGAAACATGAAATAAACAAAAGCTATCGATTTAGGCTGTTATTTGTTTCTAGGATTTATTTGGCGAAAAATTTAATACACAGACACACTTTTGTTGCAGTTTTGGAATATTTTAATAAGATATGAATTCAAACTTGTTTTCTTTGTTAACAGCTTAAAATTAATAACGCTGAATTTTGATTTCTTTTATTTCGATGCTAATAGAGTATCGATAGTAGCTTGAAGATATCGATGTCAACATCTATGTATCTTAAATGACGCTCATCTCGCAGACAGAAGTATGTTTGCGTATTTCTAACCAACATAAAGAAGTGCCTACGAAAGAATTATTATGAAAGAAACGTTAAACTAGTTCTGTACTTTAGTATCCATAGCTGATCTTTCTATTATCTCTGTACCGGAAAAATCAATATTTTTATGAAATATACATGAGGTAGTACCTAATTGCTAATTGATTCAAATAAACTAAATTATGTTTCCATCACAAAAATGCAGACACACACATGCTAATCAACTAACAGCATCGCTGGTTGAAGCGTTCAATCGTTTTGAATCTCAATTAGCAAGTTCATCTACCTTCCGATCGGCAATCCACTGCACAATTTTCCACTCAAATGATTTATTGATTAACTTTTCCGATTTGATTTGCTCACTTGCTACGAAATAAATAAAAGATCAAACGCATCGGCGCTTGTCGACACTCAATTCGGAAGCATTCATGCATGCACTTACGTTAATTACACGAAAACCTAGAAAATCGATTTCCACGACCGCTTGTGATGCATTTTTAGGGTAACGATATCATCGAACCCAATTGTGGCCTCACAAATATTAATAAAAGCTAGCACGATACCTGGTTGATGGGTTTTCGATTTGCTTCTATGATGCTCAGCAAGGTGTAAATATGCATAGCTCGCTAGACACAGTTAGTCCTCCCTTCTATTGAATCTGCTTACGATATATGCCATGAAGCTCAGGTGTACTGACTGTTTTATGTTGAACATCAAATGGAAGTAGTTTTTGATGTTGTTTTCTGGTCATGGTCAAATCCACGAAGCGAACCAACAATTTCAAAGAGATGAAACCAACAATAACCTAACTGTGGCAAGTTGAACTAATTAGATAGTATTTAGATTTGAGGATTTTAATATAACTATCAGAATCTGAACATGCTTCATAGTTCCATATGCTTCTTTACAAATTCGATTTCAATGAGTTTAGTACAAAAGTATTGAAATCATAAGCTTTTTGTCAAATACTTAGTAAAAGAAAAGTGTGTGCTTCGCCTATGACATTTATTCAATGAAGTGGTATATTGTCCAAGTTTTCAAAATCACTAACGGAAATAACAAACGAAAGTTTTTCGTTACATATCAAAAGCACAATTCGTATCTACCGAACCTTAAACAATTTTCATAAGATTTACGTAGAACGCAATGAAAACTCCACGCGGCTCTCAAACTATATAATATGATTTATGGAAATATGCATTGAACGGCTATTACGGTAATATAGCAATCTAATCTATAATTTGAGTGGATTTTTATCCATTTTCTCAAAAAGTCTTTAACGTAATTCTGAAATAAGAAGCGATTATCATCCTTTTCCTGTAATTTTTGATTGAATGTGCCGTATGAATCGATTTATAGAAATAAATAAAACAAACTACTCGTATTAATAAATCAGTAATTGAAAGAATGGAATTATATTGTTTGGAGAACTCAAAAATCCAGAACAACTCATCGATAACTTATTGCTCGTAAATCTGTTATAACCTATTTGAAAAGCACAATTTAAACGCCAAGAAACAACCTTTGTATCAAGGTCGGCTGGAAAGTTCTGAGTCTAAAATGCCTAATGTTGAAATTTTAGTAATTTTTTTTAAAGAAAAGTATTTTTATATGCTGCCTCCTTCAACTTTAACGCACTTCTCACATCTTTTAAAAAAGTCCTGTATCTAACTAAAAAAAAACCTATTCCTTGAAAATGTTTTTCTACGCCTATCTTCTATCCTGAAATCTTCGTTCTTTGAAATCTTTTGTCGATATGTTATAAAGAAAACAATCACATGGAGCCAAGCATGAACTGAAAGGTGGATGATGGAGTTCTTGGAAGCCAGTTTCTCTCAAGGATTGCTTCGCAATGCGCGTCGTGTAAACTGGCCGCATTATCTGAAATCCAGGATTCCTTTGATGATTTTGCCTGTTCGGTTCACAATGCCTTCTTTGGTACTTTTTTCAAAAGTACACCGCAGTGCATGCTTTTCATTGTAGTCTTTTCAGAAGGTAATCAATTAGCAATACTCTTTCGGAATCCCTGAACATGTTGGCCGTGAGGTTTAAGACGACGATTCCACCCTGAATTCCTTCGGCGGCTTTCCACCCTTTTCTATCTGCTGCGTTGACTGTTGTTTTCCTTTTGGATCAAAGTTTTGAGTCCATGCTTCATAAACAGTGATGATTTTGGCGATATCGTCCAAGTCTTGAAATTATCGTGAAGTTTCAACTCACTGGGGTTTGTTGAACGGTGCAAGAAATTTTGACGCCCTCTTTTCACAAGGGTTTTTGTATTGCCATAATTCAACTACACGCAGCGATGATTCAGACAATATAATGTTAACGACTCAATTACTCGAAGTGTAATTATTAACACAAAACTTTCCTAATATACTAATTAAATGCTGCTCAATTTGTGTTCTTTCGGATGACTAGGTAGAATGACTGCAAGTACCTTTGGCTCATAACTTTTCAGCCATCGCTCTTATTACTGGGGTTTCAACGGTTTGATTGTATGTAGAATGTTGAAGCGTTGACGTAACTTACACGAATCTTAGTTTCATTCTGTTTTCATAACGGTCCTTTTGAAATTCGAAAAGTAGTCTCTGTTCATCGAAAATTGAGTTAGAAAATTGATGATTATTCTGAAATAATTTCTAAGAAATTGTATCAATAACTTGTGAAGAATAATTTTCGTGAGAATAAACATACTCAATAATTTTTAACGTATGCATGCAACTGCATAGAAAATCAATATATTAAAAAAACAGTGTTAATTATCAGCTTAACTTTTGACGTTCTAAGTTTGCAAACCATCTTAGCAAAAATTTCTATCAAAAGTTTTATACACTTGTTTATTTTTTATTGAATCATTTCTAAGCTATGTAAGCATGATTTTCAAGGTCTAAAATGTAATTTTTTGCGAATGATTTCACAAAAAAGTCTTATCTAGCAATCATTATAATCGACGTACAATACTCGGAAAATTATTTCAGTTGACCACTGTCCAAAAAAAAAACTAAAAAACTTTTATATTATATTATGTCTTCAGTATTTTAATTTGACTATTAATTTTTAAAAATATTCAACGCAATCTACAGTCCATTGGCTTCAATTGTTGCACTTGTTAAATTTCATAGGTCCAAAATATTTTCTCGAACAGAGAACAAGTTTAGAACGGCGTCGAATCGATAAATTTGTATCCTCAGTCACACTACCCTCTACAGCAGCGATAGCTGTCTCGGTACGCACTATACGAGCTCGTGTTAGATGAACGGTGTCTGATAGAGTATATGTACGTGGTCATAAATTTTTCCTACGTATTGCGTATAAACTGTTTAGATGGACGATAATGAGCACCATCAATTGACCGAAGTGCTCTATAACTTTGACGCACAGAACGCGAATTTCAGAAATAAATGTCCACTATGTATTTCAAGACGTTGTTCGGATGTAAGTATTTGAATGATAATTTGCCAAAGTAAATTAAGCACAATATCAAAGTTACAGCGAAATTCCACAGCTCAATGATCGATATCCTTAGCGGAAGTTCTATAGCTCTAAAAACATATATACAAAGCTTTCTTACTTAAAGAAAAAGAAAAAGAAGAATTTAACAATTTTTTAAAAAACATTTTGTCAAATTTAGATAGTTGTTATCGACATTTACGATAAAATGAAAGGTTTTCATAGCAAAGTCCTATCATCTTGATAAAGCGTAGAACCCCTTCAGATGCATGTACATTAACGTTGTTGAATTGTCTTAGAGGTTGGTTCTAGTTAACGTTTTAAAGGTTCACCTAACAGCTAAAAACCACAAAAACCAATTTAATTCCAATCAATTCACGAATATTTACATAGAAAGCGGGTACATCTCTCTAATAAAATTAATCTATCACTAAGTACTGTATTCATTCGCCCGATTAAATAAAATTTATGAGCCTGATCGTAAATTTCATCGCAAATAAAGTTTAATTTCTGTGCCTAAAGTATTTATACCGTGCTTTGTTAATGTTCCATACATCTTTGGCAAAGCGAAAACGGAGCCATAAGTTTCCCAGGATATTTATTACACCTGAATAGGATATGAATGGACCTTTAGTGCTAAACGCAAGCATTTAACCCAAGGAGCTTAAATATTTAGATGCTTGTGAATAGACCTGTAGATAAATAGCTCGAAATCGTATTTCAGGAAGCAGAAATTTCGTTAGTGAAAGGGAATAGACACAAGAATATTCATTCCATAGAGATTCCAGCCAACATTAGCGTGAGATTCAAACACCAACAGAAAAGTAATCAACAGAAATTTAATCTAATGTTGCTTGTTTCAGTGCTAATTGCTACTTTTTGCTTTCGAATGTTCCGTTTCTGTTCTCAATTTTTTATTCCCACAAGACCGCCAATTTTTGGCTTATTTTAACTACCTCCATAAATTCTTAATGTTATTAGATCGAGGTGAAACAAAATTGACATTCGTATATCGTCAGCTTGGACAATCTGCATGGTTGGTTGTTTGGATATTTGGAAACCGTCCAAATCGTATGGCTTCAAGCAGCTTCACGATGTTGGCTATGACGCCCACTAAAAAATAATACACATAATTGTAAACCGTGTGCAGTGAATAAATTATTTTCCTTTTGACATTCGCGAAACACTTAATCCTATATTGATGCTAGGCACGTCTTAACTATCCATAAGACTTGATACGAATAAATAAAATATTACTATGACATATTTAAAGCATTTATTTGCATATACTCAATGAACTATTCGTGAATTGGGTCCAGGTCGAATGCAAATACATATTTTGATCTTCTATTCTAATAAATTGATTGAAGAAACACCCGCATTATAAATGATCGTCAAAATTAAATACACACTTGGTGTTCTCCCTTGAGCATTAATTTTACCATCCCGACGCCGTATTTTCAAAAAGTTAAAAATCGAAATGACGCTTCATGCATTGAAATCACCATAATTATTTACATGCCTCTATAAGCCGTATTTTTTGAGTGTCAAATCGTTTTAATTCATTCGCCTTAGGCTGAGGCTCCATGTCCGATTCCAAACCGATTATTATTTGAAATGCGTAAACAATAAGAACGACGGGCGTCAAGGCTCCACGTCCGATTCAAAATCTGAAATAAGAACGTGCGAGGCTCTTGAATCAGATTGTTTGTTAAGTGTTCATTCTCGTGTCGGTGCTCATCGTGAAAACATCTGTCTTGTGTTGTTGATAGTTTCAGTGCTAAAATACTAAAATGGATGATTTCTGGCACTAGGGCACACTTCTCGGCAAACATTCTCCCACGCCGCATCATTCAATTCCCTGTTGTGGTAGTCTTTCTCCGCAATACTCCATATTACCGGATTATTTCCTACTGCCGTTATCACCTGCTCCATGACCTTCTCCGTTCCCTGCCTTTTAACGAATGACCACAACGCATGCGCATACAGAAAATCGATTTCAGAAAACCGGCCGTGGAGCCGGGTGCCATCCGATCTTATGGCGAAAGCGTGTAAATGAGCGAGAAGGAAGCGCCTTCGTTCTGATTATGAATCAGAACGTCGACCCGGGTCATTCTGAACCGGACGGGTCGTAAAACCGGCGTTCTTGATAGAATCGGACGTGGACGCAGGGTCGCCCGGTTCTCCTTTAGATAACATGCAAAATAAGAAAAGGTCGCGCCGCTATGACGTTCATTCTTAAAAACACACAAACCGAAACCGATTTGGAATCGAACGTGGAGCCTCAGCCTTAAAGTCGAGTGCTGAATTCTATTAGCGGCTTTCATCCATGTCAGTCCTGAAACAAGCAAATCCGCACATAAAACATTCATCAGATACTCTGAATAGTTATTGAGTTCCATGTATATTAACTCCTATTGAACATAAAATCATATTTTTTCCGCTCCTTAAAACGCGCTCTTATATTCTGGTTCAATCCAAACATATTCATAGATCCGTTTTGTTTACATGTTCACTACTGACATAAAATATCGGCAAACATCCCCAAAGTGAATATCGTAACACAAGTCTTCAGCTTAACATCCAGTCCAAATATATGGACGTAAATCCGGAAAAGAAATCTGTTGATCCTGAATATATTTTTCCTATTTATTATATAGAACCCATTCCAAAGGCTATTGGCATATCAAATTAGGCAAATATTCGACTAGCAGTGTTTGTTTCAAGCATTTTTGCTGTGTCAGCCGCGTTTGCTAAGGACTATTTACTCTCGTTTTACGATGCAATTCGTACAAATCACTAGACCTAAATTTTAAGTATTCATATCGTACGGAACAAGTCCATCGAAAAGGGGAGTGATGAGATGGATGACGCACTATATAATGGAAAGTCTCTCATGCTGACAGCTATTCATGTTACTCGTTCCTGTTGGAAAATGGAAGATATATCCTAAATGTATAGTTGCTTGTTTTTTGTATAAAGTTCGAGTTTATGAATATTCGTTAGTTTCACTGATTCTATTTTTCAATAATTAAAAAAAATTGTCCACATGAACGGTTTTTTCCTGAAAGAATTGTTTAAAATATAATATTCGTTTATGTACGATAAATATTAAGGCGTTCTACACAACTATCGCTCAATAGATCGAAATATAATAAAACATTTTCCGCTCAAGAAAGTAAAAAGTGCCACCAATAAAAATATTTCGTTTGATCTCCTCGAATGCACTTAATAACCCCTGAATCGATTTGTTTTTTAAAAATTCGTCTATTTCAGAATAAATCTAAGCTTTATTGCAAATCGAATCAAATTTAGTTCAACACTTTCTCTGTTTTTTTTTCGCAATGTACTTCCTATCATAAATCTAAAGATTACGCAAATCACCTCAGGTACGCATACATATGTATATTAGTACTTACTTAGATTCTGAGCAAATAAAAAAAAACGGATGATTTCACGTTAAAATTGGAATTTTATTGCACCTTTTATTGCCATCGATTGAGGAGCTGTCTGGAACGTTATTGCTTAGATGATGAAGTTTTCTATCGAATATGAGACGATTGAATAGATTTACCATGGCGCCAGACGCAATTTCGTGTATGTTGTGCACGAAATCAAGGAATAGGATCGATAAGTCTTTCAAATGGGTTCCGACGTGGAAAGATTCGATGAATTTATCAACAAGGTTGTTCGAAAAAGCTTTTCTCTCCTTTAGAATATTGTTTCTGATGTGATAATCAAGTGGTGTTGATTTTTTTTTGACAAATATGTTACATGCATCAACATAGCAATAAGAAAATTAAAATGTTTAAACACTTCCTATGGAAACTGTCGAAATATCTTGTTTGTTTTTGAGCTTGTAAATTAAAGAAAAAAATCATCAAAATTTTTGAATACGTTTATATTTTTGCAATGTCCAGACATTTTCTTGGTCTAAAAATATTCACGTTGATATTCCGCGCAAAGCATTTGCAGGAAGACAATTATTTTAGATGATGAATTATGGCTTCCGAATCTTCTAGCATTCTTTTCAGAAGACTACAAATTGTAACAAGCCGCGAGGTGCGACCCTTGAGGTCCACACGGTCAACTTCCCAATAATATCTACATAAACATCAACAACATTACCACAATGAGAGGTAATAGTAACAGGAATGAGTTAATATGAATCATATCGTCTACGGGAGGGTCCATTGATTATGTAAGGTTTTTGGTCGATGAGGACAGATTGAATATTCACGCGGATCAATCGGTGGGGGCCTTTTTGGTCTTGAAAAATTTTGTTGGTTTCCAAAATTTAAGCAATTTTTTTTAATTAAAAGATTATAAAAACTATTAAAAATCTGCTCAAATTATGCAAATATCTTAAAACTTTGATTGAATTTACAACAATTTTTTTAGAATAAAAGATATAAAGTAATAGCACTCGTATGAACCATCTTTACATGGTAACTTTGAATGATTTTTTATTTTTAATTTAGTTTTTTCATAATCGTGGAATAAAATTTTGCCGGTTTCTCTCCAAAAACTGATAAGAATGTATAAATTTTATAAACTGGATCACTGTGCTGTGCAAATCAAGTTAAAAAATATTTTCTATGAAAAAAACCATAATTTTTCGCATTTTCTTCTATTAAATTAAAAAAAACGGCTAAAACGAATTTTTATAATGTTAAAAACTTCACAAAGATGTTAATACACGTCAAATGACTTATTAATGATGCAAATATTATATTTGGTTCGTGAGATATAGTGAATGATAAAAATAACCTTGAAAATCATGATGACTTTTAATGATTTTTTTATTTTTAATTTATTTTTTACGTAATCATGAAAAAAAGTTTTGATGACGTTTTTGCGAGCATTGTTTGGAGTACATAAATGTTATAAACATTGATTGCTAAGACTTGACAATAAGGTTAAAAATTTATTGTTTTTGAAAAAAAACCTAATTTTTTTAAAAATTTGATAGAATCACACAAATCAACACGCGTCGATTGAAATCTTGTTCAAAAAAATCGTATGTTTGGTTCGCGAGATATAACGCATGGTAGAAATGACCTTCAAACGGGCAAAACAGCAAACCCCCGACCCATGTTTTCCAAAAACTAATCAGCTCTTAAAATTGCAAAGACGCTTCGATTGACACCTTAACGAACTCGATTTGACTTTGTTTACGTGAGTTATGCTCGTAGAAAAAACTGTCCACGAACGTACAGACGTACGTACGTCTCCCTTTCTAAAAACACTTTATATATACTCTATAGACCTCAAAACGTAAAGAAAAGTTGAAAATTTCAATTTCGATTTTCCAGGCGATTACAAGAACTTCCCATATACTGGGAAGTTAACAATTCACTAACTATAAAAGTAAGTAATCATCGAGTAGAATTTGCCTAAGCTATCTTAGTACCAATTAGAGGAAATGTTGTATGCTTTAGCAAACAACCACTTTATGAGGTCAAATCATGATCATGTTTTCTACAAATTTTTTCTGTATCGTCATAAAACTTTTCTAATTTATTGACTAATATTACTTCTGGAAATTTAACAAACATCGACAGATTAACTGAAATGGCGAAAATAGTTTAATTCTGAAGTGAATATAAAATACACGAAAATGACATTAATTTTACAGCAAATGTGCGAATTAAATGAATGTTATAGAACTTGAATGGAAATTATTATGTGGGAATTTACGATCTGAGGGATTTAGGATCTGGGGATTTAAGATCGGGGGATTGGAATTTAGGGGATTTTGGATCTAGGATCCGGGGGATTTTGGATCTAAGGGATTTACGACCTTAGGGATTTAGGATCTGGGGGAATTATGATCTGGGGGACTTGGGATCTGGGGGACTTAGGATCTGGGGATATTGGATCTGGGGATTTAGGAGCGGGGGTTTTGGATCTGAGGGATTTAGTATCTGGGGAATTGGAATTTAGGGGATTTAGGATCCGGGGCATTTTGGATCTAAGGGGTTTAGGATCTGAGAGATCTTGGATCTAAGGGATTTACGATCTGAGGTATTTAGGATCTGCGTGGTTTAGGATCTGGGGGATTTAGTATCTGGGGGATTCAGAATCTGGGGATTTAAGATCGGGGGATTGGAATCTAGGGGATTTACGATCTGGAGGATTTAGGATCTGGGGGACTTGGGATCTGGGGGATTTAGGATCTGGGGATATTGGATCTGGGGATTTAGGAGCCGGGGGATTTTGGATCTAAGGGATTTATGATCAGAGCGATTTTGTATCTGGGGATTTTAGATCGGGGGATTGGAATCTAGGGGATTTAGGATCCGGAAGATTTTGGATCTAAGGGATTTAGGATCTGAGAGATTTTGGATCTAAGGGATTTACGATCTGTGTGGTTTAGGATCTGGGGGATTTGGGATCTGGGGGATTTGGGATCTGGGGGATTTATTATCTGGAGGATTTAAGATCGAGGGATTGGAATCTAGGGGATTTAGGATCCGGGGGATTTAGGATCTGGAGGATTTAGGATCTGGGGGACTTGGGATCTGGGGGATATTGGGTCTGGGGATTTGGGATCTGGAGGATTTTGGATCTAAGGGATTAAGGATCTGGGGGATTTAGGATCTGGGTGATTTTGGATCAAGGGGATTTAGGATCTGGGGGATTTGGGATCTGGGGGATATCGGATCTGGGAGATTTGGGATCTGGGGGATTTGGGATCTGGTGGATTAAGGATCTGGTGGATTTAGGATCTAATGATTTAGGATCCGGGGAATTTAGGATCTAATGGAATAAGGATCCGGGGAATTTTTTATCTAAGAGATTTAGGATCTGAAGGAGTTAGGATTTGAGGGATTTGGGACCTGGGGGATTTAGGATCTTCAACAAGATAAACGAAACAGGAGATTTGATCTAATGATTTGTAGCGAACAGCGCAAAGCCAAACTTTATTATCTGAGATACTTTTTTTGAGAATCTCGTATCAGGTTGAAATATTTTTTAGTTGTTATTATATAAATAGATGTTTTTGTTAAAATTCAGCACATCTTTACCTTTTTCTACCTTGTGGATGAACTTTTAGCAAGAGATTTAAAATATATATAATATCTTATTCGAAGTTCCATAGAAGTGTCCTACGTTCTTGTAAATAAACTTTTAACAACTCGCGTGAATTTATTTTAACGTGAATGCTTAGAGTCCTCGTATCCTACAAAAGGTGGGGTTTTTTTTAAAGAAAGCGATGATTTCAACATCTAACTTCAACACATAAATAAAGTTGTCTTTGTATCAACTAAATAAACAGCTGGGGTATCTGCTGCTTCCGGAAAGGGGTAAACGCGCCTCGGCGTCTCAGCTTTCACGAAGAAACTTAAAGGTTAAAGCAAAAAATCTATATTTAAATTTCTATACACATATTTATGTTCTTGTAGTCACCAATGCAAGTAGCTCCAAACCATAATACATCGTGCAGCGTGTTTAACTTTTGTTTGCGGCTCCATGTTAACTAGGGTTAATATTTGCCAAGTATGCTTACTTTCTTGTAGAAACATTAATTTCCTTTCAAGTTGAGACCCTTATTCATGTTTATTCCATGTTGCCAGAGAACGCCTCGCTTAAGCCTGTTAACCAATTTTTTTTTCATTTTTTTTCCCGCGAATATGTACATATATGTCTAAAGCCCGTAACTTCCAGGCAAATCGCTTTAACAGACACATTAAGTTTGAAGCCTTTTTACCGTATTGCCACATAGTCTGGATGTACCATAAATCATCTAGTATCGCACTACTTGTTCCCTGCTAAATAATATGATTCAACTAATAAGTGAACATTAATTTTCACTTAGACTGTTTATATTTGGATCAGCTCAATTGATAAGAATTAACGCTTGTTAGATTGTTTTCAGTTTTCCTCCGTCGCAAATAGTTATGGGATATTTAAATTTCCTTAAACTTTTCTAAGGTATTGCTATCATAATGTCTAATTTCTGTATCTATACTTTTTTCAACTAATGTACGTATGCTAAAATAAGATGCCAACAAATAAATGAGGATATATATCGGTGATGTTCTTATTTTACAAGCACTCTCCACAGCTTACAAATAACTCAACATATTTTCAAAGTGATGTAATACATTATTCCTCAAATCTTATTCAAGTGTTTGAAGTATTATGATAAAAATAGATTGAAATCATCATCGAGATGCTAGAGCTATTGAAAATAATAGAATTTGTGATCGCAAAATTCGCTGAATTCTGCTCATCAAAGTTTCGCAAAATCTTTCAATACGCAATTCAGAATGAATAGGATTTTTTTTGTTTTCATGATATTTTCATATAAGTTTGGCATACTTAATGAAGCGTCTTAAAAATAAAACATATTTATTAAGAAAAAAAATCGCTTCAAATTTAGAATACAGAAAATAATTTTCAGCGTTATTCTTCTTATTTTTAGATATACACAACATTTTTTTTCAATTAACGTAGTGTCGTGGCAGGAAGTCGATCGCGAGCACTTTTTTCTAGGTCTTCGAACAAAATAATTTTATTCTCGATAAATTTGTTATTTTAGAGCAGTGCACAAAATATTCATTTTTTCTTAAAATAAGATCAGTTTTAAGGAAGAAAAGCAAATTTGCGATGAAAATATCGTCGTAATTGCTAATAAATTGTAAAAATCTTGTCTACTGATCTAGATTGTCTATTTGAGAAAGTACTGTCCAAATTTGAAATCAACTAGACAAAAATTGTTTGAATTGTACTGGCCATCATTTTTCAAAATATAGTTTCGAGGGAAACGAGTTTAGTCTTACCAAACGAATTTACTACATGAAATCTTTAAAATATATACATATCAATTTGTGGCCCTTTATTGTTGTTTCAGAACTACAAAACATCCCTTTCAAGTTCGATTAAAGCGATTAAAGGTCCTAACGAGCGTCTTGTCAATTTTTCACCGCTGAACTATTGGCAGTGTTGATAGGACGTTCGTGTAAAAATGGGTTTCAAATATTTTTTTTCTGATGATTCATTTTGAACATTATTCTTTGGATTTTGGCGAATAAACAATACAGCGGGAGAAAATTGCCTGTTGAGTGACACAAGCCTTTAAAGTTTCACAATTAAACAGAAAAATAAAAATAATAAATGGATTAAAAACGACAACGCTCCACGAGGATATTAGACCATTCAAATAACACGAAGTTGTATATGTTTATTGTTATTTGATAGGATATACAGATAAAGTCAAGCGCATTAATTATTACGCAAGGTACCGAAAAATAAAAAATATCTTAATCTAGAAGATACACGTTATGTTTGTTTAGAAACATGTCGATAGTTTCCTTACGATATAAGTGACTTATCAAATATTTAACTTGTGGAGCGCTGCATGATATGCCATAAATATTTTCTTGTGTAGACGTTCCGTTCTTAGTTTTTATAGATGCAACAATAAAGTGATTCCTGTGCGTATCGTTGAAAAAGAAATGGTTAAGTCAAATACTGACTACTTGTTTGTTTGGGCTTGAACTTCCGCTAAGCTTGCCGCAAAGAGCACTAGAATGCCTTGTAAGTTTTTTGAGACTCCATGATTATCGTTTTATGTAATAATTTCAATACTAATTACTTGAATATTTATTTATCGCTAGTTTTTGTTTCAATTCTACAAATGCTTCGAAAGAATTCTGACATTGCAGTCCATTTTTTCATCAACCAAACAGTGTGCCACCTAAAAGATATGTAAAGTCTGATTTTGAGTTTCGAAGGTTAAGGTACTTAATTCATAAGTACTGATAGAATTTTTCATAAAGTTACTCACTTTCTCTTGTTCAGATTTCAAATTTCGCTGTTATTTTGACATTATATGAATTTACTTTGTCATATTACCTGTGTTCCAAAATTTTAGAACACTTCATCCAATCATTGGTGCTCATAATCGTTCATCTGAGCAGCTCATTCGTAGTATGATGAAACGATTTACTTCCACGTATACTTCATTGGACCATATTCATCCAACACGAGCTCGTACAGTGCGTACCGAGACAGCTATCGCTGCTGTAGAGGGTAGTGTGACTGAAGATGCAAATTAATCGATCCGATGTTGTTCTCAACAGTTTGGTCTCTGTCCGTCCACTAAGTTTTGAAGAAAGATCTTGGACTAAAGCCCCATCAAATCCAATTAGTACATCAATTGACGCCATCGGACCATTGTTTGCGTCGTTCGTTCGATGAATGAGCTGAGAGTGAGTTAAAGGTTTAGCGTCAAATAATTTTCAGCGGCGAGGCTCATTTCTTAAAAGGAGTCTTAATAGAAGCAAAATTGTCGTTTTTTGTGTAAGGATAATCCTGAAGAGACTCAGGAGGTCTTATTATATTCCGAAAAAGTCACTATGGTTTGCATGCGGCGGTCTATTTGGCCCTTTCTCTTTCACATTTAAAGACGGAACCAACGTTACTGTTAATAACAATCGCTACCGACAATGATTCGTAATTTTTGATTCCCAACGTCAATGCCAATCGTTTGAGAGACAAACGGTTCAAACAGGATGGCGCAACATGTTAAACAGAGCATTAAACCATTATATTCTTCGGCCGAACCTTTGGTGAACGAAACATGTCCAGAAATGGACCTGTGAACTGACTTTATTGGAATGCTTTTTGTAGAATACGTGATAAACCAGCGACTATTGATAACTTGGAAGCCAACATTCGTCATGCTGTTAAAGAAATAAGTCCAGCTATGCTGGGAAAAATTTTACCGACAAAATGGCCGTCTTAGCAAGACAGTTGCGGTGATCACAAAACAACAAATTTTTCAAACACTATATGCCATGGAATTTGCAAGCAAATTAAGCCAAAAAATTGGCCATTTGAAAGCATCACCATTGTTATAATGATCCAGATTCTGTTGATTATTTTCCATTAAAAAGGTTGTTTACGCTCCAGCAAGTCATGTATCAAAAAGCGTTACCAATAAATTGTTATTCCACAATTTCCCATCAATTTACTTCCGGGGTATTTACATAGCGAAAGATGATAAATTATCACTTATTTAAAAAAAAGGAATAGACGCTTTATGTGTTTATATTTAAATATGTAATGTAAGCTGCTAAAAACGTTTCGATTAATATGAATTTCTTGCTTCATCAAGACGTGTTTCAGAAAATATATAGCATAATATGAATTTATTTTGAATAACCTCTGAACTTCAATTATAAGCGTTTTACAAACGTTATGCTTCACAAGCATCCATGTATCCACTCCCAGGTTAAAAAAAGGTCAAACGCAAATTCATTTACTTAATGCTAATTGAGTTACGCAACGCTCGTTAAATTGGTCGCACGTTAAGATGCGATGCATAACCATTCTCTGTAATTACCATAGGAACGCTTCGACTAGGAAAAAAATAGCCTCGTTTGTGCATACTAAATTAATTTGTGTTATGATCAACCATGTGTTGAGAGGAATGCATTACATCGGTTGCTAATGGTAGAATACGCAAATTATCGCCATAATTATTGCAAAGGGCGCAGAAATCCATGGACATTAAAAACTCCTTCAGTTACTTGCAACTGCACTCTTGACTGAACAAATTTTATACATTTCGATGTTTTAGCGTTGCAGATCAAACAATATTTTATTCATGAAGATCAAAACAGTGTTACAAATTTGATGGATACCTACCGAAAGCAAATATGCACTGACAGTCCGTAATAGTGTTAATGATGTTACAACATAGCTTTACATCCTTCATGCTTTAAACCCGCGTTGAAAAAAAAACCATTACAATAAAGGAAAAGAAAAATTAACCATTTTTTCGGTCTTTACAACGGCGTCAAACACGAAATTTCGAACAAACGGATCCATAATTACAGCTCAGCTTTCAGTAGGCTAGAAAAAAGCCACAATTTTTCCTGGGGCGAAATTGTTCTCCGGCCAACAAACCCTAATGCATAAATGTGAAAGCTTCCCTTTGCAGTTATATAACTCGGAAACAGAAAAAATATCAAAAAGTAGAACGAAAAAGGCAAACGAACATTACGAAATGGAGCAACGCATAAATGGTGAAGACGATTGCGAAATAAGAATAGAATATTTGCTTTTTTCTTATCATCCAAAAACTCGTTTCATTTTGAATTTTCTGCCATCCGTACAAATAATCGGAATATACTAAGCGGAAAATGTGGAAATGCCTTTCAGTGAAACGCTTTTTGCCTAGTACTTTCCCATTTGCTGTCTATTTTCCTACAATTTGATGAATGATGCAGCAGTTAGCGGTATTTGAATAGAAGATGAATAATTTCAACATATCTGTTTATGAATACGCGTACTTCAGAATGAATATCGCTACCCTCTTTCAGCAATAAGGGAGAACCTTACGACCCAGAAAACAGTAATGTGTAAAAGAGTGCACATTTCTAGTACTCACTGAATTATCGTGTTTTTGGAGAAAAAAGTACTTTTACGTGAACAATAATAATTCAACGTATCGATTACAATAATATTCTCAGTAAGTATATTGCCATTGAGTACTAGCATTTCTTTTAAATTTTCTTCGACAACTTGTAGTCGTATCTATTTCTTCAATATATAATAAATAATAACTGAATGATACTAATAATGTCTTGCTTATCAAATTCGTATATTCAGTGCTATCACATTTTGCCTAAATAAATAAACAAGGCGCGAGTTGTGACTCTTCGAGGCCACATCAAAAGCATCCTAGTAATATCTACATAAGTAATTAAAAATATTAAACACACGTAAATAGGTATTTCGAAATCGACGCATGAAAGACAAAAAGAATCTAGTGAAAAGTAATGAGATTCAAAAGTTTTCGAAAGCAGTTCTTGTTTCTACGCCGACTTACCTAGATTTTGTCGCGTTACGGCCATTTTGGATAGTCCCGCCCGAAATTTCTCTGAGTGCTGCACATTGAATCTGTATTATTTCACTATTTTACATTATATATGCTAATAATCATTTCCGATTTTGCAGTTGATCTTGAAAAAAACATTTAATATGCTGGAAATATATCTGTTTAATTATATGTCAAATATATTATATCAAATATTCCAATGGAAGATGAAATAGTAAATTAAATTTCACGAACTCCGATTTTTGAATAATTAGATTTTTTCGATTTTCAAAGGGCAAAGTATCTTTTATAAAACACAATGATAACAATACTGGCTCCGAATTTACTGATATTTCTTTTTTTTAACAAACTGATCGTCGTTAGAGGTATTCTAACATATGCAGACCAAATATCAAATAACGGCACCAACCTTTTGAAAAGCAAATGACGTTGGAGTACTTAAAATTATCGTGCGAATGTTTCGGAAAATGAATTTTAAAATGTATAGAAGCAGCTGAATGCATAGATCATTAAAGTTATCAATCATTATTGTCATCACTTTGTAGCTTTCGCAATATTGTGGAAATATGTTTAAATCTTTCTTTTCCGATTTCATTTTAATTTTTGACGAAAAATATTATTACGAGAACTACCACTCTGTATGTCACGTCAATAATGTCAATAATTTTATTGTTGTCTTAATTATTTACGTTAATTCTTATGATTTTCACCACTATTTAACACTAATGTGGTGTTAATCTACCAAGTTTGCTTTTGGAAACCTTCGAAAGAACGTGCTTTTGTAATTTGTCATGATTTTAAGAATAATTCTTATATAATGAAATTAAATAGGAGTAATTTATGCCGCAATTTAGATAACGTCATAAGGTTATTCAAATTAATTCATATTTTAATTATACAATTCATTTATTTGATAAGGTTTGTCACAAAAGAAATTAGACAAACTGATACTGGTAAATTAGTATTTTTATTAAAGCCTTAGTTACTGATTTTAATTTTTATTTATATAATATTATAGACAGAGAACCATTATCCTCGATTTTTCTCACCTTAAATTAAATACATCTCTCCATATTTTGGACAATATTCGTGTTCACTGTTTTATATTTTTTTCGGATTCTTCTTTGAATTTGATTTCGGGGTTTGCCTCCCACCCTCCTTCAGAAACGAGCCTGCTCAATAAAGCCCAAATTGCTCGCACATTTGGAGTATTATCCTTTTTCGGTACAAAACTTATATTTTGCTTTTGAAGCCATTGGGTCATGTTTTTGCATAATAGCATCCGTCCAAAATATAGCGGCTATGAAATTTGATAGTATTTTTATCAATTTTGATATAAAGAGTCTGACAGTTCCAAGATATCAACTGACAACTGACAACAAACAAGATCCTTTGGTTCAAATTTTGACTTTCGTGCATATTTTATTGCTTATGGTGTTGGTTTCAAATTTTAGGTATAAAATCTATCATTTTCGCTGTTTGTGGAACTAGAAAACGTTAAAGACTTTTCATGGTCCATCACTATCTCTTTTTTACAACATCTTGGTATTTTTCTAAATGTTAAACCGAATATTTAGGAATTGTTTTTTTCATTTTCGATATTGTAGTCCTTTTTTTAAATAACTCGGTGTATTTTTATCCGAGAAACATTTCTGTTTTCGGTCATTTTCACAAATTTTCCCGTATTTTTTTCATTAAAATGTTAACTTCGTTCTCGTTTTTCTTCGTGAATTAGCTCACCATTCTCACATTACCTAATAATTTGTGTCGTCGATTCGACGAAGATTAATAATCCAGGGTTGAAGAATTTCGATGAATTTGTTCCGCAACATATGAAAAGCACTGATTTATCTAATGAGTTTGGAATTCAATTAAGAAGCAAATCAGTCTTTTCAAAGACATGATCGCTCAATATATGTAAAATGCCATTTATAAACCGAACCATTGAGAAAGCCAAACTAAGACATTTTCGTGGTTAACCAATCTAAATCGATCACAAAATATAAATTTGCTGCTAATGGAGCCAAAAAATATGCAAAATCTGTAGTGATAAACAATGAAATATATTTTATCATAATCTACATAATCTGTTACCTCCAAGTTGCTTCAAAAAATTATAGAACAATCGAACGCAATTTTGTTGCCAAGAAATGTTGCCAGTTGCTGTGTGATTGTCTTCAAGGCCTATTCAAATTAGTAAATTCGTATTATTGGGTAGCTTTTTCCCGCGAACCTAAAACTCATTCAACAAACAGTTCCAAACAAAAGAGCACTTTCCATTGACAATACAACGCTCATAAATTAGTGCATGCAAATCACGAATATTTCACAACATCAATGCCAAATGTTTGCGCGAATGCTTTGCATATTCCTCTGATAAAGTTTGTCGGGCTTATAATGCTCGATAATGCTTGTTCAAATATTTCTTCCCTAATGACACTTTGTTCTGTCATTTTTCTTGTCTTGTGTTAGGTTGTTTCTCGAAAGCTACTAAAATTGATTACCTTCGCACTTAGATTGTACGCATTGTTGTTGTCACAAATGCTGGTAACAAGTTTTTCCATCTATTATCATAATGCGAAATTTGCGTGAGAACGTTGTTCTTTTGAAGTTGTCTTATCGTTAGCTGCGAAAGTGTTTAGGTGCATGTTCAAAAAAGATTACGAGCTGTAAAATTGTAATATGCCTGTAATTTACTTTAAATTGATGTAAGATATTGTTCTTGATAGAATTTTCTGTTGAGAATAGACGCTTAGTTTAATTTCATGTGTTAAAAATTTACATATTAATGCTAAATTACTATGACCTCTTTGCTATTTACGAGTTTTAATAGTGAGAAATGAGTTTTTAATGCGTCGTTACGAAGCAACCAACCATGTCATTGAAAAAACATTGAAATGCTTCAAGGTGTTCTTCGAAAAATTGTATTTTAAAAACCAAAAATCTAAATTTCAGCTAAAAATATTGAAAAATTGGCAATTCTCCTGCAGTTTTCCTCGTCCAACCTTTTTTATGCGGTAGGCAGAATATTTCTCACATCTAAAATTCAAAAAATTTCTTATATGTTATGCTCTTGGTTCGTGATTGAACGAAGGAATTGAAACAAAAATGAAATTTAAAGTTTTGAAATGGGTTTGAATGAATTTTCGTCTCATTTTTTTAGCATTTTTCCGATTCTCATCGTTTTTAAAATATTTTTTTCCGTATAAAACAAGAACGAGTCGACCGAATGAAATTCCTTCGATCAAGCACGAGTCAATACTATAAAGAGGAACCGTGCAAAGTTTCAGCAAAATCAGTCGATTCGTTCTCGAGGAAACGTTCCTACCGCACGGAAAAACAAAGTTTTGAGAAAAACGCGTTTAAAGTTTTTTACCGCGATTTAATGAATTAAAGCTATTTTTTAGCGACTTACATCGATTCGCAGATTCCAGGTCCATACATTAATTCGTTCGCTTCATTCGTGATGTTCAGAGCATCCTTTTGATGTTGTCATACTTGATAAAAAAGAAAGGAGCTGATTTTACGCGGTAGAACCACGCTGCATGCTTATAATACGCTAGGTAAGGCAGAGTGCCCGTACCGTCCGCGCGGTATTCAAATTTATATAACTCCGGTAATGATGCACGAATTTACTTCAACTTTGGTGTGAATACTCTTGAAGTACTATACTTTCATATGGAATAAATTAATTTCGATCGATTTTTTGAAAATACAAGACCTGTGTGACCCCTTAAGTGGCTTTTAAGATATAATCATAAACTATCATACTGAAATACTTGACCATCTCACCAATAGTACTATTCTGAAATTTTTAAGAGAAACCTGGACAAAGGAAGCATTAAATTTAAATTCCATATTTTTCAAATTATAAAATTTGTCGAAAAATGATGTCACGTAATAGAAGTAACCGAACTCAGTTTTTTATGATATATAATTTTTTTAAATTTTCGTTTTTATATTTTTTTAGTTTGACGCTTCGCAAATTATTTTAAAAATCCAAAAAAAAACTTTATTTCAGATGCAGAGAATTTTTAATAAAGCACGCGATTCTCTTCAACAAATGCCTGAAGATATCTCTTATTTCAGCTGTTTATGCAAAGCTGATTTCATATTATTAAACCTTTAAAAACAAGCATACTAATAATCTGTTATAATTATTGTAATTGACTTTCATTGTTAAGCGTTTTCAATCAATTTTCTTTCAATAAGTTTTCATTTTATTCCTTTGAATATTTGAATACTTCGTAATAGTTTACTTCGCCGAGCATTCAAATTATAGTCTACGCTGTTTCTCGCTTTATTTCAACTTACTCTAAAAACTAACCATTACAGTAAAAACTCTTCGATTTGATTGAATTTTTCTCATTTAAAAACATAATCTTAAAAATTCGAAAGCGTATTTACAGCACAAAATTCAATACGAAAAATTCCCTTCCCTTTATAGTCCCCTAAAAGTAATGTTTCCGGAAGAATTCTTTTACGCGTGTATCATAATAGTCCTTCGCAAGTTTTTATAAGCTCTTATCTTCATCATTCTGCCAAACAAGAAAACTTTTGCCATGTCCTTTGTGAAGCCTTAAACTTTGTTCATATTTTCTTGGAAGTTATTATGCACTCGCTTTGAGAATTGTTCATCGCTAAAGATGCTGTAATCACGACAAAGAAACTTTTTATGATGTCAAATAAAATCATATAAAACTGCTCCAAGTGTGTGTTTTGGTGTGTCAAAGCATTTACTCCGGCAGTATCCGGAATGCTATGAACTTCAAATAAATCTTGTTAAACTTATTCTGAAGCTTGGGGAATGGTTAAGCATTGCCTGAATTTTCAACAAATTTTTTGTATCAATGTATTATACAAAGGTAGCATCATGAAAAAGCAGTAAGTTTTTTGATTTTTAAAATATTTTCATCCGTTTTCCGTGCTATTACGTTCAGTTCTTTTCCAAAAACAACTCAAAAATATGGTTCGCAAATTCAAGTTTCATGCTTCGAAATTGTTGACAGCATCCTGTGAGAAATTTATACCGAAAAGTTGCTTTATATATCGTCAGTTTATTTCAAAAACTGACCAAGTTAGACATTCAAGAACAGAATAAAATGATTTTTAAACTTCAACTGATTTATAGATTTCAATTTGCATGAAATCAACCCATTTTACGCTGTGAAGACAATCTATCTTAAACTCAAAAATAAATCTGATCAATTTCTTGGTTTGGTGCTTTGATAAGTTGAATTCAATGTTCATATTTTTTATACTTGGTAATTTTCTGAAGTAAATCGACGACATTTTATAAGAATTTCTGAAGTCATTGAATGATTATCTACTAACGAAACTTTTGAATAGAAAACCGTACGTTTTTTACGCATCACCCGTAAATTAATTCAATTATTTCCACAACCATAAAATATCTTTTTTTTTTAATCGACAATTTTAATATCCCTTTAAAAAGTCGGCAATGCACCCGAGATTTTCCAAAACTAATGATGATGGGGTATATTAAATGCATTTAAAATTTTTAAGAAGAAAGTATTGTCTCCTTACACCCTCACTAGATAACTGTAAAAAATCAATAAAGTTGTTGAACTATACTACCTCGATTTCAAAGTCCGAGCTGCAATCAAGTACCTTACCTTGGAATTGATGCCTTCGAATTAATAAAAAACATCGATTTCGAGAAAAAAATGAGTAACTTCTATCCTCCATATTTCATCGCTATACGCTGTTGCTAGGAGTTTAGGATAGGCGAAACGTCCATGAAAGATGAACGTTGCGAAGGATGTCCACCTACGCCCGTTACCGAAAATATCGTTTTAATTATCTGGTATGTGTTAGCAAACCAAAGAATGTCCTTGATGAGGTCACAGAAAACGCATACGGCAGTATTTAAAGTGGGCTCACCAACGAATAGCGTATTGGAAAATTCTTCGCACTTTGAGTATGAATAATGTTAACCAAGGAGTAAAAGTAGGTGCGAGTTGATATTTCAAAGGCTAATCATGAAAAGTGGACAATCCAACTAAACCTGAATTCATCATATTGATCCACAGGTGAAACAGAAATAACAGTCGGTGCAGGAGGTTCAGCTGCCTGCATCAACACCGAGAAAATTCAAATAGGCCAACTCAACTGAAAATATTATAGTGTCCATTTTTTGGACGTTTATAGGTAGTAAAATATCTGGGAAAGGGTGTTACTATATCGGGCTCCCAACGCAAAGCCCAATTAACAAGTTTTCGGGTCGCTTTTTCTGTTTCACCAAGACAACGCATACTAAGCTCAAGTTGCTATAGCTTCCATTCTCCGGTCCTCACTTCCAATGGCCTTTCTCTATTGTTGGTTGAAGGTATAAATACAGAGCAAAACTAAAAGCCAGTAGCGAGGCGTTAGTCACTGAAGTAACATTTTAGAGGGGTCGAGGTAAAGACATTTTTCCTAAAAATATTCGGTGTTTAGAAAATACAGTCTAACATGGAGTGTACCAAAAAATTTAGTTTACTTTTCACACATCCGGTATGTATGAAACATCTTAAACATTTCAAATGCTGCAGAAAGTTTACTATGAAAAGCGAAAAAAGTTTAAATCAACTTGCTTTCATGTAGAAAAATAAATAAAATTTTGAAGCAGGCTCATTATTTTAAATATGCATTATCATTTTAGTTTCATCACCCTCGTATCATAATTAGTACTTATAGATACAATATCATCATTTAAATGGCAGTTTATACCACCTGTTTATTCATAAATGTATCCTATAGTTTATTTAATTAAAATCAAGCGGTCATGTTATCATTTTGTAAATAAACATTTCGAATTAGTTAATCGATATCGATAACAGTCATAAACATCCCCAGTCTAATATTGAAAAGAATTTACCCGATAGAGGATATAAAATTGCTAAAGATTTCCTAGTGAAATAAAATGGATCGTTCTTAGTTTTATTATGCGAATTTTTAAGAAGTAAATACTGCGGGTTTTTTTATTTTAGAAATTAAAATAACTTAACTTAGTTTGTCGTTGCATCATTGCAGTTTAATATGTTGCATCCCTTTTTCAGCAACTTTTGGGGTTTTTAAAGGAAACTATTGTGTTAATTATAATCGATGGTGCAACAACCCAAACTGAGACATAGCCTTGAGGTAATGTTAAAATCACCTCATTTACTTGACCAACGGAACACTAAAAGGTAAAGGGGTCAGCAAGGTGCTCGTCCATGATTATCGTCCCTGATTTAGATGAATGAAATTTTGTTAGTTCAATTGATCTTCAGTTTAAAATTCAACGGTGTCCAAATGAAATACCATCAAAATAAATTTTTCACAAAAAATTCAAATATTTACATTTTTTTTAAAATTCGCAGATTTCATTTATTTTCGTTTGACAAACTTAACATAGCTTTGAATCATTTCCTTGATTTTTTGTAATTTTAGTATTTTTGGTATGAAAAACATAATCAAACATTGACTAGCTTGGTTTTTCTAAGTTCAAACTTTCAATAAGTCTGAATTCGCCATAAATCTAAAGAAATATGCATTATATTGAGTGCTCCAGACCAAATCATTGAAGAAAAAATTCAAAAAATATAAAACCACATAGTTACAACCATTTTTTTGATCATTATTATTATTAATGACCCTTGTTTGAAAAGTAACATCCATTTAAGTAATTTTTGATAACAAGCTCTATATTTTTCTATAGTCGTTTTTATTTCATGCCGATAAGAAGTTAATGACAGTAGCGGAAAGAACCTTCATTATGCTGCATCGTTGAAATTCAGATAACAACTTCCTCATAATTTAACCATACCATGTTAAAGAGCACAGCAAACAACTTCCTTAATGAAAGCATATATCTCAAGTTTTATGATAACGTTAATGTCGAAAGTTACGACCATATATTTTGACTGAAGCTTTTATTGACCTCATCCCCGCTATCAACAAGCGCTATAATGTTAAGCAAGTTAAAAACAAAATACTTCAAGATGAGCCACATGTAGATGAGTTGAAATTTATAAAACTTTTATTACTTAGTCCTGTAGGAATGAAACTTCGTAAATGATAGACCTTCTGAAGGATAACCCAAAATTATAGCACTGCCATCGAAGTTACCGTTTTTAGGAGCATTTGTCTGTTTGGTAGCTCCTGTACGTTATTCCCAGCAAGTAGTGTTATAGTACTCATATATGTCACCTTCGTATTTTTCAAAAAAAAAAACTGGTTCTTAAACCAAAAAAGTCAAAATAAAAATGGGAAAGAAAACTTTTTAACTTGAACGATTTGTAAGATCGATGATTTCCCACATTGCTTCATTTGGAATTTTCAAAATATGCGCTGGAGTGGCCAATTCCTGAAGATTTTCATTATTATTGCTTATATTATTATTTTCATGATTATTATCATGCTTACTAAATTATTATCACAATGTTGCATTACCATCGCCAGTGAGTACGTCTACAAAGTTTCATAAGACCAGGATAGTCCCTACGCTAGTAATTATCCTAAAAGCTAGTAACTGATTATGTTTCAGATTGCATATCACATGCTAAACGGTTGAAAATTATTAAGACATTAATTAGTAGCAGCAATCTTAATAGTATTCAGAGCTGGAGTAATTAAAAACAAACCGAATTTTACTTACGATAACCTTAACACTTGAAAGTACTAACAACTTGCTCCATTACATATTTCGTTACTGATTCGCATCAAGCAAATTAAAAGAGAAACTATTTGCTCTCGTTACAGATGACAAGATAACAAGAATGAATGGAAGAAATGTTCGAGCTTAGTCTCAAGGACTCCCGTCAGAAGTTTCGTAAATTGCATTCCATCGTCATCCCAACCCGATGAGCTGCTAGTGTAGGAGGAATTCCTTCTGAAAAGTAGTAGTAGCTGGGATTCATGTACGAGAAATTTCAATTTTGGCATTTCTTGTATGGAGAAGGAAGACAGCTGTACACGTTTGCCCATATCCTGATTGTAGGCTATTGTCAACAGGAATAAGCAACTCCAGGCAAGACGAAGCCGACTAAAGTGGCGTTCACAATTACTAAAATTTGCGAGCGATTCGGAGAGCAAGCAAGAAGGACGAAAGCAGAAACAACTACAACGACCAAGGCAGCTTTTATTGACGACAAAATGAGACTTCCGCACCGAACGAAACGAACCACTCTTTGGGTGGTCCTTGGACTGTTTGCAGTCACAATGTTCCTTTTCAAATTTACTGAAATACGTCCGACATGTCTTTTCCGAGACGAGCAGGTGTCAGCGATGATAAGAGACGAGGTAATAAAACTTTCTTTTCAATTGCTTTTCCTGCCTTTTTCTATTTCTCGAGCAGTTTTTTTTCCTCTTTTTGTTGACCCTATTCTTTATACGGGATCGCTCCAACTGAACCTTTTGCTAAACCATTTAACGAAAGCCGGGCAATAAGTACTTGGAGCTAGAAGATGCCGTCCTGTTGGACTTCTTGACCTATTTCAAATGTGTTCACTGTGTGAGAGTCCTTATTGTTGACAATCGTTTCTAATGAATGTCACGAAGTTAGAATTGGTTCAGCT